>CM027824.1:5581390-5930189 GCA_016097485.1 Eucalyptus sideroxylon x Eucalyptus melliodora
ATTGATAGCATCCGCTAGAATTACTCCCAAAAAAATAATTACTAGCTGTCCATTTTTACGGCCTAAAGAATGACTTGCTATCGACTTCTGGAATCTCTGTGCCCGCGTCGTTTTTCAGAAAGCAAGAGCTGATGTCAGCCTTTGTCTCAATGCATGATGCACGCAGGGGACAAGCTTGTCAGCTGGAACGCGAGAACGGTGAGAGAAGGAAAAGCAAAATCTGGAAGGAGGACTTCATCTCTTTATGAACGAATCGGAAGCCATTACTTTTCCTTTCCCTTTCCCTTGTTTGATCCCCGAGTTCGATGCTTATCAATTTATTTTTCTATTAGTATGAGGAATTCAAGCTTTACTTGACTAGTCCTAAATAAATTATTGAAACTGTCTCGTATGAGTATGATGAAACCTCTTTCTGGCATGAACAGTAGGAGTTGTTCATAGTCCCTTATGAATCCGGGGTCTTCCATCTATATTTTAGTAATCGATTTCAGAAGAGAGAGCCAGATAAAGCCAAACAAGATCGGACAAGCTTGTCAGCTGGATCATGAGGAGGACTTCTTCTCTTTATGAATGAATCGGAAGCCATTGTGTTTCCTTTCCCTTGCGCGAGGGGTCATTATCGCCCTTCCTTCTTTCGAGATTCAAAGCTCTTCTTTCAGGAGAGTTCGATTCATAATTAAGTTTGAGCCCTAATTTCGATGCTTATCAATTTCTATTTCTATTAGTACGAGGAATCCAAGCTTTTGACTCGACTAGTCCTTAATAAACTATTAAAATTCTCTGGTACAAGGATGTTGAAACCTCTTTCCATATCGAATGTCGAGTGGGAAGCAACAAGTCAAGCAAGTATCGAGCGGCAAAAGGCACAAATGATCCAAAGTGAGCGAGGCGAGTGTTGAGTGGTGAGCAAAGTAGTTATTTCTTTCGATTTTGGCAAATTGAAGACTAAGAGGACAAATAAGACAAACGAAAACGAATACTAAAAAAATGATGCCATAAGGAATTGTTTATGCCTTTTTGGATGTTGTGAGGACTCATCACAAAAACATTTTTCTCATTCATAAATTATGACTATTAACACCGTAAAAAATATTAAACATCTAAATTACTAAAGAATAATATAAAATTACTTGAACTCCTCACTAAAGAACTATTTAATGT
Source organism: Eucalyptus sideroxylon x Eucalyptus melliodora (assembly GCA_016097485.1). Classification (NCBI taxonomy): domain Eukaryota; kingdom Viridiplantae; phylum Streptophyta; class Magnoliopsida; order Myrtales; family Myrtaceae; genus Eucalyptus; species Eucalyptus sideroxylon x Eucalyptus melliodora. Next base: position 5,582,552 of record CM027824.1, read on the forward strand.
AGTTGACACTATTTAGTTTAAGATTTTCTATATATATATAGTGAAGGGTTAGCTTGGATTGGACCGATCCGGAACTTTCGGGACCGAGAACGCATAATGCTGGTCTAGGAATTCTATGATCAATGACGGACTCAGTTTTCCTAGGAACCGGACCAGGACCAGCAGGGTTGGACCAGTATAGGATCAGTCCAGGGTTGACCCTAGACCGATGCTCACCTCTACACCCCACGACTCGTAGAGGCCTTCCTAGCACAAACGCACGCTTCCTTCTCCATTGTGGCAAACAAACGGCCATGAGCCAGCTAGCCTCCAACCCTCGCTCAACCGTACAACCATCCGCCAACCTTGTGGACCAAGCCAACACTGTTGGCCACATTCGACCCCCCGCTTTCGTCATTGCCTGTTGCAACACACACGATATGCACAGAAACCGCGCGCTACTCCACAGATGGGAACGAAGGTCCACAAACATGTCAAATGATCAACAAGTGCTCAGAACCAAACCAAAATCACAGGAAATCCATACAAGCTTGGTTCAGGCATTTTAGCGAACACATGGAGGGGCGTCGGCTAAAAGGGAAGCTTTAGACTTGTGTTGGCATTGAATTCGGACCAAAATCAACAACAACGGACCAGCAAAACTTGACTTCAACACAGGGACGATTCGTTTACGTCCAATACAAATGAGAGTCAGCAAGCTTCGGCCATAAGCGAAGGACACAAACGGACGCCTAACTCGAGCATTTTAGCAAACAATTAATATTCGCAAACCAAGGAGTGAAAAACGGGGACCACCGAGCCCGAGCTCTAACATGCTAAGCCCCGAGACCACAGTACATACACAAATAAAGTAGGAAACTCGCACGAACTGGACAACGGCTGCCCAGCCCGGCGAGCCCAAAACAGAGCATGGCCATGAAGAAAAAGGGCGGTCGGCCGAGAGTGCCTACATAGCTCACGGAGTCAGATGGCGGACGAGCTCAATAGTTCGGGCTATGTTCGTTCGCCTCGCTTGCCCACAAGCCGGGATCCTCGGGAAGCCGACCCCGAATTGGAATAAAAACCAAGACCGCCCGAGCGGGGACCTACCGTGGCTTCAAAGCGGACAAGGAGCGGCGGTAGATCGTCGATTTTGGTTTAGAAGTGGCAGCCAATAGCGGCCCTCTCAGTTGCATTCTCTCTCTTTCACAGCGGGATCTCTCTCAGATCTCACTTACTCTCTCGGGCTTCTTGGATGTCTCTCCGAAGAAAACCCCTCAGATCTCTCTCTTCGTATGTGTTTTTCCTTGGCTCGCCAGATCTTGTGCTGCTCCATTTGGCGGCATTAATGATGCCTGCTAAGCTGCCCCCTCCATCGCCGGCTACTCTACTGTCGCAACCAATTTTTTGGATGAACTACTTAAAATTTGGCTAATTGATTATTAAGCCTAGACTTAACTCGGCTCTCCTAAGCCCATACCAATTCACAACTTAGGTTTAAATTCTTAACATGTAATTGATTTTTAATTAGGAGTCACCACTAATTTATTTTTGGCGGGTCGATTAGAAATCCAAGTAAAGTAATGAGAGTTTTACCTTACTCCTACGAACCAGAGACTCTAGGGACGGGGACTTGGTTACACTAAATTTCTCTAATGCCTTTTCGCACCATTTTTTTATTTTCAAAAATGTTTTTTTGCAGGCAACTTAAATTAATTTTAAATCTCTTTCCCTAATATGCGAGGCGATCATGCGGGTGCGCAAACCACCAATTTAACACCCATATAAATAATAAATAAATTGCAAAAATAAACTTACCTCAAAGCAACGAAATCATCTCGCGTGGTTAGATTAAAATTTACACCATCAACCCTAGATATGATTTCTAATTAACAAGCAATTTCTTTTTGTTTATTTTCACTTATTTAATTAGAGTTATGACCTGACCTAGTGATAAGTAATTTCTAGCTAAATGGACCTAACCACGATCACTAAATAACATGCATTTCATGAACCTAATTCTATATGGCATGCACATGACATTTTTTATTTTCCTAAAGAAACATGCAACTTATCCTAAAAGTGGAAACTAATTTACCCTAAGGCATTTTTTTTGTATTTTTTTATGAAATTTCAAAATTAGAAAAATGCGAAAATTATCTAATTAAATTTAGATTCTATCCCAACTTATATTAAGGATTAGGTCAAGCCCAACCCTAATTTAAACCAAGATATTATCTTAACTTAGCAATCTCTAACCTAAGATGCAAGTATATCTAAACCAATCTAAACTTAAAATGAAATATGCAATTTAAGCTAATGAAACAAAAATCTAACATCCTAGATTCATTTTTATTTTTTATTTCGAAAATTCATGATAAACAAAATGCTTAATCTAAAAATGCAAATAACCCTAAATCATGCAATATTCTAACCCAAACATATTTCAAGATTAAGCAATCAAGACAAGACAGACCATTCAAAATTATCAAATATATCATACATCGTCCAAATCAAGGGATAATATCTTACTAATAAAATTGATAAATAAGATCAAAATATTAATTTTATTCTTGCTTGATTAATTATTTCATCTAAAGCCTTATAGATGAAATAAAAAAACTCAGTGCGGTTGCGAATCATGTGGTATGTTAGAATTTCCAATTATGCATAGGGAAATATTCAAATAAATAAATTAAAAAAACATAAAAAAATAAGATAAAATAAATCTACTAAATAAACCTACCTAATAAAATAAATCAACCTAGAAAAATAAACCTACCTAATAAAATAAAATAAATCTCTACCTAACAAAATTTACCTAAATTGGAATTTTTTTCTTTTTTTCAATTTGTTTCCAAACGTGGCGGAGTCACCGTGGTGGGTGCTCGATCATGGGTTGCGGCTGGCGCAGAGGAAACCTAGCAAGAAGGGGCTCGGCGATTGGCTCTGGCGAGCTGCTGCGGTGGTGTGCTCGCGAAAGTGCAGGATCGGCAGTGCTGGGCAGGAGCAATGTCGGTCGTTGGTCAGAGCAGAGATGAAGTTGTAGGGCGGAGTTTTGACTCATGGACGGAGAGCGAGGAGGAGCAAAGTAGTGGCAGCGTCACAGACAGGGGCGTTGGTTGCTAGGCTGGGCAAATCGTGGCTAGAGCAGGAGCAGTGGCGACATCGAGCGGATGGAGAGCTGCAGATCTGACTTGGGTCCGACTCCGGTGAGACAAAGCAAAGGCGCGTGGAGCAAAGTAGCAGCAATGTCACTAGTAGGGGCGTCAAGCTATCGGCGACTTCGGGGGCGCGAATCGGCGGCGGTCGAAAAAGGTGGTGCGGGGACAAGGAATGTTGGAAGATATGCTCAAATATGATCTTGGGAGATATGCTCGGAATCTCAATTGATCTTAATTGTACATAAATTAGTTAAGATCTTTAGATTGAGATTGGATTCGATTTCATAAATATTTGTTTGCCTTTTATTATTTCATCTCTGTACTATAATTACAGAAGAAATGTACATCAAAACACATACGAAATATACAAGAATTCCATATATCTATAGTCTTCTTCACTTTCTTTCATGGTATCAGAGCTTTGGCTTCTGACTGTTCTTTCCTTTTGCTCTTGATTGCCCACCAAAGGAGGTCTGAATCACACAACAGATCTACCATCTTGGTATAGGAATCACTCTCGGAGAAGAAGACAAGAGCTACTGGTTTCTTACCTCCAATGGCTGATGATCAATCCAACCCAGAAGCCTCACCACCGGTGCAAATCCAAAATTTACCTGCAATGACACAACAACAAACAATCCAGGCACACCTTGTTCAATGGAAACCTACACAGGCTCAGTTTGGTCTGGGGCAACCCTTTGCGGGTCAACCGTTCCAGTGGGTACCTTACCCATTTTATCTTGGGACAAACCCGAATATATCATCGCTCGTTTATGTAGGACACTAGGGAGCCCACGTCCAATCCGAGGCAAGCTCACCAGCCATAAACGGGGCAAGCTCGACCCTAGGACTAGAGTAGGTAAGCGGATTTAGAGAACCGAGTATGGGAACAAATCCCTACCCGGGATTTTCAAATGCGGATTATCAATTTTGGACAAACCAATCGGGCCAAGGGACAAATACCTACCCGAACCTTGCGCCCAGATTCATGCCATTCCCTGTCGCTGCCGTCATCGGGTGTTCGAAGCCTGGTGATCCCTTGCATGTCTCAACAACCGACGGCCCTGAGTTGAAACTGATCAACCTTCAGTTAACCGGACCGGAGAATTACACCAAGTGGTCCCGAGACTTCCGACGCACCCTTGTGACGAAGGACAAAGATGGATTCCTCAACGGGGCGATTTCGATTCCTGCCGATGAGCGACTAGCCCGATTCTGGAGGAAATGCAACCAACTCGTAAGGACGTGGATCGGCAATTGCATCTCCCTAGAGGTCACGGCTGGTCTACCACCAATAGAAAACTCGAAAGCCATGTGGGAAAACATCAAACAGATGTATGGCAAATTAGATCAGGCACGAATTTTTTTCCCTTTCGCAGGAACTTAGTGAGTTAAAACAAGGGAACATGACCATCACGACCTGTTACAACAAACTATCGTCCCTGTGGAACAATCTCAAAGTAGCAGAAGAGAAGCTCGAGGCGCCAGAGGAGACACTCGCACAATACCGGTCGATTAAAGAAAGGGAAAAGGTGACCGGATTCCTTTTAATCTTGAACGATTCTTACCTGACGTTTTGCTCACAGATTTTGGCCATGGAACTGGTGCCCCATCTTGGCCGGATCTTTCAATTAGCTGTCCAAGAAGAAAGCCAGAGGCTTGCTTCATCAGAATCGGTGAAAGGAGGAGGGAGTTTTGCCCTAGCCAGTCGCGGCAAGCGAAGAAATTGGGGATCGAAAACCCTAGCGCTCAAAAAATGGGCGCAAGGAGGAGAGCTAGGGTTTTGGTCGCCCGGATCTAAGGATTCCCACCTCCTTAAAAGAGGAGGACTGGACGGCTCGAATTCAGCCAGCAGATCGGACGGTCTAAAAGGACCCATCTATTCGACCGGATCTAACGGTGGAGGTGGAGTGACTGGGAAGACATTCGATGGTGGTGGTTTTTTCTCTGCATCTGACGGCGGAGGAATCTTTTCAGCATCTACAAAAAATTTTAACCAAAAAAGAGGTAAATTATATTGTGAATTTTGCATAATGCCACATCATACAGTAGAAAATTGCTGGAAATTACACGGTAAACCCAGAGAAAAAGGAAAAAAGAATGAAATTTCTGTGGCCTACCAAGTTGGTGGTTATAATGTTGATTGGTCCATAACAAATGATCAATACCAACAACTGATGCAGGCAATACATAAATTGGACATCTCAAGCAAGGGAGGAAATTTTTTAGGTATTTCTCGCTGCCTGATTAATAATATTTCCAGAAATCCTGGATAATTGATTATGGGACAAGTGATCACATTGTTTGTGAAAGGGCATTATTTTTAGATATACATGAGAACCTGGAATTTCCTATTACTGTCCAATTACCAAATGGGAATGTTACTCATGTCAAAATCACTGGATCAGTCAAACTCAGCCCAAAAATCATACTCCAAAATGTCCTTTACCTTCTAGAATTTCAATTCAATCTTATTTCTGTTTCCAAAGTCTATAGAGAAAATTCCTGTCATGTATTGTTTGATTCTGACACTTGCTTCTTTCAGGCCCTTTCGACTGGCAGAGTGATGGGCTTGGGTAGTCTTTCTGAAGGATTGTTTCTATGGAGAAATTTTCCAAGTAATTTTGATTTGTCCTCATTTCCTTCAAATAAAATATCATTGTGTAACACGACTACCAATGATAAAGACTATCTTTTGCATTCACGATTGGGTCATAGTGCTTCATTTCCTTATTCTAAGTGTCAAATATGTCCCCTTGCAAAGCAATCACACATTCCTTTTGCCCTTAGTAAAAATAGTGCAACGCACATTTTCTCTTTAATTCACATGGATGTTTGGGGTCCTTATCATACCCAACATCATGATGGATCGCGCTATTTCTTGACAATTGTGGATGATTATTCTCGTGCCACCTGGGTTTTTCTGATGCAGTCAAAGGGACAAGTCTTCTCACATTTGAAAATATTTATTGCTCTATCCAAGAACCAATTTGGAAGATCTATCCAACAAGTTAGGACAGACAATGGGAAGGAGTTCTTCAACAATGACAGCAATTTTCTTCTGTCATCTCATGAGATTCTCTATGAAAGTTCTTGCATCTATACTCCACAACATAATGGAATAGTGGAGCGCAAGCATCGTCACCTATTGGAAGTTGCACGTGCATTAAAATTTCAGGCGTCTATTCCAAAAGATTATTGGGGCGAATGCATAATTACTGCAACATATCTCATCAACCGTATGCCAACTCGGATACTCGATGGAAAAACCCCATTTGAGTTACTCTTCAAGAAGAAACCGGAATTGGGGCATTTAAGGATATTCAGATGTCAGTGCTTCACTATTGTTTTGGGCCCTCGAGCTCGACGGTGCATCTTTATGGGTTATCCGAATTTACAAAAGGGGTATTGAGTCCTAGATCAATCAACATTGGAATTCTTCATCAGCAGAGATGTTATTTTTCGCGAATATATTTTTCCTTTCAAAGAAAAGGACTCTTCAACAAAGACGCCAAACATTTATGGTAAGCCACTATCTATGGAGGATTTTTCAAATACCAAATATTTTGTGACAAGAACTCCATAACCATTTATGATAACCATAATCACTCCTGAGATTTCCACACCAGCAATTGTCGAAAATGGCGCTCAAGAAAATTCCTCAATGGTGGAAGAATCCTCTAATGAAATTGGCAATATGGAAATATCTTCAACTCTAGCTCAAGCAAATCCTCTTCGACGATCTGGTCGTTCTGCACGACCGCCAGCTTGGACAGAAGACTATGTTTGTGCATCACTCAACTCATCAGGTATTAACTATCTAATATCATCTTATGTTTCATTCCATAGACTTTCACCGAAACATAGAGGTTGTGTGAGTCAAATATCAGAAGACGTCAAACCATCTACTTATGAAGAAGCAGCTAAAGACCCAAGATGGCAGGAAGCTATAGGAGCTGAATTGCAAGCACTAATTGCAAACAAGACCTGGGATTTGGTCCATCTACCACTAAATAGGAAACCCATTGGATGAAATGGGTATACAAGATAAAATACCGTGCTGATAGGTCTATTGAGCGTTACAAAGCTCAATTGGTGGCCAAAGGATTTACTCAACAGGAAGGCTTTGACTACCATGAAACCTTTTCCCCCGTTGCCAAAGACGTAATCGTAAGATCCTTCTTATCTGTTGCAGCTATCGATAATTGGCCTTTACACCAAATGGATGTACATAACGCTTTTCTGCATGGAGACTTAAATGAGGAAATCTACATGGATATTCCTCAAGGATTACGGAGACAAGGGGAGAATAGAGTATGTCATCTCCATAAATCTCTCTATGGTCTCAAACAAGCTTCCAGGTAATGATATGCAAAATTTGCCGATGCTCTCACTTCTACAGGTTTCAAACAGTCCAGATATGATTACGCCTTGTTCACATGGACTCAAGATACGTCATCTATTTATCTGATGATATATGTTGACGATATCCTCATCATGAGATATAATAAAACTGCAATAGAGAGATTCAAGATGTATCTGCATCTTACTTTTCACATTAAAGACTTGGGAGCACCCAAATACTTTCTTGGAATCAAGATTGCTCGATTTGATCGTGGGATTTCTCTTAGTCAACGGAAGTTTGTGTTGGAAATTATATCAGAGGCAAGACTGTCGGGATGCAAACCATTGGTTATTCCAATTGAGCAGAATATAAAGTTGACCACCAAGGATTATGATGCTGGACATGTGAGAATCATGATCCTGTTCTCAATAATCCTTCAGGTTATCAGAAGCTTGTTGAAAAGCTCATATATTTAACTATGACCAAACTCGATATATCATATGCAGTGCAGACTCTCAGCCAATTCATGCATAGTCCCAAGTTATCTCACTGGAATGTTGCATTAAAGGTCGTGAAGTACTTGAAAAAGTGCTCGGGACTAGGGATTCTTTAATCTAGGGAATGCAATATGAAAATGTCAGCATACTGTGATGCAGATTATGTGACTTGTCCTATGAGTTGATGATCCATTACAAGTTTTTGCATTAAACTTGGAGATTCTCTTCTTTCGTGAAAAACCAACAAGTAGGCAATCGTATCATTGTCTTCAACCGAAGTAGAATATCGGACCATGGCAAAAACTACTTGTGAGATCATATGGATATGGAGACTACTTGGGGATCTTGGGATAAATTTGAAGAGTCCGACCAGGTTGTTCTGTGACAACGATGTGGCGCTCAAACTTGCAGCAAATCCCATAGTACATGAAAGAACGAAGCATATAGAAGTGGATTGTCACTTAACTCGAGAAAAGATTCAAGAAGGGATAATTGAGACTAGAGGAATTGGAACAGTAGAGCAACTAGCCGATATCTTCACTAAGCCTCTATGTCAAAGATAGCATGCATATCTATTGAGCAAGTTAGGCATCTTGGATATCTATCAGCCACCAGCTTAAGGGGGAGTGTTGGAAGATATGCTCGAATTTGATCTTGGGAGATATGCTCGGAATCTCAATTGATCTTAATTGTACATAAATTAGTTAGGATCTTTAGATTGAGATTGGATTCGATTTCATAAATATTTGTTTGCCTTTTATTATTTCATCTCTGTATTATAATTACAGAAGAAATGTACATCAAAACACATAAGAAATATACAAGAATTCCAGATCTCTATAGTCTTCTTCACTTTCTTTCAAGGAACACGAATAGAGAGCCGAAACAGCAATGGCGGAGACCGGGTAGGGCGACGACATCAAAGTGGAGGCGTCTTCGCAGGGGGGGCGACGTTCTGTTTGGGACTTGCTGGCGGGGCGTTGAACTCGCGGGCGAGGGAGGGCTCCGGCGACAGGCTAGTTGGCGGTGCGGGCGTCGCAGGGGAACGGCGGCGGCTGCGGCGGTTCGACGAAGGATTGAGCGCTGCGACGCGGAGGTGAGGAGCAGCAGCGGAGGGCAGAGCTTGGAGAAGACGAACAGTAGCTATTTTCCTTTTTTGTCTTTTTCTCTCTCTCCCTCTCCGTTGGTCGGTCACTTCTTACGTCTTCTCCCTCTGCTCTCTTTTTCTCTGCAACAGATCAACAGAAAGTACAAAAACCCTACCGGCCGGTCCCTTTTCCACAGAGAACCGAAACCCTTTTCACTCCTTTTTTTTTTTTGACTTCTTGACTTTTTGTGTTTTTTTTTCGACGAAGAGAAGCCAAGCCCTCCTCAATGTTTTTCTCTCGATGGCCGTATATTCAATGTGTGGCCTCCTCTAAATCCCTACGCGAAAAACCTTTTTATAGGCTGAAGATTAGGGTTTTAATTTCTTTTTTCAAATAAACATCTGCGAAGATTTCTTTTGGCACGCAATATCACTTTTTTTTTCCACATTTCCTGATTTTTTCGCCTAAAAATAAGATTGCAACACGATTTTCTTAAATTCCAAAAATCCATCGTAATATCATTTCAAATCTCCATTTAGGTAATTTTTGTCATTAAAAGAAAACGGGCTTGGGCCAATTTACTTGCTTCGTGGGCTTAGTCTAGCCTGCCAAATTAAAGCTTAGAACCACTAATTCGAATCCATCCACCACCGATCCAATAAAATACAAAAAATGTAAATTAAAAATAAATGCACCTGAATCTATATGCAATTAATATTTTTTTCAGAGATAAAATTGACTCCTAATGTTCTATGCAATAAATAAATGATCGGATTGCCAAAATTTAGGTATCAACATCTACTTTGCTCTGGCAGATCGTTTTCGCATGCGTGAGGTGCAGAGGAGGGAAGAGGAAGGAGGGAATAAAGAGGGGAATTTTTTATATATATTTATCTGAAATGCAGTAATATAAAAAAGTAAAATTTAGTTGATGCAAATAATATTAATGCCTCTGTGATGTGATGTGATGGAAATATTCTTGGGTAGGGCCAAATTTGGTCCCTAATTTTCTATGTACTTAAATCATAGATATTTAGTCAAAATTTAGGTGTCGACATATCTCAATTTATATTCTAGCTTGAGTAGGAAATTTAATAGTTGATGTGCCGCTTGAGTCAAGTTTTGTCGACAGTGCTCAAGACTCGAAAAACTCTCCCTTTCTGCCTGGACGAAGCAGTGAAGCTAGAGAGTGTATACGTTAAGAAAAGGAAAGTGTGTAGAAAATCTTTATTATAATCGAAATGTTTCCCTTTTCCCTTTTCACAATCTTTTTATTTTAATTGCAGGAGTGGAGAAAACCTCGTAAGATCTAATGTAATCTTCCACAATCAAGTCATCTGATCTTATTTACATTTTTAAGTGATAATCCCAAAACTATTTCTTCAAAGCTATGATTGTTTCTATGTCATTATACTGATGGTTTAATGAGCATGAACGAAGGTATTAACAGTTTTGATTGGCCAATTTCAGACACTGGATCATCGTTTAGTCTCTTAAATGGTCCGTGGTGTCAATCTGTCCATACATATATATTTCAATTGAAAAGAAAGATAGGTTGGTTTTAATTGTGAAATTGATCGAGCAATCCAATTAATAAAAAATAAAAATTAAGTGTTTTTTCCCTCCAATGTCAGCTTTCTGTACTCTCGGAACATACCTGACTTATCGTTTGATATGAGAGTTCCTTGTTGACTTGTGATTTTGTAGAAGATGAAACGATTTGGAAAGAGAAACATACACTCATGGATAAATCAATTCATGAACTCATTATCTGGATTGTTGGTGCAGGCTTGGTTGTGCTTCAATGTCCTCTATTGTAGTCACGTCACTGGCTTCCATTATCTCAACTCCGGAACTTCCCAAGACCAAACAATTCAATCCCAAACTCTTTCTAGCGGAACCTTCTTAGTTTTTAGAGAAAAACCAGGCTTAATTTTTGCGAAATTTTGAAACAATTTGTTTCATCAAAGCGATGAAACCTTGAGATACTTTCTTCTGCAAGTCTAAAACCTTACTCCAGACAGATCCTTCACTTGAATCCGTCCGGTTGGGCTCCTCCGGTGAGTTCGGCTCCTTTCTATTATCAATCATCACCAAAATCGAGGTCGCGATCTCTTTTTCTTCCTCTTCATCCGATAGGTACTTCTCCAAATGCCTCCTAATCTTACGTATTTTGTTCTGCTTGTCCGATTGCTTCTTCTCCAAATGCATCTTAATTTCATCGAGACAAATATAAAGAATAGGGCATCTTCAATTCCATGATTTGAACTCAGAGAGAAAAAGAAACTGCCAAAATCTTGAGTGCATAATAGGTAGTAAGTTCAACTAACCTGTGATTGTATAATCGCGTGCAGTGGTTATATTCTGGAGCTGCACACAATCTGGACGATCACTCTGAGAGCGCAATAAATACCACAGAAGCCAAATTGATGGTTAGGCCTCAACGCACGGATTATAAAGCAATGATATAATAGACATGAGCAATAGGCCATACCCCATTACTATTCGGGGGACAACAAAACCAACCTTTCCCACAATGCAGGAGTGAAAACCATACTGGAACTGCATAGAGATGCAATAGCGTGTTAGTTGGCATTTTCCTGATATGCAAGAGACATTGCTTAACATTATAAATGATGATGACGATATGAGTTATTTGCGCTCACCATTATAAAGAAGAAGAAAGCAAGCTCCAACGAGTTCACAAACAGCACGATGTGAAGCAGCCTGCCGACCATTTTTAGCCCAGCGAACCAGAAATCGTCTTCTGAAAATTTAAAAACCAAGTCCTTTGCACTATTTTCGCTAGACTTGTCTTTGTCGTGTTTATGCTTTTTGGCAACTTCTTTTGCGAGTTGCATTATCATTCTCTCCAATTTGATGCCGATAATGACCATAAGCTGCGAAGAATTAGCGAACACGCCTAATTAGATACAAAGAAAGGCTCATCTGTTTTTTTCCCCATCAAGATTCACTTGGAATTGCAAGACATAATGACTCAAAGGAGAGTTTTTATCACTACTTACAGTAAATGGAATGAAAGATATCCAAAAGTGCGCATTCCATCCTGCAAGAAATGCATAAAGAAATGGATTGCTACGATGAAGTCTTTCTTGTCAAAGGAAAATAAAGAAAGAGATATACAATCGAGCTTAATCAGGATTAATAGGGATTTTATTCGGTAAGTTGAACTTTGATTGTGGAAAAACGTCACTGCTTTTCTGCTAACACTCAGATGAAACCAGTTTGATATGCATATTTCAGGTTTCCAGTAGGAAGACTCGCTGACGATTGTGTTCATATTATTTATAATACACTAATATTAAGATCCAAAGCAATATTTTCAATTTTACTAATAATGATTTGCTCATCCTTAATGGCAATTTTCCTTGCATTAGATAAACACAGTTTCACGCAGTTCACTTTTCGTACACCTAATCCTAATAAACCATAGTTGTTTTACCAAACATTTGCTCTATAATAGTTGCTCTTATGAAATGATGTCGAAGCTAATGGAACTTGCAGTCTGTGTTTAATGAGAGTGGAAGAAACTAGCAAAGAAATCAACAAGAAACACTAAAATATCTAACCCATGGAGAGAGTTAATTGCAAAGAAATCCACTATGAATCCGAAAAGTATGGAGTTTAAAATCACTCAACTAATAAAGTGTTTCCTAACTCTAGTTACATCTAAAGTAAAACCCATAAGTAGACCCGTCAAACAAGTGGGTCGAGTCGGGTCGGGTTTTGATCGGGTCATAAATAGTTCGACTCAAATCGACCTAGTTAACTTGTTTATAACCAATTTATTGTTGTGCAAAATTTATTACCCATACCCAATTCGACATATACTTGATCCATACTTAATCCATTTAACTAAACTTAAGAAAGCTTATTTCTTATATCTAATTTAAAAAAATGGTATTGCTAAAATAGTTTTATACAACACAAATTTAATGGACAATTTTTATAATTTTAAAAATAATTATTTTAAAAAATCTAAATTTAAATTATTTTTTTACTTTTTAAAAATTAAAATTTTAATTATTTTTATTTTTATTTTTTAAGAATATAATTTTTAATTTTCTTTTTCTTTTTCTCTTTTCTTTGTTTCTTTTGTTCTTCTTCTTATTTGGCGGCCGCTGGCCATGATGATGATCGGCGCACGGCCACAAGCGAGCCTAAAACTCACTTCGTCGTCAAACAAGCTCGAGCTTGTTGGATCTAGCGAGCCTTGAGCTCACCCCTCGCTAGATCTAGCAAGGCTTGAGCCTCGCGATCCGGTGAGTTCGAGTCTTGCCCGGATCGGCGAGGCTCAAGCCTCGCCAAACGTCGGCAAGGCCTTTGCCTCGTTAGATCCAGCAAGCTTGAGGCTTGCTCGGCCGGTTGCCAACCATCGCCATGTCGGCCACTAGAAGGAGGAAGAAGAAAGAAAAAAAAAATAAAGAAATTTAAAATAAAAAAATTATAAATTCAATTTTTATAATATATATATATATATATATATATTTATTTATAAAGTTAAAGAGGGAAAAGAGAGATTGTAAGGTTTTGGTTGAAAATGGGTTCTAAATCCAACCCACTTAAGACCCGCTTAAGACCCACCTAAAACTCACATATCTTAAGTCTTTAATTGCTAAATTTATGTTACTTTTTGTCAAAAAATAATTGACCCATATATGACCAATTTATGATTTAAATGGGTTATATATGGGTTTAAGACTCATTTTGCCACCTCTACCCATAAGTGTGATCTCATAATTACTCATTGAGAACTCATTAGAAAACTTATAGAGAGAAAAACCCTAACACTCAACTTGTTTGTTAAAGTGGGTTATAAGAATTTCGTTTTTATATGTTCTTACATGACTTGTTCACTCAAACTAGAAAACTAATTCAAAGTACGAATTCAACTCCACTGTGGAAAGTAATTTCGGTAATTTCTCACTTGTTTGAATGCCATACCACAAGTCCAATTTGGATGTGTAAATACTATTTGGATCATGTTTCCTTCATGGACTCAAACGTGAAACATAATTTAAGAGTAAAAAATTTAGAAATAGATATAAAGAATAATGAGTATGCATATATGTGCTTACCGGCTACATTCACGAGTAAATAAATCACGGCGCATAACCACAAGTACCATCTGCGATAATGATAAAAGTGCAAATCAGTATGCCTAAAGAAGTGCTAAATATTCTCTCATATTTTAAGTATTATTTCCATGAAAAAGTCATATTGTATAGTTTTTTCATGAATTTAATACTGTCAGAGAACGATTGGTTGATCCGATAACATTTTCAGCCAAAAATAGGGCAAATTAATTAACATATGCAATAGGACCTTTAGATGAGGATGAGTAATTTGACATGTTCGAGTGAAATAGTTCTTCCTTTCTCTTAGCTCATCCTTTTCTTTTCCATTTATTGCTCATCAAGCCTACTTAAATAGCTTCGTATGAGGGGGTATCGTTTTACCTGATTCCCATCATTTTCTCAAAATCCTTTTGCAAAGTCCTCATTATGTACTTCTGAAAATCTTTCCCTGGTTCCTTGGGATTTCGTGCCTGTGGACACGACAGAATTGACAAGTAAATTAACCATTTCAAGGCAAATTATATTACAAAGAGGACCAAAACTAAATTTCAGCAGAAGGATGTCCTCTACGTACCGCGATGAAGTTCTGACGAAGAGCGATGTACTCATGCTCGGTCAAAGAAGTGCACGTCTTCTGCAGAATCGACAAGAGCTGAAGAGGAAAATGCAAGACAATGTCGGGCCTCTCGTCAAACATCTCTTCCTTCCAGGTAAATCATGAATATCGCATTCCACAACAATTGCAGAAAATGTATTGCTCATTCCACATTTCTAAACACCCTTCACAAGAATAATTATAACCCACATGATATTATTAAATAATAATTATTAAATTATTAAAATGCTAAAAACTTATTAGTCATGAGAAGGTGCAGCTCTTATGAAAAGGTACAACTCTTAGAAAAGATGCTACTTTTATGAAGATAGAATGTACTTTGATGAAGTACACTTATTGATAGCCTATATTAAAAGTATGGTCCTCTCTCCACCCTACACAACGAGAGGTTGTATTCTATCCGTAGTGAATTAAAGAAGAGAAATTGAATTTCTTCATTTATCCTATCTTTGCAGTAATCATTGTTTTTTAAAATTATCATTATGGATAAAGGTACTTCATCAAAGTATGTTTAAATATATCTAACATTGAAGTGTAGTATGATCCAATGAAATTATAATGCGGAACATTTTAAAAATTGTATGATAGTTAAGGTCACAAAGATATGCTCGGTTTCGCAAGAGCCTCCAAACTCTCCCGTTTTGCAGTTGCAGGGAGCTTCAAGAGATTCAATGACTTACCATATATCTGAACGAGCCAAGTGGGTTTTTATAACGTTCCAGAATTTTTGTGAGTACTGCGGATAAAAACAGAATAGAAATACCTCAATCAAATTAGAAAATTCTTTTGGAGACTGTACAAGAATTTTGAGGGAGTGGGATCACGAGGGAGTGAGATCACTCATCTTCTCCTCCCTTTTACTATATTGCTAGAGGAGGATAAATTCAAAAACGTTACCAGTTTGGATGTCATCTTTTTCGCTCCATTTGTCATATATCTCCAGCATGCTCCATTGAAATATCTAACAGCATGGAAGGACGAAAATAACTAACTTTAAAAAATTGATCCAAGAGATACCTCTAATTTTTTTAGTGATTTTTCTAATCTGGACTAATTTTACTTTTCAATTATAACTTTTTGTAAATATTGGAAAACTCGCAAAAATAAATACTCAAACACTCGAAGCCTTTTGAAATATCAACCAATGTACAATTGGAATCACATACAAATTCCTTCATGTTCTTTCGAAACTTAAATCCGATATATGGTTTCTACGATATTGGAGGAAAGTCGCAAGCATAAATAATAGAAAGTAACAGAAAGATGGAGTTGAGGTGACAAGGATGTCGTAGCACACCATAGATAGTACTTTGAGCACACAGAGGATCACGTGAAAGGTAGCTCGCACAAAGATGAAAACGTCCAGCTGGTGGACTGCTTCAACAGACAGCAATGCCACCTTCCCCTGAAAAGAAAACAAAAGAAAACAGTCGCACCAAATATTCACTTCGTACCAATTCGCTGTAGTCAAGCAGCAGCAGCAACAGGTCTGGTAAAGTTACTTTTTGGCTACAGTAATCTGCGGTATGAGAAGCCACGGCGAGGAGGTGGCGTCCTCGCGTTGCACTGGAAGCGGAGGAACTAGTAATGAAATTGGCGACGGCAGAAGAAGAGTCGGGCTTCTTGCAAGGCAGCAAGACGTTGTCGAGTCGCTCCGATATGCAAATCTTCGCTATTCTAGTTTGGAACACCGTCAAGAGAAGCGATATGACACCCAATAGCATCAATTCTTCCATTTTCATCGTAACCCAAACAGGCAAAAAAGAAAGAAAAGAAAACAGAAGAAGAAGAAGAAGAAGAAGAAGAGAATTTATGTGCATGCGCATTAGTATTGTGAAATAGTCACAAAAAAAAAGAAAAGAAAAAAAAAGCACCAAAGAGAGAGATCCCTCACCATCTTTGATCTTCCTTGAGCCGCCGACAAGCGGCCACCATTTGCTTTCCTCCAGATACTGCATTGGACAAGGGAACTCGAGTTAAAGAATTGCCGGCATCGTAATTGACATGCCCGAGTTAGACTTCGGAGAGGTCCGTGCTCTTGGACCTTAGGAAGCAAGAGTAATCACCTGGCCGGCGCAGCGAATGAATCTATCAACAACGATAGAAATGAACAATATGCTGAAAGCACACTAGAGCCACCACCCACGTCGGCGTGTACTCTAACGAATTCTCTTCTACTCCGGCAACCGCCATTCTCTCTCTCTCTCTCTATTATGCCTCTCCTTTGAATTCTCATATGGTATGTTTTCGTGCACTCGTATATATAGAATGATGAACCGACGGAAATGTTCACACACATGGCGCCGATTTCTTTTTTGTTTTATTAGACTAGACACAAGCTGCTCAAGTCGAGCAATCTCGAGTTTCCGAAAGATGGGCCAGAACAAAAATTCACGCAGCACCTGAGGAATGAGCATTATGATGTTTAGGACTATATTAGAATATGCAGCGGCAATTGAAGAATATTGAGTTTCCACGTCTATAATTTCCGATTGCAATCAGTCGAAAGGACGACATCAAAAATTCCCGCAAAAGCATAAAACTACATTGGCAGAATTAAAGTATTCAGGACCTAATTGGCATCCAAGACTATTTGGGTAATCATCCTATATATGTTCATATTGAAATGATCCCTTGCTTGTTTATCAAAAAGTTTTATTCCAAAAGCCAAGAAAGCAAAAGAATTGTGAACCAATTATTCTACTAACAAAGACAACTAAAGTATCTTATGCATTGAAAGATAGAAGAAAAGTATCTCATGCATGAATGATGGTTATTGCTTTGTGTCGGGTTAATGTTTGATCGTCAAATTGACACTATCTTAAGTCTACTTGCATGTCTATCTATGAAACTTTAGTATGTTGAAATGTTTGGTGATACCACAGTTTACAAGGCACTTGATGTTATTGATGAATATGATATTATCTAGCAAGTCAAATTAGCGTGCTTGTATAGGTTAAGTAGGTTATCCTCCATATCTAGAAAAGTCATTTTTTTAAAAAACTTAAATTGAGAACCCCAATTAAGCCAAATTTGTAATTATGTATGGGTTACATCCATACGAAGGAGGTAATCACGCTAGTTGCGTCTCCTCACCCTATCAAGCATTAAAAAAATTGACTAATTAATGGTTCAAATTTATCATTATATATGTGCTACTCTCTTTATATATCCAATAAATTCACGTCAATCCAAGATAGATCAACCTAGTCAAAGAATTCAACAGTTCTGCAAAATTCCAAATAAATATTTAAGTTGAGAATTAACAAAATCATTCAATACTTGACAAATTTGCTTAATAGTTACTTTTGTAACGATACAACGGAATCATATCCAAACCCAAGTGTTTCTCACTTGGAATAATGTGCTGGCCATTTTATAAAAGGGCTCTTATACGATGCTATATAATTAATACACACGAATAGGGTAGTTTGCACGCATTCATAATAGTATATTGATCCAAAAAATAAAAAATCCATGTTATCTAAAAAAAAATTATATGTTTGCTAAAGAGTGGGCCGGAATTGTCTAATCAGATTAGTCATAATTTATTATATAAGGATTAATTCCTCGCTTGCAAAACCATATAAAAAAATTGATTCGAATCATAGAACACAAGGATTAATTTGACCAATATTAAATTTAAGACCAAATTGAACATTGATTAAGAGGTACATAACTAAATGTTGGTATTGTCTCTTCTTTTTATTAATAATAGAAATTTAAAACTATTTTTAAACCGAGCTGTGAACAATGTGATACATCTTTATTGAATATTTAAACATTACTCACTTATTCAAGTAGCTAATCAAAGTTTGTTGCTTCATTTCTCCTATAAATCAGTGTCATTTTGTTGTTCAATTTTGTAAAGCAGGCATTACATTGATATTAGACTGAGTCCTTTTCCCGGTTGTCGCGACCTACCTCTTGGGGAATAAGGGATATTGCCTAAAAGATATGCTTATGACCGATGATCAGGCACGACCTCTTCCAAGCTTATACCTCGCGCAACATTGAAATATTTTTAATAATTTTATAATAAGGAGTCGTCACTAAGCTATTAGGATCAACTAGAAACCAAATAAGATATAGGAGTGTATCTCACTTCATATGCAATCAGGGAATTCAGCATCTGAGACTTGATTACACTAATTAACTAATTAGTGTTATTTCGATACCTAATTTTGTTCATTTTAAAAAGAAATTTTGTCAAGCAGTTTGAATTAATTTTAGACTAATCCACTAACACGCGAGGTGATCATACAAGTACGCAATAATTAAAATAATAGTTAGCAGCCAAGGATAGCGTTTAAATAAATTGCATGGGAAAGTAAATATTTAACATTAAGGAAAAGATAAATACTGATCTTAACTAGACTAAAGGGATCAAAACAACAAAAACATGCAAACAAGAGTAATTGTCTTTGAAGACAATTGAAACCTTAAGATAGAGGCCTAAAGGCTTACTTAATATCTTTAGCACACTTTAAAGTTAAGAAACTTCCATTTTTCAAGAAAATAGCTTGGAAAGTTTGTTTTTAAAAATTTTCAAATGAAATTTTGAATTTTCTGACATTTTTTTTTAAAATTTTCTAATTTTTTTAATTATTGTTTTTTGAAAAAAAAAGGAATTTTCAATATTTTCTAAAAAAAATTGAGTTTTTTATTTTCTCTGAAATTTCTTGAATTTTCACAATTTTTTTGAATTTTTGTTATTTTTCGAATTTTTTTATTTTTTTTGAAATTTTTTAAATATATAACTAATATTTAATATTATATTCGGGAAAAGGGGTCCCGACTGAAAGAAATAATAATTTAATTTTTTGAAAATTTTTAATGATTTTTGTAATTTGTTTTATTCTCCCTATTCTGTCTTCTTCCTTATTTTGTCTTTTCCACGGCGCCTTTTCTCCGCACTACTCCTTCCGAAGCAAATTTTCGCTTTCTTTTTCCATATTTTATTTTACTCTTTACTTCTTCTGTACTTTTCTTTTTCTTTTTTTTTTCTTTTATTTTTTATTTGTCTCTTCCCCCGTGGTCTTCTTCTCTCCGACGCCTCCTTGCACTTCTTCCCCCCAAAACTTCATCCAGACAGCAACATCGGCATAGCAACCAGCGACCCTTCCACCGCCGAACCACCACTGTCTACCGGTTCTCTCTGGGACATTTTGTCAAACACATGAGGTGCGCTACTATAACGAGATGTTTTTGGCTCAACCGAAGCTCGAACCATAACGGGATCTTCGACACACGACAAACAAGACATCGAAAACAAAAGGTAAGGCGATGCAGGCTGGAGCTCGCGCGAACCGGACGGCCACGAGCTCTGGCCTGGTGTATCTGAGAAAAAGAGCACACAAAAAGGCCGAGGGGACTTACCGGGTTCGAGTGGGGCGCTGTGGCGGATGGCGACTAGCGGGATGGCCTCCGGCAACGACGAGCAATTCAGGAAACGACCAGCAACGAAGAGCAGCAACGTCACTTGTGTAGTAACGAAGAGCAGCCAGAATCGTCGCTAATTGAGCATACGTTTCTTTTCTGCCAAAGCAAGACCGGCATGAGGACGTGAGGAAGAGAAGAAAGAGAGGGGCCGGGCTTGGGGAGAAAAATGAGGCTGGGCTTGGGCCCAGGTCAAAAAAGATCCAGAGGAGAGGAGAACAGAAAAGGACCGGGCCTAGCCCGGTCTCTCTCTCTCTCTCTCTTTTTAAATATAATTTTCGATTTAAAAAAATATTTTTTTAAATTTTAGATTTAATAATTAGTGATAGTTATGTAAATGCTCCTAATGTCTATGCGTCATGGATTTTAATGAAAACATACACGATGTATTTTAATGAAAATGATTTACTTTACTCTTTACTTCTTTTTTTTTTTAGCAAGTAATTTCTAATTTTGTATGCGATTAAGTCATAAATAAAATGATAAAATTTAGGTGTTGGCACTTGGCAAAAAACCCAAAACATATCTTACTATTTATCCAATGACTACTTACAATCTCTATTTAGGTAGACAACATTCTCATGCCTTTAAGTAAAACGCTACATTGGAAAGACTAAATTGTCCCTCCTTGCACACTCAATAGGATTTGGGTGGTTTGGGGTTTAGGTCTGAATATTTTGGATGGGTGAGTATTTAGGATTTGGGCTTGGATTTTCGTTATTTAAGGAACGCAAGGAAAATTGACATAAAAGTACAAAGTGGCCTTCAAAGGTTTACTTAACTAGGTGTTTAGTATATTCTAAAGTAGATGTGTATAATTGGTGAATGGGTAAAAGAAAAGGTGTGATTTTCATATTCATCCATTTTTTTCAAGTTGGACAGTAGATAATGTTCCTCTTTTATGTTGTCTTCTGACAAAGACCCCATGAAATGTTCTTAACTTGCACATGACTCGTGAGTTGCTTTTTTCTTCTTTCAATTTTTGCTACAATTTGTAAGTCACGTTGGAGCGATACTTGTATAAATTGAGTGCACATGAGCCTAGTCAATCTCAGCCATAGAATCACGTGGGCCACATTTGAATCCATAGGCTCATAAACACCCAAATCATCCAAAAACTTTTCATCACGTTAATGTGCTATATTGTGTGTTGACAGCTAAATTTTTGCTAGTAAACTATTATTGCATTTCATAAGAAAATTGGGAATTGAATATGTGGATATGATATAATTTGACCCTATATATATATATGGCACATTCACATTCTTTATAGCATTTTCGGCATTTAGACATTAGGCACATCTTTCTATTACGTGACCTGACCTGGAGTTTTTCATGAATTTAAACAAGAGTTTTTATGAAGGTTTTGGATAATGGCCTAACATCCGGGCGAAGCCTAAGCCCATTCGGTCACTTTAGGTCGATCCCACAAGCCCGACCTCCTTCTCCGTCTCTCTGAATTCATCCTTACCATTCCCTCCTTGTTGATCGAAACGGCCCTGGTTAAGGCCACTTTCTGCAATACAATCGTGAAAGAAAAACTGAGGGAGATAATAACAGAGTGGGAACGTTCAGTCGGTGCTGGCAAGAACAGAGAAAGCCGAAGAGTATTCTAGAAGAAAAAGAAAACAGAGAAAGAGCAGAAGGTTGAGAGAAGCAAAGAGATAGCAGGGCATAGGCGCTGAGCAGAGGAGAGAGGTAGAGCCTTGATGCAGAAAGAGGCAGTTCGGAGATACAAAGGAGAGATGACAATCGGCCAAGGTCACAGGAGGCTACCGAAAATAAAAGAGCAAAAGCAGAGAGGACGAGCTCTGGGGGCAGAGCACGCGCACACGCATGGCAGAGAACTCATGGTACAGACAGCAACCTCTCGCACAGAATTCTTGAGCAAACTACGAGAGAATTCTGGCAACACTGGGCAGTACATGCGAGCCAGAAGATAGAAGAGCCGAAGGGGAATTGAGACTTTGCGAGGAAAAAGGGATTGGTGCATTCGATTCGAGGAGGATTTGGAATTTTTTAGCAACCACTCTAGAGCAGCAACCGGCTTTCCAGATTTTATCTTCGAGCTAATTGCTTGTGCTAGGTAAAATATCGGTTCGTTCCTTCAAATCATTGTTTCAAAGCGTCACTCGTCCTTCCATCTTATGTAGATCGAACACTATCTCTTGTTGATGAGTTTTACTATCTCTTGTTGATGAGTTTTCGCACGAGGAGATCGAAAACTTCCTTCAAATGACGGCTATTACAATACTGAGCGACCACTAAACAGGGGCTGGTCTTCGACCGAGACGCAGCTTGGTCTGTGAGTGAGACGTGCCCTGGTCTGCCTTCTAGTATGCCCTGGTTTGCTGCTAGGATTGTGTGATCGAGACTGAAAAAGGGTCGGGCCTCAGGTTGGGTCGAGTCTTCGGTCGGCTTGCTAGCTGGCCAACCGCCGCCGGCAGTGACATCATCAATTACGTCATCCGGCAGTTACCGACCATTGGATGACGCCATTTGTGACATGAGCACGCATTAGTTCGCTGACGCGTGCGTGACACTCACGCGTTGGCTTTCCGAGCGCTTTGAGCACATGTGGGCACATCCGACCTCATCCGGCAGTGCTCGACCTACCGTTGGACTCGTCTTGACGAGTACTTTCACCCTGTATATTTAAAAAATTGATTTTGGCGAAAAAAATATTTCGAAAATTAGCCAAAAACGTATGTGTATACGCGACCCCAAACCCGTTCTTCGCTTCGGTTCGTTTTCGACAATTCATATAGTAATTACGACCATTAGATATCCAAACAATGTAGATTTCATACTTTTGATCTCGATATCAAATGGTAAACGAGAAAATTCAATAAAAAACAAGATAGAAATCATAATCGGGCTTTGATACCAATGTTGGAATACAAGTAGAAGGAAGACGACTTACCTCTTATCCAATGCACAAAGAACAATTAACCCTGGAACAAACGTTGAATTGCAGATGGATCACAAACAAAATTACCTCACGTTGGTCTGAATACAATAATGAGGAAAGCACCCGATTTCCATAGCGTAAATGCCGATTGTTCTTGTAAATGAGAAGTGTAACACTTCCTTTTCTTTTGATGGAAAGGGGACAAGACAATGAGAGAATTCTGAGCGTACGTTCTGCCAACCGTGCCAACGTTTGTCTTCTGGAGTTTTTTATATGACTCCATCACACTCCTTCAAATTGTGTCTTTTCATTGTAGCGTATCAAGGTGAAATGGTACATTCTCATCACACCCCATCATGGACATACTAATTCAATACAAGTATGAGTACTCCGTCGTTTGGGAAAAAATTGGAGGCTTGCCAGCAGAGTTTGCTCCCTCGATGCACGGTTTGGTGTCAACATACGAAGTAGAAACAACATGCTATGAGCACTTCATGAAGACCACTGAGTCTCCAAAAGAAAGAAAGTAGGGACTAATTCCACTTAAGTTGAAGTCTGCCAATGAGTAACGGGGGAGGGATGGGCAATTACCCTCTTGTAGACCATCATCAACTATTGTTATGTCACCTCTAAAGCTAACTTTGTCGCCATAAAAATTGTAATAGATTGACTTCACATAATATCTACCGGCATGTACATAGAAAACAGTGCGGTTATTTTCACAAGTGAGCTCATATTCAAAATGGCCGCAGTTTTGGGATCGCCTTTCAACCGAGAAGGATAACTTATATTACAAATCTCGCCATAAGAGGAAGTGGCACATAAGTAATTCTTCTTCGTACCACAACTTGTCCCTAATAGTAGAACGTGCAAGATGAACAGAAACATATGATACGAATATATGGAGCCCAGAGAATTAAGGGTTGCATGGTAATGTTCTTTTTTCTTGTTCAAGAACAAAAAAATTGTTTTTTTGTTCTGAGAACAAAAAAAGAACAGAAATGTGTTTGTTTGCGTTTTTGTTCAAAATCTGATTTTTTGTTGCCAAAACAAAAAAAGAACAGAAATGAGAAACAAAAAACATTGTTTTTGTTGCGAAACACTTTTGAAGAAAAACTTTTTTTCTCTCTTCTCTTTTCTTCTTCTTTTTCTTTGGCCGGTCACCCGCCTTGGCCATGACCAGCGACCGTGACATCGAGGGCCGGCGACGTTGTCGAGGGTCGGCGACCTCGCCGGAGCGTCGCCGGCCCCGGCGAGTCTCGGTCTCGCCTTGGCTTGGCGAGGCCGAGCCTCGCCAAGGGCCGGCAACGCTCGGCCTCACTCGCGTCGGCAACGCTCGGCCTCACCTTGGTTGGGCAAGCTCGAGCTCGCTCGGATTCGGCGAGGCCAAGCGTCGGCGCTCGCCTAGCCAAGGTGAGGCCGAGCCTCGCCAACCACAACAAGACTTGGCCTCGGCGGGGCTGGCGAGCCTCGCCGTGGTTGGGCGAGGCTGTCGGCCCCCATCGGCCGGTCGCCGGAGGCCGGCGACCGGCCAAAAGAAGAAAAAAGAAAAAAGAAAGGAAAAATAAAATAAAAATATTAAAAAATTAAAAGAAACAAAAAAAAGAATATAAATTTATCAAACATGTTTCTATTCATTTTTTATTCCCGGAACAAGTTTACCATACGCGTGTTTTTGGTCAAAAATTATTCCCTGGAACAGAAATAATTTTTTCTACTTCCATTCCCGGAACAATTTTTTGAACGAAACATTACCAAACGCGCATTTAATCATTTCTCCAGTGCTCGATGCAAAAATGGAGGTTTTAGCTTTGGTAATTGTGTGAAGGCTCCCCTATGATGGAGTGTATATGATTGAAATTTCCAAATCAACAAGACAAAGTCAAGTCAAGAAAAGTAACTTGTAGGGACCAATCAAAGGTTCCATTAGTGGAAATTACGCCTAAACTCCACCTCCCTCCTCCCCCTCCTCCCCCTCCTACCTCATTCCTTCCTTCATCTCGCCGTCAATCGGAGGCTCGATAAGTTAATAACAACCAGAAGGATCTCCCCGAAGCCCGGTTAGGGTTTTTCTATCGAGGCGATGGCGTCCAAACAGATCTTGAAGGAGTCGAAGGATCTCCCGGAGCATCCTTTCATCTTTAGCCTCCACGAGTTTGAATTCCCGACGCTGTTTGACTCGACGACAACCGACTGGCTTATTGATTCTGGTGCTTCCTTCCATTTTACCCTGCAAGGAAACATATTTGTATTTGATGATTATGTTAGTGGAGATTTCGGGCATGTGTCTGTGGCAAATGGCCAACATTGTAAAATTATTGGAAAGGGAACTGTGATTTTGAAAATTCCAGGTGGAAGATTAGTTTTGAAGGAAACTCGGCATGCTCCAGACTTAAAGGGAAATGTGATCTCAATCAGTGTACTTGACAAAGAAGGTTTCAGAACAACCTTTGAAGGTGGAAAGTGTGAGATAACCTTTGGGAAAAATTTAATAGCAAGGGGAGAGCTTAGGGATTCACTTTACCTTCTCAAAGAAAACTATATCAGAAATAATATTGATAATATGACTACAACTCCAATGGATATAGGCCTAGTTGCTGAAGACAAGCCTCACCGGCAAGCAACAATTATGGATCCGCCAGACAGTCCATATGCCGGGGGAGTCGTTCTCGTTTCATCTCACTTTCCACCAGACTACCCACTTACCAAAGGCAAGCTGGGGAATTCTGGGCGCGGTGGCGATGATGAGTGTGAGGTGGCTGAGACGGCGGAGGATGTGTACAATGTTCTTAAGGATAAAGTGGGGAGGAGGAGGAGGAGGAGGAGGAGGAGAAGAAAAGAGTTTGAAGGAGATGGTCGTCGAGATGAGGAGGAAGAACGAAGGATTGGAGGGCGAGAAGAGGGAATTGGAGGGTAAGAAGAGAGAATTGCAGAATCAGCTTCGGGTTTGGGAGGGGAAATACAAGGAATTGGACCAGAGGGTCCTGCAGCTGGAAAGGGACACTTCGATGTTGAGAGATGAGGGGCAATGTGTTTTGGGTAACAGAGAAGGGGAGTCAGTGGTTCCGCGAGAGCCTGATGGGTTAGTCAATGGGGTGGGCGATCACGGCTCTACTCAGCGTGGAAGAGATTCTAAGGGTGGCGGCGGAAGTGTCTCCCTTGGGTGCAATGCGAGGAGGAAGGTGGATTCCGGTATAGGTTCTTGCTTGTCACCCTTAGCAGGTTCGAATAGTAAATCTCCAGTGAAAGAGGAAGCAGTTTTAGGGGCCTTACCAGGTGATGGAAGTACCCCAATTGTTGAGATAATTGAGAGTGATGATGATGGCGGTGGGCCCTCTGAAAAGCTAGCAGGGGATATATATCGTGGTAGAAGAAATTATGAGAAAGGGAACAAAGAGCTCAAAAGGAAAAGAGGTTCGTTTTCTTCTGTTTTTTATGAGCCTTTAACCCAAACTCTGCGAGGTATAGCAACTGCTCTCAAACAATGTGGTCAGAAAAATATCAAAGAGAAAGACTCTGATAACAGCTTCATTAAGTCAACTGGGGTCAACACCATAAAGCATGAAAACGGGGCTGGTTCAGCATCCGCTAAGTCAGATGATGGAAGTTCTTTGCAGAACGAACATTGGAAGTATAAGGCCGATATGCTTGACGATATCACTGAAGATGATGAGCTATGTATGAAGGCTGTTTGTGCAGTTCATAGATGGCAAAGGTCAAAGTTAATGGAGAGGAGCACCCGCCAGGGCTTTGATGGCCTCCTTTCACCAAAGGAAAACGCTTTGGCTGAGTTTCTGACAGGGGAAGATCTAGAGGGTAAGCTGAAAAAATCTGTCATGGATTTGTGTGATCACTGATCACAGCCCTGAAGGCCTGACGGCCTGCAGGAATATAGTTACCAATCACTTCAAGCAGCTGTTTATAATGTACCAGAAGAAAGGGGATCCCTTTTTCCCCTCCTTGGTAGTAGTACGTGATATAACCTATTGATTATTTGTGATCATCCTGACAGGAAGCGCTGCAGTTTTTGAAGGACTATTTGGTTAGCAGATCTCATGTTTATAGCCTTTTGCCTTTACCTACTTATGCCATCGCCTGCTATTTGCAGTTTCTACTGATTAGGTGCCCACAAATTTTTTTTTTCGTCTTTTTGGTTAGTTTCTTGAACATGGTGTGCACAAATCAACCATCTTGGGATCTGGAATATAGATTGTCAAGTGTGAAGCAGTTAGATCTTTTGCAATCTATGCCTCTTTATCTGTGGTCTTGTTTGTGGCAATCCATCCGTCTTCATCAAACATTTCTATTCTGTTGAGTCAGGTCAGTTAGGGATTATCAAGATTAAAAAAAAAAAAAAAAAACAAGCTCACATAACACGGTGGTGAATTAATTTATGGATAGCTTTCACATTGATTAGGAAGGAAGCAAAAATCAACAAGATGCACCACATGAACTTCTGGATCCTTCCTCGTGACTTCACTCATGAAATCTTGGCTGATAGATTTTGATTTATTCAAAGTCGTAGTAACAACTTCATTGCCACTTCTAAGTATTTTTCTATATACAGAGTCATTTCTTCTTCACCTAACTTGTGCTTGAAATTTTTTATGATTATTTGAATATCTGAGTAAGAGTATGTTATAGGCAAAAGGTTGTTATGAGCTTATAGAAATTCTTTGATCTTGCCGTCCATTGTTAGGTGTCTTCTCATGCATTTATAGATTAAAATTATGAACACGCATGGAGCTCGGAGTATGAATGTTGTTGTGCTACAACGAGCTGCAAAAGAGTTTTCCAAATAGATTAGCATATATGAAACATCTGTTTGTGTCGCTCGTATTGCAATAAAAAGTACTGCATATCATTTCCTATCCATTCAATCCGATGTTAGACATGACTGTAATTGCAATGAAGAACTGCATATAATCTGCTATCCATTTCAGAATATATTGCACTTTGACTTACTAGCAAGTAGCATATAAATGTCCTTCAAACTGAATTCGACCAAGTGCAATCTTAACTTGGTATGACATTAGGAAATTGGCTAGATTACGATTAAAGTGATTAATCGAAAGTGATATGAACATCATAGCGTCAAGTGAATAAAATTAAAGTTCAGTGAGAACGGCCGACAGTCTCAATTGTCTGTTTTGTCGCATGTTTCCCATCCTGTAGAAACTTGTAAAGAAAGCAAGATAGTGATTTCGTTAAAACGTGATTTATTGGATTAGTTAGAATTTTCATAGAGTGAACCCAGGGAATACGTTCTCCAAACACCAAACATAGTAAGAAAGGACTAAACAATTCAATTGTGCAAAAGGAAGAAAACAGGTTTATGAGTGGAGGGAGTGTACAACAAAAGCCAAATATCTTCATAGGAAGATTGTCGAGAGGTAGCCAAGTCTAAGTCTATTAATATATTCAGTTAAACCTACATTCATTTAAAAAATTAATTCTAGTATCTTGCTTGTTTTCAGAGTTCAAAAATTAAACTATTCGGTATTGATCATGTCTAACCTTGTTATTTACTCATCATTTTCCTCTATCAACAAGCATCTTAATAATTTAATACACAATTATTGTAAACTAGTCATAAAAAATACAGTGTTAGTAATGGTAACCTTTATTCCCCATTCAAATCCCTGATCATGATGATCTCTACTTTTGGTGGCTAATTCCAACTTGCCTTCTATAATTTCATGGTTGTCTCAGTCAATCCCTTGTTAGTTCTTTGCTCAGTCAACACCGCATGGTTAGGTATCTTGTCTTTATCCGATCCAAGTTCCACCTGTGCAAAATGCGACGTGCATGACATTACATTCTCAACTTTAATTAAACCCGCAATTAATTAAAACATAGTGATCGAGGAAAGGAGTCGCTCTTCTTCTTCATATGCGACATGCGGCTCCTCATCAACTGCCATTTAACCATCTTTGCAGGAGTTTGTTTAATAAGAGATCATAAGAGATCGATTTCAAATAATATTAATCAGCATATAGATGTAAGACAGATTTGTTGCAAACGAAAAAAGGTAGTATATGTGGCCGGCAAAAGTTTTATTATATTAGAGGGAATTATGTAGAAATTGTTGTACTTGCAGTCAAGCTAACAAAACGTGATGGCAGATTAGCTTATGGATTGTGTTGACACCTAAATTTTACTATTTTATTATGTACAAGATTAGGAATTAATCACTAAAACAAAAACAAAAAAAAAAGAAAAAGAAAAAAGAAACAAAAAAAAATCGGGCTAGCCCGGAGCCGGTCTTGGCCCGGCCCGCCCCTCTCCCTTTCCCTTTGCCCTTACGCTAGGCCGGCCCAGCCTCCTTTCTCCTTTAGCCCGGCTCGCATCTGTTCTTCCTCCCTCCAGCTGGTCTTCGCTCGAGGACCTGCAGAAAGACAGAACAGAGCGAGCAGCGAAAGCAGGAGCTGCAGAGGATCGGATGGCAGACAGCTAGCGTGATCCGCGGGTCGGGGGCGGCCCGGCCGGTAGCTGGCACGGCTGGTCTTCGCATGATAACCTGCAAAAGAAAAACATGAAAGAAGGGAAAGAGAGGAAGCACATTGAGAATGGGAGAGAGAACCGGGTAGAGACAAAAGAAAAGGTGGAGAGCTCGAGAGTGAGAGGTGCTCGAGAGTGAGAGGTGGAGCAAGAGAAGCACTTGAGAGAGGGTAAAGGGCCAAAGAGAGGCTCGACATTGCACGGAATCCGGTTCCCCGACGCCCTTCTTCTGGAACTATGAGGAACCGAGAGAGCTGAGGAGGAGCTGAAAGGAACTAGAGAGAAACCGAAAGGGAAAAGAAGTCCGAGCGAGGAAGCGACTAAGGGAGATCAAGGGAGCTTCAGTCGCCGCTTCAGCTGCGTGCGAGCCCTGCCGGACGACCCCTCGGCCAACGTCCTCAAATTGGACCCGGTACGTCCCCCTTGCGCCCTGTTTTCACCCGGTTCCGTGCATCCCGAGCCGGAGTTTACGTTCATCTGGTTTGCGTGAACTCCGGCCCTGTTCACTCCCTCTTTGGTTGCTGTATGTTTTATTGTTTGTTGGTGAGAGTCTTGGTTTGGGTTCGGGTCCTAGTTGAGCTAGAAACCTTGTGATTCGGGAGCGCCCTCCACCTGTTTGATAGAATGCCACAATGAGATCCAGTCTCCGCGGTTTTGTCTTTGACTGAAATCGAGTTGTCCGGGCGTGTCGCGCTCTTTTATGATATTCCGGTGGTGTTGGGTGACCTTGGGCGTCGGTCGTGTGGTCGTTCGCTACGTTCCCATCGTCGTTGTTGTTTGTTCAGTGTTTGGCCGAGGAGGGCATGCTCGGCCGATGATGGTGACGATCTCTGGCCAGCTAGTGGCCGATGGAAGTTCGGCGGTGGAAGGGTCGCCGGTTGTTCCGGGCTGCGTTGTTGTTTGGTTGAATCTCGATGAGGCCATATTTTGGAAGAGAAGCTTCGGGCGTGCAGTGGGCAAACGCGAAGGTGGAGAAGACCAGGGAAGAAGACGACCTAAAAAAGCTTAAAAGAAAAACAAGAAATAAAAGAAATAAAAAGAGTAATGAAAAGAAATGAAAATAAAATAAAATAGAAAGGTGGAAAAGACGTGGGGAGGCAGACGTTCGGTGAAGGCGGCGTGGATGAAGAGGATAGTGCAGGAAAAGACAAAGCATAAGAGAAGCCAAAAAAAAAAAAAAACTAAAACTAAAACAAACTAAAAAATTAATTAAAAATCTTATTTTCTTTTTCAAACCGAAAGAGCGAATCTGGTTTTGGGTTGGGTCAATGGCCGGATCGGATCTACCCGATCCGAACCCTTTATCCGAATATAATAATATTCAATATAAAAAAATCAAAAATTTCGAAAAATAATAAAAATTCAAAAAACTTTACGAAAATTCAAAAAATCAGAAAACATTAAAAAATTCAACCTTTTTAAAAAAATTAAAAATTTAAAAAAAATTAAAAATTTTTAAAAAAATAAAATCTAAAAATTTATAATTAAAAAAAATCATTTTTTTGGGGGAAAATTCGAATGTTTTTTTTTAATTATAAAAAGAATAGAAAAATCTTTAAAAAAATTAAATTTCCCCAAAAAGTTTGAAATTAATCTTTAGAGTAATTTTCTCCTAAAAATAGGAAACCTTTCAATTTAGAATTATGTTTAAGTTTGATTAAGCCTTTCGGGCTTTACCTTAAGATTTCAATTGTCCTTGCGGAACAAATGCCTTTGAATGCATAATATTGATGTGTTGATTTTGGCTTCTCTTTAATTTAGTTAGGATTAGTATTTATCTTTTCTTTGGTGTTGAATTTTTGCTCTTTCATGCAATTTATTTAATCGTTTTTCTTAGTTGCTAATTGTTATTTTAATGATTGTGCACCTGTATGATCACCTCACATGTTAGTGGATAGGTATAAAATCAATTCAGACTGCCTGACATAAATCATTTCTATTAAAATGAACAAAATTAGGTACTGAAAGGGCATGTAATCAAGTTACAAATCCTAAATTCTCTGGTTGCGTAGGAAGTGAGGCACGCTCCCATGCCTCACTTGGTTTCTAGTCGACCCCAATAAGCTAGTGGCGACTCCTTTTGTGCAAAATTTTTAAGAATATTCTAATGTCACGCGGGTTATGGGCTTGGGAGAGCTTGCATCTAATCATGGGCCTTAGGTCAAATTCTTTAGACAATACCCTAAACCTGTTCCCTCTCCCTGAGAGTAGGTCGCGATAAATTGCTTTCACATTAATTGGGAAAGAAACTTCTATGCTGTTTCTAGATTTGACGTACTATGGTAATTATACCCAAAATTGAATAAAAGTCCTTTTGAGTGATGGCATCTGATGTTGTATTTTATTTCAAGTCCAATATTTCATAAGTATCTCTTCGTTAAATTGTAAAAACGAAAAGGAAATAGATATTAATATTGATGATACTAACATTTTGTTCATAAAGTTTTAAATAATGATTTTTTTTAACCCATCCCTTCCCTGCATCGAGATGTCCGGCAAAGCTGGTATGAAGGTCAAACATGTCATCATCACCAAAACTAGTCGCAATCCAAAATTTGGCATTTCTCTTTGTTCGTAATATCTTATTCGATACCGGTTCATTATTTTTCACATGTTATTCATCTTTTACATCAACTATTCGAAAGCCTCGTCTAACCTTGTTCCTTTTTACTTATCATTTTTCTCCGTGGATAACCATCTCGACAACTCAATATACCAATATTGCGTAGTGGTCGTGTAATACCTACCTTTGCTAATTGTTAAACTGTCGCCGTATTCAAATAAATCACCTATCCTGATCAACACTACTGGGCTCATTCCACTCAGGCCCCTATAATCTCATGATTATCTTAGTCAACCCCTAAAAATTTAAATTGTCTTACTCAACATCCTCCACTTCTGATCACACAAATTGCTCATTCCATTCATCGTAAAGGAAAAATAGTGGGCCTATTATGTTTTTCCTCTAAGACATGTTCGAAGTTGTAGATTGCTTGAGGAGGTGGCTGTTGGCGAGGTGGGTGATCAGGCGGGGATCCAAGGGTCGGGGTGAGAGGTTTGGGTGGGAAGGAAACGGACTCACTGCTCAATGCAAACTTTAACGCGAAGAAAAACGTACTATGTTATACCAGGAAGATTCAAGTCAAACGAAAATAGAATCAATGCCATACGACACTTTAATGTCATTCAAAATATGGCCATGGCGAGTCTACTAGAAAACACTAGTACTATATAAAAATCATGTAACGACTTCATAAATTACAGTGAATTGTGATATATGTTAACAGTACTATTTTTATCTTGCATCTAGTTTTTGCTAGAGGGGAACAATCAAACAATACCTGACTTTATAAACTCACTGTCATGCTGAAACTGATAGTTGCTAGAAATTATTGGAGTACTTGAAAAAGATGAGACTGTTTCAAGTTCTATCTCATCATCAACATCATCAATCGGTGTCTCCCTCGGATACAAAAGCGGTTTTGGAGGCAATTGTAATTTGTCCATATCTCCTTCAAGCATATCTAGGACTCTCTTCATCGATGGCCTATCGTTAGGGCTCAATTGTATACACCATAGAGCAACGATTATCATCTTCCTTGTTGTTTCTCTTTCCTCTTCAAGGACACCTACCGTTCCAACCTCATTTTCTTTGCCAAGTTGATCATAAACCCACAAAGGGAAGTAAACTTGACTTGAATGTTCTGCATGTGCATTTAGGTTTCTCCTTCTACCGGCCATTTCCATCAACATCATCCCAAAACTATAAACATCAGCTTTATAAGAAATGCCACCAATATCCTTATAGAATAGCTCAGGTGCCATATACCCCACGGTTCCTCTTGCTATAGTCAATGATACTATGCTATGATCGGTGGGATAAAGTTTTGCAAGTCCAAAGTCAGAAACTTTCGGAGTGAAACTTCGGTCTAAAAGAATGTTGTGAGGCTTGATGTCAAAGTGTAAAATTTGCATGTCACATCCCCGATGAAGATACTCTATTCCTCTAGCTATGCCAAGAGAGATCTCATACATTTTCTTATAATCAAGAGAATTATCACCATCCTTATAGGAAATGTGTTTATCCAAAGATCCATTCGGCATGAAATCATAGACAAGAGCTTGTTTGGAGTAATCGAAACAAAAACCAACAAGTTGCACCACATTAATGTGGTGAATCCTTCCAATTGTGGCCACTTCGCTTATAAAATCTTGGCCGTCAGATTTTGATTTGTTCAAAATCTTAATCGCAACTTCATTGCCACTTCTAAGTATTCCTTTATACACGGAACCATATCCCCCTTCACCTAGCTTGTGTTTGAAATTTTTTGTGATCTTCTTAATATCTGAGTAGGAATACCTTATGGGCAAAAAATTGTTGTGAGCTCGTAAGAATTCTTCGATGTTTGGGTCGATCGCTTGATGCCTTCTCATCCACCTATAGATTAGAAGTATCAACACACACGGAGCTCCAAATATGAATTTTGCCGCCAAGAAGTGGGCTGCACAAAAATTTGGCCATTTATTAGCGTAGTGTAATAAAACTTTAACACGTACACTTTTTTGCTGCTTGATATCTTCATAAGTGGGAGGAGAAAAGGATTAGTCATACCCAAGACAAAGGCGAAATTTGAAGCTGCAGTAAACGCAACATCAACTATGAAACCCCATGTAGGACTGACTGTAAAAAGCAAGAGAATTCGTTTGAGATTACTGTTAATGATTAATTAGTATTAACAACAATCAATGAAGAAGTAAATCTATCATTACTAGTAACAAAGGAAAAGTATCAAAAAAGTCATAAACCTATTGCATTGATACATATTCAATTTTAAACCTTTAATTGGACCGATTTAATCCTAAACATTTTCAACTTTCACCAATTGAGTCCATCAGGTAAATTTAGGTTGAAAATTTTTAATATGGAAGTCGACCATCCTACATGACATGATTGGTATAACGTTGACATTTTTTAATAATTTTTTTGAATTTTTTTTTGAATTTCTTTCTTTCTTTTTCTTCCATGGCTTGTGGAAAAAGAAAGAAAACAAAAGAAAGGAAAAGTTCAAAAAAAATTATAAAAAATTATAAAAAAATTCACAGCAATGCCGACAGTGTTATGTAGGATAGCCGACGTCCACATCAGCAGTTTCCGGCATAAATTGGTCGGATAAACTCAATTGACAAATTGTGAAAAAAATTTAGAGCTCAATTTGTCTAATTTAATGATTTAAAACTGAATAGGTATAAATGCAATAGGCTTAGGACTTTTCGGTATTTTTCCCACAATAATAATTCACCTTAAGCAATATCCCAAGTCAAAGATAAATTCATACAACGACTTTTATTCATTTAAAGTTGCAAGTGAAGAATTCTAGAGTTGAGGAAGGGTGAATAAGTTTCACTTTAGTAGATAGCACTCCGTGTCAATTTTGTTTTATTCACTCATGGAACCCTAGATGTATCACATTATTCATGAATTCATAACTCACGCGCAGTACCAATTTACAAACATCACCCAATGTGTGGGCAACTAATTCATCCACGCAATAGTAACCGCCGGGCACGGGATACGAGTTACTATCAAATCAGACATTTTACCCCAAACAAATGTAATGGAATAGAGTCCAGAAAAGCTTTATGGTTGTAAAATAAAAAGGAGCAATACGCAACAATCTACTAAAAAATCTCACCACTTTACTTAAGTGACGTGGCAATTGTTCTATTCACGAAATACAATATCCAATTGAAACATGTCACATCTGTCAGTAAATTTTGACAACATCCCTTAGTAGTGAGGATGATGAAGAAGAAAGAAAGGAAAGCTTCAGGGAAAGTCAGCTTACGGATGGTATCGTGATAAGTATTGCACAACTCCCGTCCGATTCCTCGGTATCTCGAACCTAGGAAGCAAAATCGATAACTTCTTGTTGTTGACGTATATTCTGAACGATAGGATAGATTGTATCCTTGGGCCATCATGTTGTGGAGGTCCTTGTATGGTAAGCTCACACGATTATACCGATCCCCTTCCCTCCCCCAGGTATCACTTGATGCTAATGCCATCATGGTTATGGTGCAAGAGTCCTTGATGTCCGTTACTTGAGGTAGTTTTACAGCATATGAGTAACCCTTCGTTTGGGAAATATTAGGAGACGTGTCGGAAGAATATGATCCCTCGATGCATGGTTTCGTCTCGACATACGAAGTAGAATTAACAGATTGTGGGCACTTCAAAAAGGCTACTGCCGGGGATGTATAACTATCTCTGAATATATCATATACATCATAAAAACTGAAGTTGGAGGGCGCCAATGAGTAATGAGGAAAGGATGAGCAATTACCCTTTTGCAATCCATCATCAACTACCGTGATGTTACCATAGAAATCTTTGTCATCATAATAATCGTAAGAGATCGACTTCACATAATATCGGCCAGCATACAGATATAGAACGGTGCGATTATTTTCACAAACTAGCTCATACTTAGAGAGGCCACAACCTATCGGATCGCCTTTTAAACGAAATGGATAGCTTATGTTACGAACCTCGCCGCAAGATGAAGCAGCACACAACTGATTCTTCTTCGCACCACAACTCGTCCCTAGAAGTAAAACATGCAATATGAGCATAAATACACGGTACATCAATACGGAGCCGAGAGAATTACTCATCTCTCCACTGTTTAACGCAGGAATGGAAGTTTTAGCTTGGCAATCGTGGTGGAGGCTCAATAAAGGAATGGTTCATATAATAGAATAGATCAGTTGGGGGTCATCTGTCAATAATGTCCAAGTCAACCAGTAACACAAAGTCAAGTCAAGAAAAGCAACTTGCGTGGAGGACCACGCATTAGTTAGGAAGGAAACATCTCTGCGGTTTCTAGTGAAAATGAAGCATCCGTGTAGGAGTCGTCCTTTGAGAAGCCCAAGTCAAGCAATGACAAGAGCCATTCAAAGTGAAGAAAGTGGAGCTTTCGTTGTCATGGAACGTCTGTGGCCCAAGGGAGAAATAATTGCTTGCACGATACGGCAAGTGAATTAATAGCATATCAACTGGTAATTATGTGAATTTCATTATGAGGTCCATATCCTGGTCTTCATCCATATGGCCTGCAGATTATATATTATCTTTTTTTGTTCGATTTGATCTTGCAATTAAGTAAGTTTTTGGTATTTTAAGAGTAATTACAAGGGCCATGTTTTCCTCTCACTATCTTTCTAATTGGTGGGTTTCAAATATGGATATCACTCATGTGCTAGTAATGTCCATAATTTATAACGTGCAATTTAGAAAGGTGAAAGGAGGATGCTTGCTTTGGAAGCAAATATAAATCTAATTATAATCATAAATGTATGCCGAATATTGAAATACACATAAAAATCAAAATAGACGGCTGAAATTAGAGTACTAGAAATTTTATTTATGAAGTATGCATTTTTTTTTTTCGAAAAGCCCCAGCAACGTCACAGCTAGAGAAGATGGATATTTGTTCCTTGTATGACACATGCATTTCCCGTTTCAAGGAAATTCTCATTAGAGAAATTGAGTTCTCTTCTTTCCCTAGGTAACATGCGGTCAATATCGTATACAGAGTAAAGTCTCATCGTTGCTATGTGATGGGAATGCTTTATTTATCTTCTATTTCGTCGATCCTCCAAATTTCATTTACGAATAAACATGAGAAATGGCCTTGTTCCTGACAAAAGCATGATTAGTGGGTGTTCTCGATTTGCTTAAAATACAATTAAGATCTAAAATTTACAAAAATCACAATTAAATGCTAAAATTTTTCAAATTAGTGTGATTGACGACTTATGTTAGCTCCATCAAATTTGGGTGGCAGAAAATATTGGCGAGGTATTTCTTTTTACATTTCGAGGACACCTGGGTGTGACATAAAAAAATAAACCAAAACTTAAAAAGAAACAAAAAAGCCAAAACTTAATGGGAAAAAAAGAGTGTCCTTAGGATGAAGCGATGCATGCCGATTTTTTTTTTTTTTTTAAATCTAAACATGCCGATTACTCAGCATGGCATTGCTAGTTATCGCTTCCAATAGAACAAGAATGAGTGGCAACAGTCGGATGCATATTCATGGAGCTGAGAGCATTGATCAGGTCTTTTTTTTGTCTTTGGCATAGAGAAACTGGTAAAGAATTGCTGAGTATGTGTGGAGGATGCACAATATAAAAAGATTTTCAGAAAATAAAGATATGATGGTCCCTTTTTGACTGGAGACTTGGGAGCCGCCTTGTCCTATATAGAAATGACCAAGTCAGTCAACGCAACAACGGTGCGGAAGGCAAGAAATTAAGGGAGGTGGACCCGAACTGAAGTTCCATTATTAGGAGAGTCGTGTCCCGACTCTAATTGAGAAAACTCAAAAGATCTCAATTCACATATGATCTTTCTTTGACCTGTTACATCCACATTTCTTCCCCCCCTCTCCACGGGATTGTTGGGTACACATTCCATCCACGGACAAATCCAACTCTCTCCCTCTTTCCACATCACTTCCTTCTTCACCCCACGAATCTTCCTTCTTATTTTCTTCTTCATTTTGTTTCCTTCTCCCTTCGTTCTTCTCCGTCTTCTTTCTTCACAGCGCGAGTCATGATGATCATATGCAAACCACCATCACCAAGCCGCGTGCATCCGTCATGCCTAGCGTCGCTGCTGTCTAATGCAAAAGGTATAAAATATCAGAAAATCAACGACAAACAATTTTTTCTTTTTTTTAAAAAAATCAGGGACTCACATGTTTTATTCCAAATGTCAAAACCAACTCCGCGAGAATAGCTGGGCGCCAAAAAACCCGCTATGAATCTAGAGAACACATAATTTATAATTGTTAAGTCACTCAAGTGTTTCACGATTCTAAGCAAAACACACAATTTTATCTCATAAGCTCTAACTCAGAATACTCACGGAGAAACTCTAAAATTCCTCCTGTTTTCTCTAGTGTGAAAATTTGTATATTCTTATGTAACTTGCCAACTCAAACTGTGAAACCTTACTTTCTTCCTTTTTTTTATGTCTTTAATCCAAGATCAGCCATCACCAAAAGTTGGGGCTCCACTAAATTTGCTTAGAGATGAGATCCTAGTCATATAGAATACGACCTACGCTACTAAAATTTATACAAGCTCAAATTCGAGACATTATTGAATAATTCTTTGCTTAGTTCAACTTTGTAGCCATGTTATAGTGCTCATCATTCAAGGTGACTCCCAACAACCCAATGGGCACTCAACTATCATAGATGTCTATCAAGTTCAAGCTGAACTCATACTTGTTTAGAGGAATAACTCGGTCCACATGTCCGATTCACCTTGGCAAAAGCTTCTTCACAGTCACAACTTCTCTTGACATGTTATTTTTTACGCAGCAATGTCGATCCCCAATGTGCTCAATTCTATAATGATATCTTCAACTTCCACAAAACACCACACAACCTGATGTCCCATGCCAACATCATCGACCAAATCATTAGACCATATCGCCTCTTCAGCTCCTTTCATTGTCAGCGTATTTTTTGCCTCACATCTTCCAATAAACAAAGGCGTAATTACTTAGAAATCGACCATATTTCAATCCATACGCAATTCAGCTACGCAAACCTAGTTATTCTCATTAGCATGCTCTGAAACATACCCCAACGTCTGTCTTCTCCAACAAAACTAAGAGGATGCACTTGACAGAATCATGATGTATACCTAAATTAATAGTAGTTATTCTCCTGACTACACGTGATAGATCAAGCTTAGTATTATCCATAATAAAACTTAGACAACCAGTAATACTGGCATTTGAAGCATAGTACAATGCTCCACCTCCATCTAAGTACATAGTGACAATGTAGATAATTTTATGTAATGCAACAAGTAGGGTCTCAATTGCATGTTAAGTGCCTCAATGCTTTCATTACGTAACTCCTTCAAGTCATGCACAACATTATGATTGTCTTCGCTCTCTGCATCTCCATATCTGAAGTTGTCTGTATTACATCAAATTATCTATTTTAATATATGCACATGAGCCTAGTCAATCTCAGCCATTGAATCACGCGAGCCTCATTTGGGGTCCAAATAACTCATCAACAAATGCAATAGGCTCATAAACACCCGAATCATCCAAAAACTTTTCGTCATGTTGATGTGTTATATTGTGCATTAGCAGCTAAATTTTTTCTAGTAAACTATTCATGCATTTCATAAGAAAATTGGGAATTGAATTTGTCAATACGATATAATTTGACCCTAAAAAAAATATCGCCATTGCATAATCTTGCATTCGCATTCTTTATTGCATTTTCGGCATTTAGAGATTAGGCTCATTTTTCTAGAATGGCATCTCCGTATCGAACATGGACTTATGGCGAGATCGCGAATATCTTGTGAACAGGCCTATTAGGTGACCTGACCCGGAGTTTTTCATGAATTTAAACAAGAGTTTTTGCCCTAACATCCGGGCGAAGCCTAAGCGCATTCGGTCACTTTAGGTCGATCCCACAAGCCCGACCTCCTTGTCCATCTCTCAGAATTCATCCTTACCATTCCCTCCCCGTTGATCGAAATGGCCCTAGTTTAGGCCACTTTCAGCAAGACAATCGTGAAAGAAAAACTGAGGGAGATAATAACAAAGTGGGAACGTTCAGTCGGTGCTGGCAAGAACAGGGAAAAACGAAGAGTGTTCGGTATTTGTACCGGTGAGGATAAGCCAATAGAAGAGAAAAAAAAAACAGAGAAAGAGCAGAAGGTTGAGAGAAGCAAAGAGATAGCAGGGCATGGGCACTGAACAGAGGAGGTAAGTAGAGCCTTGGTGTAGAAAGAGGCAGAGATAGAGAGAAAGAGAAGAAAGCGGTGCAGTTCGGAGATACAAAGGAGAGATGGCAATCGGCCAAGGGGAGAGAGATATCCTCGGTCACAGGAAGCTACCGAAAATAAAAGAGCAAAAACAGAGAGGACGAGCTCCGGAGGCAGAGTACACGCACATGCATAGCAGATAACTCATGGCACAGATGTCAACCTCTCGCACAGGATTCCTGAGCAAACTACGAGAGAATTCTGGGCACACTGAGCAGTATATGCGAGCCAGAAGATAGAAAAGCCGAAGGGGAATAAAGACATTGAGAGGAAAAAAGGATTGGTGCATCCGATTCGAGGAGGATTCGGAATTCTTTAGCAAGCACTCTAGAGCAACAACCGGCTTTCCAGATTTTATCTTCAAACTAATTGCTTGTGCTAGGTAAAATATCGTTTCAGTCCTTGAAATTATTGGTTCAAAGCGTCACTCGTGTCCTTCCATCTTATGTAGATCGAACACTATTTCTTGTTGATGAGTTTTCGCACGAGAAGATCGAAAACTTCCTTCAAATGACGGCTATCACAGTACTGAGCGACGACTAAACGGGGGCTGGTTTGCGACCGAGACGCGGCTTGGTCCGTGATTGAGACGTGCCCTGGTCCGCCTTCTAGTACGCCCTGGTTTGCCGCAAGGATTGTGTGATCGAGACTGAAAATGGACCAGAAGACAGAATCTCAGCACTATTCGTTGTAAACATTATGACTATCACTAAAATGCTGTGTAATATGCGCTTAAGTCGCCCACTTTTATTGTTCTGGCCATAATACGGACTTTTTCTAGTATCGAGTAAATGGTGACTTTATTTTCCAGGTTAACAAAATTATCAAAATTTTTATAGTTTGCACATTAACAATCTTTAAATCGACTTACCTATCTCTATTTGCATGGTTGAAATTACCAACATAAACTGAAGTTATTTACCAATTTTTTAAAATTAAATTATTAACTATTTTTGGGTTATAAACTTCATTTAACGTACCAACCCCGACGTTTAAATTTTTATTTTTTATTTTAATTTACCAACTTTTTTATAGGGTCAACAAGCCTTATTTGCGTTTGTTTTTAACCCCGTACATTTACGAACTCTCACCAACTTTTCTCCAAAATTACCATATAATATGCAGTAATCAAGTCTCATTGAGTTACTAGTTGACACTAATTTGTTTTTTCCTTTGCTTTGCCAACTTTC
This sequence comes from Eucalyptus sideroxylon x Eucalyptus melliodora, assembly GCA_016097485.1. Classification (NCBI taxonomy): domain Eukaryota; kingdom Viridiplantae; phylum Streptophyta; class Magnoliopsida; order Myrtales; family Myrtaceae; genus Eucalyptus; species Eucalyptus sideroxylon x Eucalyptus melliodora. The sequence continues at coordinate 5,624,250 of CM027824.1, forward strand.
TTGTCGTTTACAAACTTTTATTTGCAATTGTTCACCACACCTTAAATTTACTGACTATTTTTAGATATAACCAACATCATTTAGAGGGACTTATTAAGTTTTCTGTGATTAAGTTACCAACTTGATTTAGATAACAGCTCTAAATTGAATTACTTATCAAATTTATTTTTTGTAGTACCAAGTTTTCTTCTTTTACCCACTTTTCTTATCGCTTACTGACTTTTGTTTGCCTTTCTTAATTGCACCTTAAATTTTAATAACTCTTATATGATATTACTAATCTAATTTTAACTGATTTACCAATTTTCTCAAATTAAGCTATCAATAAGTTTTGGGTTGCCACAGATTTAGTTCAGTTTTCATTTTTTTTGGTTCTTTCTAATTTACCAATTTTTCCATTGATTTATTTGACCAGGAAAAAAATTTGCAAATCACTAGAAAAAAATTACTCAAATGTACGAATGCAAATTTAGTCCTAAACTATTCAATTTTGCCAATATAGTCTTAAATTATTATGCAAAAATCCAATGTAGTATTTCGGCTAATTTTTTCCTAGAAATTGCTAATGTGGTAGTCCGGTCATCACTAATCGTTCTACATGACACAACATCAGTGATCTCTAGAAAAAATTGACCGGAACGACTATATTGGAATCTTGTGTAGAAATTCAGGATTAGATTAATAGTAGTGCAGTAGGGTTTAAGACTAATTTAACGATTTTCCTCTCAAATTAAAGGATGATAATTTCACATAATACTTGCCAATTTTAATGCATTGGTGAGAAAAATATATAAAAGGTGGTAAAAGACAAATATAATTTTTTTTTTGTGAAAAATAAGAAAATAAGTTGGAAAAAAAAGAGTTAAATGTTGGTAACTAACTCAAATAAGAGTTACAAACCAAAAAACAAAAACCCAACTAAGAATTGGTAACGCAAGACTATTTAGCAACTTAATCCTAAAAAAGGGTGAGTAAGCGAGCTAAAAGTGACATCTCAATAGTAAAGTTTGCAAAATTTTAAAAGAGAAAACAATAAACCTATTGTTAAGAAACTCAAATGAGAGTAGATAAACCAAAACCAATTGTCAACTTAACCAGAGAAAATTTGGTAATAACACAAAAAGGGCGGGTGATTTCCTAATAGGTGGTAACTTTACAGTGTTAATAAGAATGATCGAGACTCCTATTCGGAATCACCACAAAATCCATCTCCTTTTTAGTGAAACTAAGATCCAATATTGGTAAAACATATTTTGTCAATTGGGACACTTTCTAGCGAAATGATATCGCATGTGCTATGTCTTGTCATTTGGGAGAAAGAGCGCTAATATAAGCAGAGACCGAGACTTTCTCGGAATCATACTTTCGTAATTTAGATCACAAGAATATATTAATCCATCCATGCTAGGAAATTAAGATATCCCTCTCTTCTATTCACATGTGACCGAAATTTTTATGATATATAACCTTATTACTTCCCAAATGACCAAAGGATAAACTTCCCAGTTTGAAGCACCCATAACACATGGGGATTTTCGGCCGCTATCGGGATTATGGCCTTGACCGAATTTCTACTTCATGTGGGCTATGTCCTGGAAAATCAACTAAGGTTGGGGCTTCCCTTTTTAAACCCATGCAGCACTCAAGGATAAATCCAAGGCAATATATGACTGGAACGACTTAAATGCAATTTATGTGGACCTATAATTATTAAATGAAAATGCGAGGCATTTTCATGATATTTTTGTTTAGAGGTCAAGGTCGACTTCTAATTTTCTCATGCGGTAAATAAATAAATTATGATAACCAAAATTTAGGGGTCAACAACTTTTATTTGTACTCTTCTAACAAAGTTTACTATTGATACTTGAATATATGCAACTATGTATTATTCTGTGTATATCTTATCTTTGGTAGTTTTGCTTGTATTTTGAAGTTCGATTTTTATAAAAGCTTTTATGATTGCCATGTCTATGCGTATGCATCAAATGTATATCAATGGGAAAATAGTTGATATGGTGTACATAAATAGATAAGTGAAACCGTAGTATCATAATGAAAGGAAACACTTTGATCTCTAGCAAAACTATACATGTTGTGGTTGATCCTCTAGCAACCCAAGGCATGCAAATTGGCTACAGGTCAATAGGCATGCTGCTCCGCTGGTAAACGGATTGCAAGCGTGGGGCCGGAGAATACTAGGTTTAGGATTCGATCCCCGTGAGCACTGCACACATTTGTACATAGAAAGAGGAGTGGGACAAAAAAAATTGGACTACTGTTGTTAAATTAACGCAATTGTTCTTTTTTTTTTTCTGTTTAAATCCAATTTTTTAGTGAGAAATCACATTTTTACCTCCACTATCATCAATCAAATCGTCCAAATCAGAGCGGCCTCAAAGATGATGACCAAAATAGTTAAGCAGTATCAATTGAGATAAAAAAGGATGATTGTCCGAAGAGACTTGCTCTCGTCATGTGTACATATAGCGTAATGCCAACGAAAAATATAGACGGAAACATGTTTGGCTAAATCAATTTCAGCTCTCAATTGTTTTTCGTGTCTGATGTACATTCTCGGATTTCTGGCGCTTCGATGTCTGCTCTGGTCTCTAATTCCACTTCACCGCCTTTCATCTGCTCGGTTGTTCCTGCAGACCTATGTTCTGGAACCATTTTCGGCGGATCAATTCTGTGGCCTCCCTCATTCTCTCATACCACTTCCAAATCAGGGTCACAAGTGACATTTCATCTCGACACTGAAACGAAAAAAGAATTTGTATATCGAGTCCAATCATTAGTATACAAACTTAAACTCTGGCTCATCACAACTCTTGAGCATGTCGTAGGTTTGTCGTACCTGCGATTTCAAAATTGCATATAGGGGTAGCGTTCTGTAGATGCACATGGACTGGACAAAGGCTCTGTGCAAAACATGCCACGAAAGTCAATTTGATTGATATAAGCATTCGTATAATCACTCAAATATGGCACACAGGGATAATCGAAGGATAAGGATATGAGCAATCGGTAGCCTTACCCAATTACTATTCTTGAGATAGCAAAACCAGCCTTCCCCATGATGCAGGAGTGAAAATCATATTGGAACTGCATAGAGATACGATTCCAGCATTATATAATTGGAATTGCCCCAGTATGGCCAGAAACTTTGCTTAAACCAATGATGATAAGCTGGGGTACATTAATGCTTACCAATACAAAAAAGAAGAATATAAGCTCTAGGGAGTTCTGAAATAGCACGAAGTGAATCAAGAGGAGGACGAATTGATGCCAATGGAACCAGGAATAATCACTTGGATTGAAAGCCAACTCCTTTTCGCTATTTTCGGCGACCTTTTCTGCGACCTTTTCTGCGACCTTTTCTGCAAGCCGTGTTATCGTGTGCTCCAGTATGGTGCCGGCAATAAGCAAAAGCTGCAGAGGAGCGAGAAACCTAGTTATATGTGGAGTCTTTTTATTTTTCTATTAGAGAAATAAACATATCTTTTCGGAAATTTACAGTATGACACGTCTTGTTGTTTAGATTGAAATGTTTCTTAGGGACACTCAGTCTATGGAGTAAATTCAGGATGAGCAAAATGCCATATCTTCAAGGGCCAGCAAACATAATGATCCGTAATTTATCACTACTTACAGTCAATGGAATGAAAGATATCCAAAAGTACGCATGCCATCCTGCAAAAGTATAAATAAACTTGTCAAGACGTAAATTGAAATATGATATGAGAGCTTCATGAAAAAAAAATTTGTTCACCAAGGTCTGCAAACTTCATCATCCTTCTGATGGTGAATTATTTTCAGATGTCACTCTTTATTTAGAGATGGTTGTAATGTGTAATCAATTTCATTTGTTACCAGACCATTAATACCATACACAAACTATCTGGTCAATCGCCAGGTTCTATGCGCTACATGATATCAAGGGACTATCATTTCGTGGACCAGAAAATATCAATTTTGGCGTTATTCGATAACTAAAAATTATAACTATCATTAACAATATAATGCTGCGTAACAAGTGCCTAAGTCACTCACCGGCCACATTCACGAGCAAAAAGATCACTGCGAGTATCCACAAGTACCATCTGCAATGACCAAAAACAGAAACCAACAAGCCAAGAGCTCAGCATAATGCACTTTCTTTTTATTACTGCTTTAATTCTTTTCACTCTCTTTAATTGAACAATTGGTGCTTAATTACGAGAAGAGTTTGGAGATTAGAAGTGACAATTTTTTCCACCACGTTCCAGAGGACAAGCAAACTAAAATAGCAGCTTTCTATTGTTCCGTGCCAAAGTTACCGGTATTTTTTTTATACCATACCACTAAATTTCACTAAATGTTGGTTGGTGTCAATAAACTATTGGTAATCAAAACAATGATGACCGCTGACTTTCGTTTTAGGTAACTTCTTAGTAATTTACCAACATTTCTTATAGTTTAGAATTTACCATTCCTTGTACTACTTTACCTACTTTTATCAGCATATCTTACGGATGTTTCAAATATACTAACTCTCATATGAAATTACCACCCCAAATTAAAGTGAATTACTCGCCCACATATAATTATTTTTTTTATTTATTAGCGTTTCTATTGAGTCATCCACTATTGCGTTGGTTTGCAACCCATATATTTATTAACTTTTGCTAGAAATTATCGATCTAAATTAATGTAACTCACCAACTTTTTTCTGATTATAGTATTGGCTTGCCAACTCTCAATAAGTTATTTGCCAAGTCTATTTTTCTTTTGGTTACCAATATTTTTAATATTTTAGCAACTTTCTTTTACCTTTCTTAACTACAACTTCAACTTATCAACTCTTATATGAATTTACTAATTTAACTTTGAGTGTTCACTAATTTTCTCAATCTAAGTTATCAACTAGGTTGAGGTTCCCATGAATTTGAGTAAATTTCCAATATTTATTTTGTTCTTTTTAATTTACTAACTTTTCAATTGGGTTATTTAACTGGGGGAATAGAATTGATAAATAACTCAAACGAAATGTTGATAATTTCATATAATAGTTGAATTTATGGGCATTTTTAAGAAAGGTAAAGTTGTTCGAAAGATAAGATATTTTTTTTTTTCATAAATAAGAGAAATTAATAAGTTGAAAAAAAATGTTGGTAACACAAGACTAGCAGCTAACCTAGTCATTAGAAGAAAATGTCGTTAAGCAGTATACTGAAAGTGATAACTCAATCATAAAGTTTGTAAAATTTGGAAAAAAAAAAAAAAGAATCAACATGTTGGTAAGTAACTCAAATAAGAGTCGATAAACCAAAATTAATTGGCAACTCAGAATAGTTGGTAATCAAACAAAAATAGTTCATTGCTTCTTATAATAAGTCGTAAATCTGAGACATTAATAAGAAAAGTAAACAAAAGTTGGTAATTAAAAAAAAAAAAGAATAAACGCTGGTAACTAACTCAAATAAAATTTGGCATTAAAAAACTAAATAATAACTTAAACAGAGAAAAGTTGTTAGTCACTTTAATTAAGGATGGTAATTTCTAAAAGGATTTGGTAAATTTTAAAATAAGCAAGGAAAATAAATGTAACAACTCAATAGAAAAGCTGATAACTTAATAACAAAAACAAATAAACGTTGGTAAAAAAAAACTTAAATGGAGTCGGTAACCCAAAATTATTTGGGACTTAATTGTAGAAACGTTGATAAGTGACACAAATTAAAATTGGTAATGTCACATAGTAGTTGGTGTTTAAGCCATAGGAAAGAAAAGTAAATCATTGAAAGTCAGTACACCAAGAAGAAGTTTTCATTTGGTTGGAGATGAGAAAAGTTAGTTATTTGATTAAAATTAAATATCGGTAACAAACCCAAGCAAGAGTTGGCAAAGCCATAGTTTGTAAATTAAGACTCCATTCATTTTGTGGAAAAAATAACATTTCTGAAAAAATATGTTTCAAGAAGCCATTTTCCAGAAAAAATGTAATTATTTTCTAGTATTCCACTGAAACCAGAAAAAAAAATGGGAAAATATTTTTTACTATTTGGTAAGGAAAATTTTTGCTTTCATGCACTCTTTTTCAATATTTTTTATTATTTTATTTTAAAATATATATTTTAAAAATCTTTTTATTATTTTATATTTATATTTTTTCTTTTCTTTGTTTTTGTCTTCTTCTTCTTCTTCTTCAGCCGATCCTTGGCCATGATGACGACCCACAACTAGTTTGAGGCAAGCTCGAGCTTGCCGCTCGCCAAATTGATAAGCTAGAGGTTCCTGCTTGCTGATTTGGCGAGGCCCAAGCTAGCGATCTAGAGAGCGACGAGCTCAAGGGGCTCATTGAGGCCTCGAGCTCACTAGATTGGTGAGCTTGGTGAGCAACAAGTGGCTCGAGGCCAACGAGCTCAAGGCTCGCTTATGGCTAGCCACAACTCGCCTTGGCCGTTGATCGGCGGTCATCATGGCTAACGATCGCCCAAGACAAATTGGAAAAAAAAAAAGAACAAAAAAATTAAAAATTAAAAATTCGATTTTTTTTAAATGAAAAAAAAAGATAAAAAGAAAAGGAAAAGATAAAAAGGTTAACATGGTGTGAGATAAGAGAAAGTGAGTGAGGAAAATATTTTCCTCTTTCTCAAAAGTGGAAAACATTTTCCCCTATCTTAGAAGACCATTTTCCCTTCATGGAAAATGTTTTCCCCAACTAATTCATTTTCTGTAAAATGAACATAAGAAAATTCGAAAAACGTTTTCCTAGAAGTTATTTTCCATAAAATGAACGAAGTCTAATAAAAAAATAAGTTTGGTAATTACTCTAATTAAGGTTGGTAGTTTCTGAAAATAATAGTAAATTTAATGAATCGGTAAGCAAGAAAATTAAAAGTTGGTAATCGGTACAATTAATATTTGTATTTCAATAGTTGGTAACTTTAACTGGGTTTTAACTAAGGCTAATAACAGATAGCAACTCAATAGAGAAGTTGCTAAATTTAAGAAAATGAACAATTGCAAGATTGTAAGCAACTCAAATGAGAGATGGTAAATAAAAAATAGTTGGTAGGCTAATGAAGAAAAGCTGACAAATCGCATAAATAATTTTTTTTTTAAAAATTGGTAAATTCGTATAAGAGCTGATAATTCAAGACATTTGTAAGAAAGACGAAAAAAGTTGGTAAAAAGATTTATAAGTCAAAAAAGCCAAATAAATGTTAGTAAGCAACTCAAAACTAGTTGATAATTTAATCAAAAAACAACTAGTAAGTTACCAAACAATATTAACAAATTCATAAAAGAGTTGGTAAATTTGAAATGTTAATAAGAAAGGCAAAATTAAAGATTGTAAAAGATAAGAAAAGTTGGTAATTTGTAAACTATCAAAATGATTAATAATTTCATAAAAGTATCGGTGAATTACCAACGAATTACCCAAAAATTAGGATACAGTATTTCTTTTTTACCAAAAGATTTTTTTTAAACTTATCAACTCTTTCATAAATCCATTGACACGAAGAAATAAATACGCTTTTCGGGACCAGATTAGAAAGAGAATAGCAAAAGTGTCCAATGAAATAGATTTCTTGCTTGTCAATATAGTTAGATGCCTCCTTTCTCCTTTTCCATCATTTTCTACTCCATTATTTGCTCGTCGAGTTATATTTTCCAAAATCAAAAGAATGCTTAGATTGCTAGAGAAGGGAACTAATCAGTAATTACCTGATTCCAACAATTTTCTCAAAATCATTTCTCACGACATCGATTATGTAGTTGTGAAATTCTTCCCTCAGCTTATCGACAATGCGTGCTTGTGAAGAAGACTGAGAATCTTCCCTCGGCTTATCGACTTTGCGTGCTTGTGAAGAAGACTGAGAATCTTCCCTCGGCTTATCGACGTTGCGTGCTTGTGGAGAAGACTGAGAATCTTGCCTCGGCTTATTGAAATCACGTGCCTGTGCCTGTGGAAAAGACGGAAGTTTTGCTTAAAATAGAAATGGGGCATGAAAAGAGTTATGGTTTCCAGAAGAATGGCATACCATGAAATTCAAATGAAGCGCGAGATACTCGAACTTGGTCACAGAAGGATAAAATTGCTTGAAAAACGAGCACTGCAACATACCAAAATGTATAAAGAGACATCTATAGCTCAACATGAACTTCTCCAATGAAGAATGTTGTCGCATTATATATCCAGAGACTCATAGAGACTATTACCATCCAGCCAAGCTCCTTCGGCTTATTTTCTAGGTTAGCGAGGCAACCTCCGTCTTTCTGCATATCTTGTAATTCTGCAGCTCCAGACGATATAGATATGTGTTAAAAAAGTGATCCATTTTTAGAAAATTCTAGACTACACTAGACTACACAAAACAGAAAAAAGTTGGCGGAAACAAACCGGCAGAAAGCAAGCCTCGAAGACTCTCCAACGCTGAAGAATTTTTTGGTACGTGGGCAGCAGAACACGTGGACAGCAAAAAGGCCAAAGAAAAGTCAACAAAAGCTGCTGAGATTAGAAAAATGAAGAAAAATGAAGAAGTCCCCAGAAGATCCGTAGAAGTCGCACAAGCAGCAAGTTTGTAATATTATATTACTTTTTGTACTCAATGTCGGTGAAGGAATGGCGGTGACACGCCTATAAATAGGGGTTGGGGTGTATGTTTTAAGTTGTAGAAAAAACTACACACTCCTTTCTTTGTAATAAAAATTTTCATAATAAAAACTCTCTTTTTTATCCATTCTTCCTTTGCCATTGTAGTCTTTTTTTTATTAACACATAGCACTTGCACACACACACGCTTCTGCAAAAACACCAACAATATGACCACTTCAATTTGATTCGCCAAAAACGGAGGCACTTCATACCAGAAATTCGAGAAGCAAATAAGTCTAGTGCGAGGGTCTTCGCTTACCGTGTTGCAGTTCGCATAAAGAGGGGTTGCTTTCGACATCATGAGCAGCCGATTTGGCCGATTTAGCTGATTTGGCCGGTTCGGCCGATTTGTTCCATTGATGTATCTGATGAACACGGCAACGTGAAGAGTGTCACGGAATTGGTCTGACATACGTTTCGAGAGATTTAGAATGCAGTATGCGTGTCATACCTTTATGTATCCAAGCACTATCTTGACCACACATAGAATCACGTGGGAGGTAGCTAGCACAAATATGAAGATGTCCAGGTCATGGAGTGCTTCAGCAGTCAGCAGTGGTACCTTCCCCTAGAAAAATAAAAGTTGCACCAAAATGTTCTTTGTGAGACCTTGTATATTTTTCTCATATTATTCTCGGATTGACCTCTCTCTCTCTCTCTCTCTCTCTCTCTCTCGTGACGTTATAGATGTGCAGAGACTAAGTTGTGTTGATTTATTAAAGAACGTGTTGGATTATTGGCGGATGTTTGGAATAATGCATGATCCGATTATTTGACATGTTCACGAGGCAGCGCGTCATGCTATTGTATAAACAGATTAATAAACTGGCATACATATCCTTGAAACTTAATATCATCTCCGTTGTTACGGGAAGGATAATACACAAAAATCAGAATGAAGACAGAGCCCTGAGGGGCGGGACTGGACAATAGAATCACCTTTTCACTGCAGAAATCGGTTGAAGCAGAAGCTTCATTGAGGAGGCTGCGTCCTCGTGTTCTACCGGTGGTGGAAGAAGGGCCGGGCTTCTTGCAAGGAAGCCACACGTTGGCAAGCCTCTCCGGTATGCAAATCTTCTCTATCCTCGTTTGGAACACCGCCAGGAGCAGTGATATGAACCCTAGCAGCATCAACTCTGCGCCACCACCAATGACGTTAATGTCAAATTCATAAGCGCATCAGTAAGAATTCGGCGTTTTCAAAGGAGGGGAGCAAAAATGGATCCTTCACCTTCTTTGATCTTTTGAAAAGCACCGACAAGCATCTTCCGTTCGAACTTCCGTAAAAGCTGCGTTAATTCGGCGGTAAACTCAAAGTTAAGTTACGCATTCTTTGATATCAAGAGGAGTATTGGAGCTTAGTCTTTAGGAGAGTGATGCGAGCGAAAAAGATGGTCACCTGGCCGACACAAAGCAGGATTTTTTCGACAGCAAGAGAAATCAGGACTATACCGAAGCAAACTGAAGCTACCACCCACGACGGCGTGAACTCTAACGTCTTACCCTCCACTCCGCTGCCCGCCATTCTCTCTCTCTCTCTCTCTCTCTCTCTCTCTGCGTGTTTTTGATGTACCTGCCTTCATGTCCACACGTACCCGTATTTATAGGATGACATGGATGCGCAAACACGTAAGCAAGTGCGATTCTTTATGACGAAGATGGACTTAATCAAATAGAAACATGGCAATAAAAACATCAAAATTGCTCTTCCATTATCTCGAATAAAACTATGTATCATATTGAGAAAAAGAGATCTTTTTTTTTCCTTCTGTTTTTATTGATTTATTTATTATTCTGCTTGGAATGGGAAAAGGCGATGTATTTCAGTCGACAATGACAGTCAAGACATAGTAATACCTCTCGTTGATTCCAGCTAGTCACTAACAAGCGGGAGAGAGACTAGCGTTGGTACTTGTAGGGAGAGAGAATTCACAAACGTAGCCGCCGATGCTAGCAACAGTCTTTGCCTCAATTATTCTCGTGTGACCGAAACAGAGGATTAACATAAAATGACCTAGATAATTTTTTTTAAGAAATGTACGATAATACATCGACAAATACAGACATAAAAATATACAAGTAGTTACGACTAGAGGTGAGCGTTTTCATATTCTGTATAAATTCCACCAATAACTTGAAACGTATCCGTTGAAATAGATTCCTCATTTTTTCGGAATCTAGAAGCTACCATGTATACTTTAAAACCTGGAATCTACTTTGTCATAGGTTTTAGGGTTGATTCTAGTATCTACATAAGTTCCACATGTATTATTAATTAAGCGATTATAGTGAATTATCATATTTAATGACCACCGCTTGCTATTATAATCCACTGCACAACTTATATTTAGACACACAAAAGATATGAAATAGTAACAAAATAAAAGTCTTAGTCATAAAATGGAAACACAAACTAGTGATTCCAAATTATACACTCATCATCAAATGCCATGAAATACCACAGGATTGCACAAAGACAAACCAAGAAAAACACAAAAACTAGTTCCAAATTCCAGGTCCTATCTACCTAGAATCCGAAATTCGAAACCTATTATGCATATTTTGGAATTTGGAATTAGACTAATTTCTACTGGTCCAGTTCTCTACTTTCAAGTTAAACTCCAGAACATGCTCACCCCTAATTATAGCTATATCAAAGAATAAGATATGAGTATATTAGACCTTGGACAACTATTTTCAATGTATGTGTAACCTATAAATAATTATCATGTAACCACGACAACAAATAGTTCGAGAATGATGACTCCTAATAAGATATCACTCCCCGGGAAGCACTTAGAGATTATTTGGTACAACTTCTGCGTGTTTCGACATTTTTAGGTTATTTGGCATACAAGAGACAGTTTTAACATCCGCATGATATTACTATTCTCAATAACTTTTAAGAAGTCTCACTCGATTCAAGGGATTATACGTTTGAAACGGACATGGTAAGAACCCTCACCAATATATCAAACAGACAGCTAATCAATTGCATGATCATGGTTTGGGACGTATCAAGTTTGTCACTGGGGTGCGTGGGGTTCGACCTCATTGAATTGGGGACCACTCTTAAATAGCGAATTGATATTTAGCTGTGATTGTACGGAGATGGGGTAATTGACTTGACTAAGTGGATGAAGAGATATGTGGCGTGATTAAAGTTCCGTTTATTTTACGAAAAATAAATAATTTGAAAAATATTAATCTAAAAATGATTATTTGTATAGTTTATAATAAAAAAAGCCAATGAAAAATATTTTTATAATTGACAAAAATTTATATCTGAATATTTTCGTGAACAATGAATTTTTTTTACATTCATTCGCTTTTGTAAGCATTTCTAATAATCAATTTTTAGAAAAATATTTTCCAAATCATTCATTTTTTACGAAACAAATTGAGCTTAGCTGAAGCTACTCAAGTTGAGCAACATCTTGTTACACACATTGGACGGTGTAGTTGGTATCATAACTATTATTGCTTGCATTTTCTAATTTATCCTTACCTTCTAGATAATTTCCTTAATCACGAGATACAACATTTCAAATCAGTTTTATAACTTTTCGCTCAATATATTATTGTACTTTTGTCATTATAAGTTAATGTATTTTTTGCTAGAGTTATTATACGTTAATGTGCTTCAAAATAAATTGATAAAGTCTTTTCGTGGAGAATTCGTCCATTAGTGAGATTCTATGCCCCATTCGAGAGTTGTATATTTTAAAAGACATGACAATTCGCTCAAAAAATGTGTGTTTCAACATATCTATTTTTTTTACCATTAAAAAAATATTTTTTAACAAACAGTTACGAGAAGTTCGTTCATATTCAAGTTAGTCTTTATTCATCTATTTGTACTTGTTTATAATACTAACATTAGGAAACAATCACATCACTTTAAATTTTCCTACCATTTAAGAAATTACCACTACGTTACCTTTCATTCCTACGATTTATGTATTCTTTCACATTTAAATTTATATTAAATTAAAGCCACCATTTCGCGCTTACCTCCTTCCATATATTGATTTTCAATTTTCAATGCTTTTTTGGGCAAATAATCTATTCATTATTCAAACACTAAGAGAGTTTGAGTGACTTGGATATAGTTATAATCTCTGTCGGATGATTTGACCCATAGTAAAATCTTTTGCTACTCTGCCCGTGGACGCTGGTCACTTCGACTAAACCACATTAATATGGTATCCAATCTATTTCCTTGTTCAGTTTATTGCATTGTATTGCTTGGTTTCTTTAGCAACAGTTCTAATGCATTTAAGATGAATAATATGAGGATCCCGAATAATGATAAGATGTCGCTCCTCGAAGAGTATTTAGAGATCATCGACCCAGCTTTTGTGCGGTCGTTGCAGTCGTGAAAGAAATGGTGTTTTGGCTCTTATGTTATTTGGCAACATGTGATGGTCGCAACGCCCCCATGGTGCAGTACCCTCAACAACTTCTAAGAAGCGGCCACACTCGATTTTGAGGCGTTGTGCCTTGAAAATATACATCATCAAACACAAATATCATTGCACGCATCGTAACTTACAACACATCGCAATTGCAAAACATTAAAAGGACTGCTAATCTATCACAACTGTGGATGACTCCTTAAATAGCCGATTTAACTGTTCAATTGACAAAAATCAATGTTTTTATGGATTTATAGTCGAAAGGACTGCCTGAGAGTGACCAATTATAAGAATTGATATTTAGTTGTGATTGTACGAGAAGGAGGGAGTTGACTTGACTAAATGGATGATGACAAACGTGACCTCACTTAGGGGTGAGCATCGGTCCAAGGTTAACCTTGGATCAACCTTGAACTGGTCCAACTCTGCTGGTCCTGATTTGGTTTCCAAGGAGACTAGGTCGGTCATTAATCCTAGAATTTCTAGACCAATACTATGTGGGTCGATCTTCGGCCCTGAGAGTTCCGAGTCATTTTTTTATATAAAGAAAACCTTTAAAATAAATGGTGTCAACAACATTAAACATCTCTTTAGTAAGGAAATCAAGTAATTTTACATTGTTTTTTTAATAACTTAGATTTTTAATGTCTTTTACAACATCAATAGTCATAATTTATGAAAGTAAAAAATATTTTTGTAAGGAGTCCTCGCAATGTCCAAAAAGACATAAACAACTCCTTATGGCATCATCCTCTAATATTCGTTCTCTTATGTTTTATTTGTCCTCTTAGTCTTCAATTTACAAAAATCGAAAGAAACAACTTCTCCGCTCGCCACTCGACACTCGCCTCGCTCGCTTTGGGTCACTCGTGCCACTCGTTGCTTGATGCTTGCTTGGCTTGTTGCTCCCCGCTCAACATTTGATGCTCATTTTGTTCAATGCTCACCCCACTTGACCCTCATCGCTTGCTTTTCTTAGCTGACCTCACTCATCATTGAATTCATTGGGTCGATACGGTCCTCGGTTGCCCTTTCAATGAGTACAACAAATGAAATAAAAAATTATTGGTTGGTCTTGGGTTGACCTTGAAACTAGACCAAATCCATTTGGTCAATCTGGTTCTCAATCGCTTTTTTAAGGAGTATAAAAAATGAAATAAAAAATTATCGGTTGCTCCCAAGTTGACCTTAGAACCGGACCGAACCCATTGAGTCGGTTCGATCCTCGGTCCCAAGCTCAATAGGGTTGGTCTTTGATCCCAAAAATTAAGGACCAACACTGTGCGGGTTGGTTATAGGGTTAGGAGGAGGATCGGCCTAACCCGGACCATGCTCACCCCTAGCCTCATTAATTGAGCAATATCGTGTTTCCGACATTGGACGTTGTCGTTGGTATCATGATACAATATTTCAAACTCTATATATTAGTGTATTTTTTTATTATAATAAACTAATGTGCTTCAAGACTTATTCGTAAAGCTATGTCATTTCATATGGAATTGTGTCCATTAGTGAAAGGAGTATGCTCATTCAAGAGTTGCACTTTCAAAAAGCATGATATGACAGTCCATCCAAAACACGTGTCTTTCAATTTATTTTGAACAAATAGTTATGGGAAATTATCTCACGTTCGAATAAGTAATTATTCATATATTTATACTCGTTTATAATACTAACATCATGAAACAACCACATCACTTCAAATTTTCCTACCGTTTAAGAAATTTTCCACCACGTGACTTTTCATTCCTACGATTTAAGGTATTTTTTTTACATTTAAATTATATTAAAGTAAAGCCACCATTTCGCGTTTACCTCCTTTCATATATTTTTTTTCAATTTTCATTTTTTAACATATAATCTATTTATTATTCAACTAGACAACTCCCTCCCTCTACCGAGCAAAAAAAATAAAACTCTCTCTCTCTCTCTCATGCCTTTATTTCATGCTTTCTTTTATATAATATATATGTGCGTATATATATTACGATTTTACTTCTTTTCATGCTTTCTTATATGTATGTATGTATGTATGTATGTATGTATGTATAAATTATCTATTTCCTTGACGGGATTGCCTTTATTTGATGGTGCAGAGTAACCATCTACTTATTCATAAAAAAGCTTTTATCTTTCTTCATATTTTAAGCCCTTCCAATAAATCATTGGATAATATGATCAATCAAAATAATCATCTCACATACAATTGTACGTACACACAAGGAATACAATTTTATATTCTTATAGACCCCTAAGTCAGCAATGACGACTAGCGGTCCACCAAAGGCTACTAATTGTGCATAGATTTTACATATTGACACGAACAGTAAATGCTCGTATCAGTCGTATTTCATTATTGATGTAGTGGACAAAAGCAATCACAATATAAAAGATAAATACAAATAGATATGTCTGACATGATTGTGCAGTGACATAATCATCCAAACTGAGTTTTTAGAGAGAGAGAGAGAGAGGGGCCATTGGGTCTTCCAATCAAGAGGGAGCAGAATTAAAAGTTGGCAGGTATGATTAAGAAGTGGCATGAAAGTTCTGCGAGAGAGAGAGAGAGAGAGGCCATTGGGTCTTCCAATCAAGAGGGAGCGGAATTAAAAGTTGGCAGGTAAGATTAAGAAGTGGAATGCAAGTTCTGCGAGAGAGAGAGAGAGAGAGAGAGAGAGAGAGAGAGAGGGGGGCCATTGGGTCTTCCAATCAAGAGGGAGTGGAATTAAAAGTCGGCAGGTAAGATTAAGAAGTGGCATGAAAGTTCTGCTCCCCTTACTAATTAAATGAATTCTCCAATTCACATTGACTCTTAGGTCACTAAGCAACATGGCAAAGCCCAGTGGGACAGAGAGACAACAGGGACATCCAACAGAGGATGGAGGAGGAGAGTAATGACGAGAGAGCACAAATTTGTCAATGGCAGTGTCTTCTTGTGCAGACCCCCGAGAGATAATTTTTCCCTATAAATTGTAATTTAACATTTTCCCATATGGACAAAATTGGAAAAACTTCTCAGGAAATGAGACTTTTGAAAAGCTGGGAGTAATTGGGACTCCACCAATCTATTGGTAAGTGACTCAAATGAAAGTTGATAAGCTAAAAATATTTCATCACAAAAAAGGGTTAATAATCACTCAAACTAATTTTGGTAATTTAATATAAGAGTTGATAACTTCAACACTTTCCTAAGCTTCGCTGATAAAAGTTAATAATTTATTGAAACCATTGGTAATTTATAGACAATTAAATAAATGTTGGTAATTTAATATAAGAGTTGGTAACTTAATAATAACAAATAAACAATAAGCAATTTACCAGCAACATTTTTTCTTGAAAAAAAATATGAAACTTACCACGGTTTTCACAAATTTACATAAGACTGGGAATTTTTGTCCTTTTCGTTTGCAAACGGAACGAGAGAATCGTCCCACCCAGTTACATTCTATGTTTCTCCAATCTAACTACCCACGTTTTGTCTGCCAAAGCCATCGCTCTTCTAATGGTTAGAGAAAGAAAAAAAGCACCAAGATTTGGCCATAGCGAGCTTTAAAAGGAGAGGTAGGATATTGCATAGACAAATTTACATGTTGTCAATGTTGAATTACAGTTTTGAATATTTAAGCGAGAAGTCCTGGACATATTACAGATACCGAGCTCATTAATGTATCTCCTTTCGACGAGATATGACTATGCTTGTATGCTTTGTCCGCTTGCAATAGTACTAGAGTGCTTTAGCTTTTTCTATGTTTTATTTCAAGAATAGTGTCAAAAAAGTTCTAAATCTTTCATATTGGTGACAATTCAGTCCCAAATCTTTTATTGGTGCCAAGTTAGTCTCAAACATTTTGATTTTGTGACAATTCAGTCCCAAATCTTTTATTGGTGCCGAGTTAGTCTCAAACATTTTGATTTTGTGCCAATTCAGTCCGTCCGATTTATTTTGGCCAGATTTTGCTAACGTGGACACCAATTGGCTAACGTGGCACGACCAAAGCAAATGTTGACAACTTTTACTAATATTTTGATGTTTTTTCAATTTTTCAATTTTTATTTAATTTATTTTATCTTTTATTTTCTTCTTTCCTTCTCCTCCTCCTTACTCCAGCCAATCGTTGGACCTTGACGATCGGCAAGAGGCGATGGCTAGCGAGCCTTGCCAAAGGTCCTGAGGTTGCGCCTACAAGCCCTACAAGGGCTTGAGCCCTTGCCAATGGCTGGATAGGCTCAACCTTGCCAACTTGCTAGCCCATTGTGATGCTGCCCTCATGGCTTGGGCTGCCACAAGCTAGCCTCACCGAGTTTGGCAAGGTCAAGCCTCACCATGGCAAGCGAGGGCGAGCCTCGCTGCCTAGCGCGAGGCCACCCTCGCAGCCTCTAACGAGGACTCGAGCCTTGCCAGTGGCCGGCGAGGTTGAGCTTGCCGAAAGTCACCTCTAGCTAGTTGTCGAGGTTCAACGACTGGCTGGAGTAAGGGGGAGGAGAAGGAAAAAAGAAAAATAAAAGGAAAAATAAAATAAAGTAAAATAATAAAAAATTAGAAAAAAATATTAAAATATTAAAATATTATTAAAAATTACTCACGTCAATTGACAAAAGTCAATGTCTTTATGGATTTAACCGTTCAATTGACGGCTAATCAATCGCACCTGCGGACGACCCCTTAAATAGCCGATTTAACCGTTCAATTGACAAAAGTCAATGTCTTTATGGATTTATGGTGGAAAGGAATGCCTAAGAGCGACCAATTATAAGAATTGATATTTTGCTGTGATTGTGCGAGGGATTTGACTTGCCGAAATGGATGATGACAAACGTGGCCTCATTAATTGAGCAATATCGTGTTTCACGCATTGGACGTTGTCGCACCATGATACAATTTTTCAAAATGCATGACATCACAATCGGTTCGAAACACGTGTCTTTCAAATTATTTTTGAACAGGTAATTACGGAAATTCTCTCACGTTCGAATAAGTAATTATTCATTTATTTATACATGTTTATAATAAGACCATATCACTTCAAATTTTCCTACCGTTCAAGAAATTGCCACCTCGTGACCTTTCATTCCTATTATTTAAGGTATTTTGTTTTTTTACATTTAAAGTATATTAAATTAAAGCCACCATTTCCCGTTTACCTCCTTTCATAAATTGTTTTTCAATTTTCATTGCTTTTTTGAACATATAATCTATTTAATATTCAACTTGATAACTCTCTCTCTCTCTCTCTCTCCTTTTTTTCATGCTAAGCCATTCTATTAAATCATTGGATAATATGATCATTCGATGTAACCATCTCACATACGATTATAAGTGCACACAAGGAATACATTTTTACTTTCTTGTAGACCCCTAGGTCAGCAATGACAACTAGTGGTCCACCAAAAGTTAATAAATACGCATTGATTTTTGATATTGACACGAAGAGTAGATGCTCAAATTAGTTATGGTTTATTATTGATGTAGTGGATAAAACCAATCATAGTAGAAAAGATGAATATAAATAGACGTGTCTCACATGATTGTACAGTGACAATCATCCAAACCGAGTTTTCTGTCGGAAGAATATTTCTCAATGAGAGAGAGATCATTGAATCTTCCAATCAAGAGGGAGCGGACTTAAAAGTTGGCAGGTGAGATTAAGAAGTGGCATGAAAGTTCTGCTCCCCTCAATAATTAAATGAATTCTCCAATTCACATCGACCCTTTGGTCACTATGCAACACGGCAAAGCCCAGAGGGACAGAGACAATGGGGACATCCAACAACGGATGGAGGATGAGAGGACGAACGAGAGAGCACAAATTTGTCGATGGCAGTGCCTTCATGTGCAGACCCCCGAGAGATAATTTTTCCTTGTAAATTGTAAATCAATATTTTCCCATATGGACAAAATTGGAAAAACTTCTCAGAGACTTTTGAGCTGAAAGCAATTGGGACTTCGCCAACCTGTTGATAAGTGACTCGAATGAAAGTTGATAACCTAAAACTAATTGACAATTTTATTGGGGAAAAAGCTAATAATCACTCATTAATTTTGGTAATATAATATAAGAGTTGATAACTTCAATACTTCCTTAAGTTTCACTGATAAAAGTTAATAATTTATTGGAACTGTTGGTGATTTGAGGACAATTAAATAAACGTTGGTAATTTAATATAACAAATTAACAATGAGCAATTTACCGGTAGAAAATTTAGATGTCAACAACATTTATTTTTATTGTTTGAAAATGTTTTGCTGTTTGACACTTGAATATATGCAACTATATATTGTTCCGTGCATATCTTATCTTTGGTAGTTTTGCTCGTATTTTGAAAGTGATTTTTATAAAAGTTTTCATGATCACTATGTCTATTTATACATGAAAAAAAATTTGTGCCTTTATTCAGTTGACCCTAGTGAATTTATTCTGACTCCGTCACTGATATTCAGGTCATGTGTACGCATCAAATGTACATCAATGTGAAAATTGTTGATATAATGTACGTAAATATAAAAGAAACTGAAGCCGTTGTATCGTTATGAAAGGAAACACTTTGGTCTCTAGCAAAACTATGCATTTTGTGGTTGATACTCTAGAAACTTGAGGCAGGTAAACTGGCTATTGTTGTTAAATTTAACGTAATTGTCGTTTTTTTCTGTTTGTTTAGTGAGAAATCACTTTTTACTCCACTGTCCACCGTCATCAATCAGATCATCCAGAATTAGAGGAGCCCCAAAGATGATGGCCGAAATAGTTAGTACCAATTGAAATAAAAAATAATGATTGTCCAAACTAGATAATGCCAACGGAAAAATAGACGAATCATGTTTTGACTAAATCAATTTCTGCTCTAATTGTTTCTTATGTCTGCTGTACAAATTATCTGGTTTCGGGCACTTCGATGTCTACTTTGGTCTCTAATTCCACTTCACCGACTTTCGTCTGCTCGGTTGTTCCTGCAGACCTATGTCTGGAACCATTTTCGGCGGATTCATTTGTGGCCACCCTCTTTGATTTCCTTCTCTCATTCCAGTTCCACATCTGGGTCACAAGCCACATATCTTCCTCTTCGCCCGAGTTGTTCCTGCCCGGATGAATCTTAGTTTCATCTCGACACTGAACCCAAAAAAAGGTTTGCATATCGAGTCCGATCATTAGTATACAAGCTTAAACTCTGGTCAATTGCAACTCATGAGCATGTCGTTGGTTTGTCGTACCTGCGATTTCATAATCGCATTAAGGGGTAGCATCCTGTAGATGCACATTAACTGGACGAACACTATGCGCAAAACATGCCAAAAAAGTCAGTTTGATTGATATAGGCATTTGTATAATCGATCTAATATGGCACACAGGGAAAACCGAAGGATGAGGATATGAGCAATCAGTAGCCTTACCCGATCACTATTCTTGGGACAACAAAACCAACCTTTCCCATAATGCAAGAGGGAAATTGGTATTCGAACTGCGTAGAGATATGAAGTAACACTCTACTGTTGGAACTTCACCAATACGACCAGAAACATTGCTTAATACAAATAAAAAAGACAATTTGAACTATATGATTGCTCACCAATATAAAGAAGAAGAAAGCAAGCTCTAGGGAGTTTCCAAACAGCACGATGAATCAAGTGGAGGACGAATTGAGGCCTACGGAACTAGAAATAGTATGTCAGAGTTTGAGGAATATGCTAAGAAAGTGAGAATGACTTGTAATTTCTATATATTCAATCGTATCTTTTTTCATTGTCCAAACTCCTATTTATAGTACAATGAATGTTGAACTGAGGAAAAAATAAATGAAGATACATTAAATCAAATCCAATCACGGATTGATATAATCTATCAATTACAATCGTCTACAATCTTGGATCGATATCAATCACAATTTTCAGTCCAATTACAATCTTTGGTCCAATCCTCGCATATCTCCAACATTCCCCCTCAAGCTGGTGGCTGATATATATTCAAGACACTAAGCTTGCTTAGCAGATATGTGTGCTGTCTTTGACATAATGGTTTAGTAAAGATGTCCGCGGGCTGTTCTGTGGTTTCAATTCCATTTGTCTTGATTACTCCTTCTTGGATCTCATCTCGAGTGTAGTGACAATCTACTTCAATGTGTTTCATTCTCTCATGAGATATGGGAATCATTGCAAGTTTGAGTGATGCATCATTGTCATAGAATAAGTTCATTAGCCCTTTGACTCGTATCCCAAGGTTTGAAAGCAAGCTTTGTATCCAAATTATTTCACAAACGGTTTTGGCCATGACTCGATATTCAACTTCAGTGAATGCTAGTGATACAGTTGACTTCTTCTCGTCTTCCATGAAAGTAACAACTTTCCCAATTTAATACAAGAACCGGTAATTGATCTTCGACTCATAGGACATGTGGCATAGTCTATATCATAATAAGTATTCATTTCCAAATTGCAATCTTGAGAGAGGGGTATTCCAAGTCTTCGACTCTTTTTAAATATTTTATAACCTTCAAGGCTGCATTCATGTGAGATTCCTACGGGTTATGCATAAGTTGACTGAGATTCAGTACTACATAATATATATCTAGCCTAGTCATAGTGAGTTATATAAGTTTACCTACAAGCCTTTGATAGTGGGATGGATCTTCAATCTCATAAGATGATCCGATGTCATAATCAATGGTAGTTAACTTGATGTTCTAATCAATAGGAACGGTAGTTGGTTTACATTATGATAAGCCAGCTTCAGATATAATTTCTAACATAAATTTCCATTGGCTGAGAGAGATTCCTAGGTCAGAGCGAGTAATCTCAATACCAAAGAAATACTTAGGAGATCCCAAGTCCTTAATATGAATAGTTAATATAGATATTCTTTGAGACTCTTGATGACCAATCCATCGTTCCCTATAATAAATTTATCATCAACTTATGTCATCAAGTAGATTGACAACGTACCTTTTATCCAAGTGAAGATGGCATAGTTGTGCTTAGATTGCTTGAAACCAATGGCTGTAAGAGTTATAGTAAACTTTACATACCACTATCGAGAAGCTTGCTTGAACCCAAAAAGGAACTTATGGAGAGGACACACTCCAAGTTTCCTCTATCACCGTAATCCCGATAGAAGGTCCATATATATTTCTTCATCGAGATCACCATGAAGGAAGGCATTCTAAACATCCATTTGATGTAATCCCAATCTCAAAAAGTAGCAATGGAAAGAAAGGAGTGAATAGTGACGTCCTTTGCAATCAGAGAGAATGTCTCGTGATAATTGAAATCCTCATGTTGTGTAAAGCTTTTGGCCACTAAGCGGGCCTTATACCATTCAACATATCCATCAACCTCGACCTTGATCTTATATACGCATTTGCAATCAATGGGTTTCCAATGAGCAAGCAATGGAATTATATCCCATGTGTGGTTATCTATTACCGCATGCAACTCTGCTTCAATGGCCTTCTGCCACCATGGTGTGACATCCTTAAAATCCGACCCTATTTGGGATATAATAAAGGGTTTAATTTTATCAATGTGCATGTAATAGAATTAGACTTTGAATTGATTTGTGAACTATGCAAGAGGTTAAACCTATTGGGAAAAGTAATTTAGGATAATGATGCGCACGAACAGAGAACTCAACTACAGATTGACAAATCAACCATAAGGATCGATTGGGGACAATCTTAAGTCGTTTCAAACTGATCCAAGAATGGTTATAGATTGATTCGACAATAGTATATAATCGGGTTGCGGATGATTCCACACGATTACTATATTAATTATGAATGATATTAAACCAATTTTGAATGATTGTGTACTTCGAAAGGAGCAATTGACTCCCCATGATTACACGACAATCGAGGATCGTTCATAAATTGAAAAGGCCTAAACGTGGATTGATATGAACTCAACCATGAGTCAAACTTACGAAACCCTTAAAGGCCACGTGTTGGTTTTAATTATGCTAAAGCCGCATTTGATCGATTTCAACTACAAATTCTAATCCGTTTAAGGGTATTGGACTTTAGAGGATTAAAAGACAATTATTGTACATTGATTTATCAAATTCTTTATATATCGATAAACCCCGAATTTTTGGATAAGTGAAATTTGTGTGACATCCCGATTTTCCAATTCTATTTTCAATAAATTGACACAGGCATTTCGTTGGCACGCATATAGTTCTTTTCCTTGAGTCGGCCACTCATGTGAAAACTAGTCTATCGGGTGAAGCTGTTAAGAGTTTCTAATGCATCAGACTCGAGAATTTGATTAGGAAGCGACCTTTCGACCGAGCTAGTCTGCAAGGGTCATTACGGCACAATTAAAAATCGATTAGAGATCGGAGATAGGTCGACTCGACAGAGGCATGTGATCAGGTAATCACACTAGATCGCACAATTCGTGTCGATCGGCACTAGACCGACTTTTCTATCGATTGGGTACCCTGTGTTCGTATCTGAAACCTTGAGATTACCGCGACAACCGAAAGTCGTCAATGTTTCAAAGATGTATATTGTGGCTTGAGATGATCAACCACATATCAAATGCATGGAAATTTCTAAAGGCTACCCGGTAGGTTGGGCCGCGCTAGTATCGTGCCAAAGTGAAATTAACCATGGAATTGAAATCGAATTCAGAAATTGGAAGTCCGGGTGTGTCACAAATCATTTCAAGATCATTAAATCATCTTTGGGAAGATTTTTCATGCAAGCCGAGCTTTTCAGCAAAATAATCAAGAAATAACTAATTTGGCTCGAGAAATTAGTAGGCCGCTTTTGGTCGCGCTTTTGAGACTTAAGTTAGTTCTACGGACAAGTGAAGATGTGAATTGAAGTGTTGTGATATTGGATTAATTTTATGGCTTCAATTTAATTCAATTGGAAGTGGATTGATTATAATTGGAGAATTTCATGCACAATAATTGGACCCCGGCGGAAAATGAAAGTGCAACCATTGGAGAAGTTATGGGATGGGGTTTGAGTGAG
This sequence comes from Eucalyptus sideroxylon x Eucalyptus melliodora, assembly GCA_016097485.1. NCBI lineage: Eukaryota > Viridiplantae > Streptophyta > Magnoliopsida > Myrtales > Myrtaceae > Eucalyptus > Eucalyptus sideroxylon x Eucalyptus melliodora. Next base: position 5,648,283 of record CM027824.1, read on the forward strand.
TGGAAGATGACATAGGATGATGTCATGGTAGTTGAGGCCAATGGTTGAGATCTTGACACATGGAGGGTGAGGATTTGTTCTTCAAAAGGTGGGATGTCACCTCCAACCCATCTCCATCATCTTCAAGCTTGGGAAGAGAGAGAGAGGGGGGGGGATTTTATCCGTGCGCGCCGCCCGCGCATCTCCGCCCGTTCACCGTCGCAGCCCCGCGAGCTCCTCCGCCCAGCCGCCTCCAGCTTCGTCCGCACCAGCCCGCGTTCCAGCAGCTCGGGCCTTCGCCGGAGCTCCCTTCGACGCCATCGACCTCCGCCTTAGCCCGCCGGAGCTTCGCCTTGCCTCCGCCGCCCTTGGCTGCCTCAACCGGCGTCGGATCCGCCCCTAACCAGCAGCCACCGACAAGCAAGAAAAAATGGGTATGGCAGCCCCTTCGTGGGCCGTTTTGGCCGCCTTCCCGACCCCGGATGCTCGGCCCTCTTTGAGGAAAGTCGATCCTCGCGTCGTCCCCGTCGTTTTGGTTCGCTCGGCTCGTTAATCCGGTGAGTTTAACTCACTAAATCTTGATTAGATGGTCAATGATGCCATAAGTGTGCTTAGTCTAAGTTAAGTAAGATTAGGTTGGTAGATTAGTTTATTTAAATATGGATTAGATTAAGTTGTTTAATTAAAGTTAAACATGTTTAGTTTAAGGGTTAAGTAGGTTTATTTTTAAAATAAACCTTGATGTGACATAAAGGAATTTACTTTTGATTTATTTAAACATTTCGAAATTATTTAATAATTTAATAATATATCATTATTCGAAATTATTAAAATATGATTATTTAATTATTTTCGGAATAAATTTAATTATTTATTAAATTCGAAATTTTTGTCGGGACCCTAAATTCTCAGAATTTAGGTGCGGTCGCTGCTATGTATTCGGATTTTGAAATTAATGGTCGGATATTATAAATTGAATGTGGATTGTGAAAAATATGAATATTATTATTTAATTAATTTCGGAATAAATTTAATTAATTAATAAATTCTGAAAATTATTTTGGAACCTTATTCTCTCATAATTTCGTGCCAATTGCTGCTGTGTATTTAGAATTTGAATTTGATGAATGGGTGTGGCAAATTGAGTGTTGATTGTGATAAATATGGATTTTATTCATAAAAATCTAAGTGTTGGGTTTTGATGCAAAAATTGGATTTTAATTATTATATTAAATAGTGGGATTTGAAAAAAAGCGAGATATTGGCTTTTGATTCGAAATTAGCGTGTCCCCACACACGCGAGTAATTTCTGGAATATATTAATATGGAGAAAAATGGCCGGGATCACTATTTTAAGTGGAAGCATTGATTGAATTATAAAGTGTCCCGAGGCCGAGTATGTTCTTTTGTGTGATAACTAAGAGGAATTGTCCCGGGGCTGTTGAGCCGGACTTGCCCCTATTTGGGATGCCCACGCGGTGGATGCGGGTCGCGCTTGATTTCGGGGCCCATGCTCCTTCGGGAACGCCGTCGACGCACCGACGAAGCCGCGCTCCATGGGGAGGCGATGCCTGGTTATATGCCGTAGATAGCCGAATCGCGAGTAGGCTATGCCCTTATGTGGCAGTGAATAATAATTGGAATGCGTGCTAAGTACGATTGTGATTATATGAAAGTGATGGCGTTCCAATTGTTTGAGTTCCTATTACTATATGTGATTGGGTGATTTTGAATTGTGTTAACCTGCAGGAAGGAACTGAGGCGAGGTAAGTTCTCTGTGTGATGTGGCTAGGCCACCCTTGGGCGTATTTTCTTTCTAATAGGGGTTTAGGGGGTTGAACTTGTTGAGACATCGTCTCATCCCGGTTGTGGGATTAAAATTTCAGGTCCCTAGATGGCGGTCGTGGAGGACCCGAAGCCCTAAGTTTGAAAAGGTGGATACGGAAGTATCGGTGAACGTGTCCTGCTAGTTGGTTTTAGGATAGTTCCCCTTTTATCGAGCTAGTCTATTTTGTAGACAGTCTAGAGTTGTATTTAAACCTATGTGGTTGTAATTGAGTGTTTGGCATTGTGATTGATTGCCTGCTTTTCTATCCCAAGTCAAATGTTGTCAGGGGATTTGTTTCGCTTCCGCATGCGTAATAAAATGAATGGGTCGGCGACGTATCCTGGGATGTCGCATATTTGATTGACCGCAGTGGGATGTGTGCGCGCTCGGGGTTCGGGGCGTGACATCCCCGTTTAAGTGGTATCAGAGCATGGTCTGTGTATGGAGTGATAAGGTGCGATGAGTCATGGAATAGTTAGTAGGAAATGATTTTAATATGCTGATGCATGTGGTTGATAGTTGATTGGTAGTATGTTTGTGGGGTCACTCAGATTCTAACCTGGTGTTGGAATTGGAAGACAGGCGTCTATATAGAGTCTGTAGCATGAGTGACCAGGAGTGGAGGACTCCTTGGAGAAGGTCGTTAGGACCTGTACCTCGGGGTAGAATGCTGACAAGAGTCGGTACCCGAGGTAGAGCGCAGGCTTAGACCAGCGCGAGTGTGAGAGTACCGCTGCAAGTCGGTACTTAGAGTATAGTAGCACCGAATGATCCTAGGTTTGGTGGGATCGTTCAGGCGCTAGTGTTCCTTGGAAGCTTGTTGGGTCAGCAAGTTCAAGACCGAGTCGTTGATGTTGCTATTGTTTCTACCGCTGCCAGTGTTGTGATCGTTGTTGTTACCGTGCCTGTTAAGGCCTAATCTGGAGTTGTGGTCGAGGATCAAGCCGCTGTATCTGAGTCAAAGTTCAGTTTAGACAGAGATGGAAATCGATTGGGGAGAAAGGCCGATGCCAGAAGAAAGGTGCCCTGTCTCACCAACCGGAAAGGTAGAATTAAAAAAATCAATGCTCAACTTGATCGATGTGTGTTGTGTCTGTAAGAAAAGACGGGGATCTGTTCTGTGCTGTAAGAGAGAAATGACTTGTTACAAGGGTCGCCAGTACAACCATTTGATCAAAGATTATCTATATGGACAAGTGCAATCACAGCTGTTTCTGTCACCATCGTTGATAAGACAGAGCAGAAGAAGCATGCTTCGTGACATTTAATGGGGTACTTGGAACAGACCCTAGTGCAAAGAAAGATGCATGATATTCCGTGATAGGAGGTAGATGACTCCCTAATTTTGTGCTGAGTTTGTGGAAAAGAGGCTTGAATCAGCCCGGTGTCAGAGTTAAAGGGGGAGCATGCTTTGAATGTGGCCAGCATGGCCATTGAGTTAGAAACTATCTGCGTAAGTCCATGAGAGTGTAAGTATCGTTACTGCAGATAGGACGCCACTATGATGGCTAGAGGAGCATGAAGGGATCGACCATGCATCAATTAGAGGAAGAATGTTTATGAGATGTTTTATGCAGAGTAATGCAGCAGAATTTTCAGTGAAGGTTGTAGGGTTTTTGTTGTGGTAATAAGGTAATAGGAATGTGAATTTCTGACTATAGTTGTACTCGAAGAGTTTGCTTAAGTATGACTCGGAAGTCATTTATAAAAAGGTTTGGCTTGAGGAGCTCTCTACTGTTATGAATCGTAGCAGTGATATAATTCAGCTTGTTCAGTTGACGTATAAATGTTTTGAATTACTGAAAGTCGAAGAGGAACTCCGATCCTTGTTATTGTCACTAAAGATGACTTGGTTCAGGTTGTTGGTTATCGAATCTACATGGCAGCTGTAATGGATGCATCAGTGGAGGATCTGAATATGGAGAATATAATCGTGGTACATAAGTTTTCTAAGGTATTTGCGGAAGAATTGTCAAGTTTGCAGTCAGAAAGAGAAATGGAGTTCGCGATTAAATTAGCACCCGGAACAGAGCCAGTCCCTAAGGCTCCTTACCGGATGGTGTCACCCGAGTTAAAAGGACTGACGGTGTAGATGCAGGAAGTGTTGGATATGGGATTCATACTTTCCAGTGCATAACCTTGGGGAGCACCGGTTCTGTACATGAAGGAGAAATGTGGTTCGTTGTGGTTGTGTATCGATATTCCTCAAGATCAACTGGAGGTCAGGGTATCATCAATTGAGGATCAGGAAGAAGGACACACCGAAGTTAGCATCTCGCCCTTGATATGGCAGTTATGAGTTCATTGTAATACCGCGTGGTTTGACGAACACCTTAGCTATTTGTTTGGGTCTTATGAGCAAAATGTGTAAGGGTACTTGAATCAATTGTGATTGTGTTCAGTGAGGTTATCCTAGTGTGTTCAAAGAGTACTGAGGAGCACGAGAGACATTTGGGATGGTACTTCAAACCTTGAGTGCTCTTGGATTTTGCAATAAGTCTAGCAAATGCGAGTTTTGGATGACTCGTGTTGTTTTCCTAAGTCACGTGATTTCAGGCAAAAAAAAAAAAAAATCTCTATAGACCCCGTTCGATATTAAAGCAGTGAATAGTTGGCCGAGATTGACTACAGTGATAGAGATCAGAAGTTTCTGAAGATTAACAGGATATTACAGAAGTTTTATGGAAGGGTTTTCAATGTCAGCATTGCAGTTGATTCGACTACTAAGAAAGTAAGAAAAGTCCGTGTGGATAGATAAGTGCGAGCGTAGTTTTCAAGGGCCTAAGAAGAGGCTGACTACCACACTTGTGCTTACTATTCCATCTGGTCCATGAGGGTTGAGATCTACAATGATGCGTCGTTTAAAGAATTGGGTTATGTGTTGATACAACATGATAGAGTTGTTGCATATGCGTCCCGTCAGTTGAGACCTCGAGAGTTGATTATAAGACAGCGTCGCTGGATGAGACTCATTAAGGATTATGACTATGATATTTTGTATCACTCTGGAAAAGGTGAGCAAAGTCGCAGATGCACTGAGTCGAGAGTCCTTAGTTGCATAGTTGGTACTCAGAGATTGGATCTTATTTGAGAAAGTTCGAAATTCGGTTTTCAGATCTAAGGTAAGCCACCTTTTGAATCTTATGACTACCCTCAGAATTGAGCCGAAAGTTCATATCGAATCAAAATGCTTCAGCGGACAAATTCAGAAATTCAGGAGACTCTATAAGATCATGTAGATGAGAGAGAGGTTGATTTTCAGATTTCTGAAGACAGAACACTAAGGTTCTGAGGATGATTGTGTGTAATTGATGATGTAGAGATTAAAGAAGATATTTTATGGGAAGCTAATCATAGTAATTTCAACGTTGTCCAGACAGTATGAATAAACCTTGTTTTGAGTGTGTGACATCCTGATTTTCAGACTCTGATTTCGATTGGTTAAATTGGGCATTTCATCGACGTGATTATAGTGTTTTTTTTCTCTGAGTTGGCCACTTACGAGATAACTAGACTAGTTGGGTGAGTTATTAAGGACTTTAAGGCAAATAGACTTGAGAATTCGACCAGGAATCGACTTCTCGACCGTGCTCATCTTTAGAGATCATTACGGCACAGTTAAAAATCGAATTAAGATCAGAGATAGGTCAGTTCGACTAAGATGAATGACCAATCGTGGGTGACTCCACTAAATTGGAAAACTCTCGTCGAATGATACTAATTTGATTTTACTGTCGTTTTGGTACCTTGTGTCCGTATTTGAATCATCGAGATTTTCACGACTCTCGAGAGTCGCCAATGTGTCAAGTGGATTCATCGTGGCTCGAAGAAAATCGACCACGGGTCATTTGTCATAAAAAGCTTCGAAAACTACCTAGTAGCCTATGTCACACTAAAAGCGTGTCAGAGTGAAATTAACTGCCAATCTAAGTTCGATTTCAGAAATTGGAGATTCTGTCTTGTCACAAAGTGGGTACACCGAAGTGTGTGTATATCATATAAATCATCTGCATGGAGTGCTGGGGATGAATTGTATTTTAAATCTAGATCAGATATTCCAAGTTAGCAAAGCTTTCAGATGGTTCTTTCTTAAGCAGTGCGTAGTAGAGAGTGCGGAATTTCGATTGCTAAGATGAAGTTAGGGAAAGAAAGATCACAGGCCAGGGTCAGTACAGTAGTCAGTGATTGCAGTTGCCGAGATCAGTGTCAGAGTTATATCAGATCTTGACTAGAGGTTCCCAGTTTCAGCAGATCAGTCAAATAGTTTCTTTTTAATCAGTGCAGAGTAAAGGGTACAGGATTTCAGTCTGTTGAGATGAGATCAGAGATCAGAAAATCGCAAGTCCAGAGTTGGGTCAGAAATCAGTGATTCAGTTGCAATTATCAGAGACAGTTTAGAGACTGCTTAGAATCACCAGTTTAGCTTCGCAGAGTTTGTATCGAAGACATGTGGAATTTTAAGTGGGCAAGTGTTTAGTATTTTGTATCCGAAGTGATTTGGGCAAGATAGCAGTGATATGGCAGTATTGGTGCAGAAGGAGCAACATGAGAAAGAGAAGATTATATGAGACGACTGTACCCCCACCTTTTTGTTAAGAATCGGTAAAGGTTTAAATTTCGAGGACGAAATTTTTATAAGAGGGGAAGAGTTGTGACATCCCGATTTTCCAGTTCTATTTTCAATAAATTGAGACGGGTATTTCGTTGGCACGCATATAGTTCTTTTCCTTGAGTCGGCCACTCATGTGAAAACTAGTCTATCGGGTGAAGTCGTTAAGAGTTTCTAATGCATCAGACTCGAGAATTTGATTAGGAAGCGACCTTTCGACCGAGCTAGTCTGCAAGGGTCATTACGGCACAATTAAAAATCGATTAGAGATCGGAGATAGGTCGACTCGACAGAGGCATGTGATCAGGTGTAGGTGATTCCACTAGATCGCACAATTCGTGTCGATCGGCACTAGACCGACTTTTCTATCGATTGGGTACCCTGTGTTCGTATCTGAAATCTTGAGATTACCCCAACAACCGAAAGTCGTCAATGTTTCAAAGATGTACATTGTGGCTTGAGATGATCAACCACAGGTCAAATGCATGGAAATTTCTAAAGGCTACACGGTAGGTTGGGCCGCGCTAGTATCGTGCCAAAGTGAAATTAACCATGGAATTGAAATCGAATTCAGAAATTGGAAGTCTGGGTGTGTCACAAATCATTTCAAGATCATTAAATCATCTTTGGGAAGATTTTTCATGCAAGCCGAGCTTTTCAGCAAAATAATCAAGAAATAACTAATTTGGCTCGAGAAATTAGTAGGCCGCTTTTGGTCGCGCTTTTGAGACTTAAGTTAGTTCTACGGGCAAGTGAATATGTGAATTGAAGTGTGGTGATATTGGATTAATTTTATGGCTTCAATTTAATTCAATTGGAAGTGGATTGATTATAATTGGAGAATTTCATGCACAATAATTGTACCCCGGCGGAAAATGAAAGTGCAACCATTGGAGAAGTTATGGGATGGGGTTTGAGTGAGTGGAAGATGACATAGGATGATGTCATGGTAGTTGAGGCCAATGGTTGAGATCTTGACACATGGAGGGTGAGGATTTGTTCTTCAAAAGGTGGGATGTCACCTCCAACCCATCTCCATCATCTTCAAGCTTGGGAAGAGAGAGAGAGGGGGGGGATTTCGGCCGGACTAGCCAAGCCGACCGCTCGGACGCCGCCCTTTCACCGCTCGACGCCACCAGCTTCGCCGGAGAAGCTCGCCGCTGCCGTCGTCCGTGCGCGCCGCCCGCGCATCTCCGCCCGCTCACCGTCGCAGCCCCGCGAGCTCCTCCGCCCAGCCGCCTCCAGCTTCGTCCGCACCAGCCCGCGTTCCAGCAGCTCGGGCCTTCACCGGAGCTCCCTCCGACGCCGTTGACTTCCGCCTTAGCCCGCCGGAGCTTCGCCTTGCCTCCGCCGCCCTTGGCCGCCTCAACCGGCGCCGGATCCGCCCCTAACCAGCAGCCACCGACGAGCAAGAAAAATGGGTATGGCAGCCCCTTCGTGGGCCGTTTTGGCCGCCTTCCCGACCCCGGATGCTCGGCCCGCTTTGAGGAAAGTCGATCCTCGCGTCGTCCCCGTCGTTTTGGTTCGCTCGGCTCGTTAATCCGATGAGTTTAACTCACTAAATCTTGATTAGATGGTTAATGATGCCCTAAGTGTGCTTAGTCTAAGTTAAGTAAGATTAGGTTGGTAGATTAGTTTATTTAAATATGGATTAGATTAAGTTGTTTAATTAAAGTTAAACATGTTTAGTTTAAGGGTTAAGTAGGTTTATTTTTAAAATAAACCTTGATGTGACATAAAGGAATTTACTTTTGATTTATTTAAACATTTCGAAATTATTTAATAATTTAATAATATATCATTATTCGAAATTATTAAAATATGATTATTTAATTATTTTCGGAATAAATTTAATTATTTATTAAATTCGAAATTTTTGTCGTGACCCTAAATTCTCAGAATTTCGTGCCGGTCGCTGCTATGTATTCGGATTTTGAAATTGATGGTCGGATATTATAAATTGAATGTGGATTGTGAAAAATATGAATATTATTATTTAATTAATTAATAAATTCTGAAAATTATTTTGGAACCTTATTCTCTCATAATTTCGTGCCAATTGCTGCTGTGTATTTAGAATTTGAATTTGATGAATGGGTGTGGCAAATTGAGTGTTGATTGTGATAAATATGGATTTTATTCATAAAAATCTAAGTGTTGGGTTTTGATGCAAAAATTGGATTTTAATTATTATATTAAATAGTGGGATTTGAAAAAAAAGTGAGATATTGGCTTTTGATTCGAAATTAGCGTGTCCCCACACACGCGAGTAATTTCTGGAATATTTTTAATATGGAGAAAAATGGCCGGGATCACTATTTTAAGTGGAAGCATTGATTGAATTATAAAGTGTCCCGAGGCCGAGTATGTTCTGGCTGTGTGATAACTAAGAGGAATTGTCCTGGGCTGTTGAGCCGGACTTGCCCCTATTAGGGATGCCCACGCGGTGGATGCGGGTCGCAGTTGATTCTGGGCCCATGCTCCTTCGGGAACGCGATGCCTGGTTATATGCCAGTAGATAGCCGAACTGCGAGTAGGCTATGCCCTTGTGTGGCGGTGAATAATAATTGGAATGCGTGCTAAGTACGATTGTGATTATATGAAAGTGATGGCGTTCCAATTGTTTGAGTTCCTATTACTATCTCGTGATTGGGTGATTTTGAATTGTACTAACCTGCGGGGAAGGAACTGAGGCGAGGTAAGTTCTCTGTGTGATGTGGCTAAGCCACCCTTGGGCGTATTTTCTTTCTAATAGGGGTTTAGGGGGTTGAACTTGCTGAGACATCGTCTCATCCCGGTTGTGGGATTAAAATTTCAGGTCCCTAGATGGCGGTCGTGGAGGACCCGAAGCCCTAAGTCTGGAAAGGTGGAGACTGAAGTATCGGTGAACGTGTCCTGCTAGTTGGTTTTAGGATAGTTCCCCATTCGTTGAGCTGGTCTATTTTGTAGACAGTCTAGAGTTGTATTTAAACCTATGTGGTTGTAATTGAGTGTTTGGCATTGTGATTGATTGCCTGCTTTTCTATCCCAAGTCAAATGTTGTCAGGGGATTTGTTTCGCTTCCGTATGCGTAATAAAATGAATGGGTTGGCGACGTATCCTGGGATGTCGCATATTTGATCGACCACAGTGGGATGTGTGCGCGCTCGGGGTTCGGGGCGTGACAATTTGGGCCGGAAATTGGAAACCCAATGAGGCCCACAAATTTTGAGAGGCCCAATGAGCCTTACACCCAAGCATGGGCGGCCCAAGAAAGTCCATGGGCCATTCAAGCCCATTTTGGTCTTTGTAAGTTGGCAAAATTATGACTCCAGATGCGTGAATAGTGAAGTGGCTTTGTAATTACCATTCTATCCTCTTCTAGAAGCCTTAAACAAATAAAACAAAGGAAGATGGGCATTAAGAAGAGATGGACGCCCAAGCTAAAGAGGAGACAGAGAGTGACATCACCACCTAGCCTAGCCTACTTCCTATTCTCACATGTGGATATTCCAAGCATCAATTGCCTTGGATTTGCAATCTTCAAGAGCCATTCTTGGCCAAGTAATAGCATGAGCATGAGGATTTTAGGAGATTTTAGTATGAAGCCCATTTAATGTATATCTCCCATTCTCTCTCTTTCTTCTCATTTCTTCTAGCTCATTCGGCCCTTCTCTCTCCTTCATTTCTCTCATTCTCTCATTTCCCTCACTCTCTCTCTCCCTTTTTCCCTTGTTGGTGAAAACCTCTTACCCCCATTTTCTCCCTCATCTCATGCCCATTTATTTATCATTTTCCCTCTTGGATCTCACCTTGCCGTCCAACGTCCACCATCCGTTGTTCAAGCTCGCTATTTGTGTGCCACCGTCCTCACCGCTGTGCTAAGTTTTGGTCTTAAGTTGTGCACATCCAGCACCCTCACGCCATCCTCCCTCTCTCTTTTTCCTTTGGTTGGAGCTACCGTGAGCCACCAGAGGCTGCACGTCCCCTTGTTGTTGCCATTCACCACCCGTGCCACTATCCACGGCTCTTGCCATGGGTTATCTAGTGACCGTCCAACCACTACCATGGGCCATCGCCACCGTCAGCCCTTTGCCGCCATTGCCATCACTTCCCGAGCCTAGATTCGAATGTAAGTGGCTTTCTAACCCTTGTTTAGGGTTATAATTGCACTTAGAACTATGATTAGATAAATGGTAATTAGTTTAAGTGATAAGTAGATTAAAGTGATAGGTTATCATGTTAAGTGATAATTAGTAATGATAGGTTATCATGATAAGTGATAAGTAGTAGCGATAGGTTATTATGATAAATGATCGTTAGACGTAATAAGTTATCGTGATAAGCTATGCTTAGTTGCAATAAGTTATCATGATAGGCTCTTATAGGATGTGACAAACCATCATGATAGGCTATCACAGGATGTAATAAGCTATCGCAATAGACTATTAAAGGATGTGATAAGTTATCATGATAGATTAATATAAGATGCAATAAGTTATTGTGATAAATTATATTTAAATGCAACAAATTATCGTAATAAGTTATGATATGTTATGATAAGCTACAATTATAAGTTAATCATGATAGATTAATATAAGATGCAATAAGTTATTGTGATAAATTATATTTAAATGCAACAAATTATCGTAATAAGTTATGATATGTTATGATAAGCTATAATTATAAGTTATCTTTTGATGCAATAACTTATCTTGATTTTGATAAGTTTTCTTTATGTTATAAATTCCTAAGTGCTTAGTGTTTAGTGAATGTTAATTTTAAATATGGCATGTCCTTATGTAATCCCTAAAATTGAAAAGTAGTAAGTATACATAGTACTCAAAGATTATAATTAAAACCCAACCGTGGGTAGCTGTGTTGGATTAGTCTCTCCCTCATTACCGAGGTCAAGGGTTTGAAACTTGCAATTGTTGAAGCGTTGTAAGTGGGGGGCCATGGTGTTGACGTTCTGTGCTAATCTCCCCCAAGGTATAGTTATTTGGTACTAGGCGTTCTATGCGTTGTAGGGCCGTGGGACCCTAAGCGTAAGCACAGGGGCCCGGCAGATCGTCGATTACCAAAAAAAAAAGGAAAAATTATAATTAATGAGTTATGGAAGGTTACTTTATAAGATTAATCGTTGAAGTGTTTAAGTAAAATTGTGGTGTGATACCTTATGAGAGGGATGCATAATTACTTTGATGAATTGTTAATTGGGATGTGATCACGTGGTGACATGAATGCGTACGATTAATGCTATTGCATATGGTATGAGCTTTACATATTCTTGCATTGGCTAATAAAGAAGATAAAAAAAAAAAAAAAAATGGGTTTGAGTGGTGGAATGCTCATGTGATCACATAATGGCCCCAATGCGTATGATTATGCGGGGTAATAGTTCCGTCCTAATGCGTATAATTATGTGGGATGATGCTTAATGAATTTTGGATGCCCCCACATCAATAGGATGTCATTCGTGGATAAATTTCGGAACGAAACTCCTTAACTGGAATGTCGTCCTAAGGCATATGCATGTGCAAGACGATGCTTGGTCATGCCAGAAAACTGCTGACCTTCAAGTTGGTCATGGCCGAGGGTAGTTGTAATAATCTGAAAGCATGGTCTCGATGGTAGCATGGTAGTTGTTTACAGATCTGGGCTTGCAGGCGTTCGGGCCTCCCTCGAAGTCTCTCGAGGAAGCTTCCGTGCTCGCAAGCTTTCAATCTCTCTGTCTGTCTCTCTGCTTCGGTGCCGGGACCACCTCCACTCAAATCTAGGCTCATTCACTCTCGGACCTCCCCTGAATTCTCTCAGTGGGAAGTTGTCGGAGTTTGCGCGCCTTCGACCTTCCTCGGGTGTGCCCCCCTCTTCTGGTCTTCATCGGGGGGCCTATTTATAGGCGGAGGGGGTGCCAATCGACGGAGGTTCGGCCGCCGGTCGGCGTGCGCCAATCGGCCTTGGGTGCGGCCGAATCGATGTCCCATTGCTATCTCACTTCGCCGTGCGTCGTCGTTGCAGCGCGTGGTCTGCAAAAGCGGAAGCGGAGGAGGAAGGAGGAGGGAAGAAGAAGAGGGGAAAAAAGGCCTCCTTGCGTGGGCCGAGCCAAAGGGGCCCACGCAAGAGAGAAGGAGGGGCTAGGCTCGCAGGCCCAGCCTTGACGGGCTGCTCTATTTTTTATTTTATTTTGTTTTTATTTATTTTTTGTTTGTTTTTTCTTGTTTTTTTATTATTATTTATTATTCGAAAAAGAGGACAAAATAAAATAAATTACAACCTAATTAAAACCTAATCAAAATTTTAGGTGTCAACACCGATTTTGTTGGATGCCTGACGGGGTTCGGATGTCGAGTCGCTGTTGAGGCCGGACCAATGCTGCTAATGGAATGCCATCTTGATACATATGAATACGCGGGATGATGCCATTGCCCGATGTGACGGAATGATGCCCTGTCACGTCGGAAGACCACCAACTCTTGTGTTGGCCATGGTCCAAGGGATCGTAATGATTGGAACACGTGTTGGCATTGCGCCTGGATGTCATGGAATGCGTTCTTGTTATTGGTTATGCTTATTGCATTGATATTAGCATATGTGATGAAGTAATATGTAGGGATGTGTCAATGTGAGGTAAGGTTGCATATCGCTACATGTTTAGGCTGCCTCCGAGATGAATTAGCATCCTAGTCAAGACTAAGGCCATTGATTTGTTGAGATTTATATCTCACCCTATTGTTGTTTATTATTTTCAGGCTCGTAGTATAGTGAACTGTCATGTTCGATTCAGGGTCCCTTTGGAGATGAGAGATTGGCCTAGCATTAGTAAAGTTTAGGTTAACCTTGACCCACTGTTGTTTTTGATGTGTTGGTTGGAAGTTGCCAGTATAAGGGCTTGTAATTACTAAGCTTCCTCAAATTAACCATAAATAAATAAAATTCGTGCTTTTGGAAATTTTCTTATGCTTGTTTGCTATCCCTGTTATTTGTTGATTGATTGGATGTTTATGTTAAATGCTTCCGCTTGCATTTAATCGAAAAATAAAAAGAGTGAGTCAACGATATGTTCTAGGATATCGCAATTTAGTCGACCATTGAGGGATGCTTGCGTGCTCGGGGGTTCAAGACATGACAAACTCAATAGTAAAGTTTGTAAAATTTAACAAAGAAAAACAATAATCATGTTGGTAAGAAACTCAAATAAGAGTAGATAAACCAGAACCAATTGTCAATTTAATAAGAGAAAAGTTACTAATGACACAAAATGGATTGGTGATTTCCTAATAGGTGTTAAATTTAAGGTGTTAGTAAGAATGATTGAGACTCCTATTTGAAATCGCCACAAAACCCATCTTCTTTTAGTAAAACTGAGAACCATTGTCGATAAAAGATATTTCGTCAATTGGGACACTTTCCAGCGAAACAGTATTGTATGTGTAATGTCTTGTCATTTGGGAGAAAGAATGCTAATATAGGCATGAGATTGAGGCTTTCTCGGAATCATACTTTCCTAATTTAGATCACGAGACTATATTAATCCATACATGCTAGAAAATAAAGATATCCCTCTCTTTTATTCACATGTGACTGAAATTTTTATGATATATAACCTCATTACTTCCCAAATTGACCAAAGAATAAACTTCCCTAGTTTAGAGCACCCATAACACATGGGGACTCTCGGCCACTATAGGGATTATGGCATTGACCGAATTTCTACTTCATGTGGGCTAAGTCCTCGAATATCAATTAACTTTGGGGCTTCCCTTTTTAACCCATGCAGCACTCAAGGCTAAATCCAATGCAATTTATGACTGGACCAACTTAAATGCAATTTATGTGGACCTATTATTATTAAATGAAAATAAGAAACATTTTTATGATATTTTTGTTAAGGGGTCGAGGTCGACTCCTAATTTTCTCATGCGGTAAATAATTAAATTATGATAACCAAAATCTAGGTATCAACAACTTCTATTTTTTATTTTTATACTTTTCTGACCAAGTTTTACTATTGGATATGAATATATGCAATTCTATATTATTCCGTGTGTATCTTATCTTTGGTAGTTTTGCTCGTAATTTTGAGGTTGATTTTATAAAAAATTTCATGATTGCTATGTCTATATGTATGTATGCATCAAATGTACATCGATGTGAAAATGGGTGATATGGTGTACATAAATAAAAAAAAGAAAATGAAACCGTAGTATCATTGTGAAAGGAAACGCTTTGATCTCGAGCAAAACTATACATGTGGTCGATCCTCTAGCTCCCCAAGGCATGTAAATTGGCTACTGGCCAACGGGCATGCGGCTCTGCTTGTAAAGGGATTGCGAGGGTGGGGCCGGAGAATACTAGATCTGGGGTTCGATCTCCATAAACACCATATACATATATGTACATAAAAGAGATGAGTGAGACAAAAAAAAAAAGACTATTGTTGTTAAATTAACGTAATTGTTTTTTGCTATATAAATCCGATTTTTTTAGTGAGAAATCAGATTTTTACGTCCACTGTCATCAATCAAATCGTCCAAATCAGAGTAACCTCAAAGATGATGACCAAATTATTTAAGCAGTACCAATTGAGATAAAAGAGAATGATTGTCCGAAGAGACTTGCTCTCGTCATGTGTACATATAGCGTAATGCCAACGAAAAAAGTAGACGGAAATATGTTTGGACTAAATCCATTTCAGCTCTCAATTGTTTTTCGTGTCTGATGTACGTTCTCGGATTTCTGGCGCTTCGATGTCTGCTTTGGTCTCTAATTCCACTTCACCACCTTTCATCTGCTCGGTTGTTCCTGCAGACCTATGTCTGGAACCATTTTTGGCGGATTCATTTTTGGCCACCCTCTTTGATTTCCTTCCCTCGTACCAGTTCCAAATCTGGGTCACAATCCACATATCTTCCTCTTCGCCCGAGTGGTTCTTGCCCGGATTAGTTTCATCTCGACACTGAACCAAAAAAGGGGTTTGCATATCGAGTCCGATCATTAGTATACAAACTTAAACTCTGGCTTATCACAACTCATAAGCATGTCGTAGGTTTGTCGTACCTGTGATTTCATAATTGCATATAGGGGTAGCGTTCTGTAGATGCACATGAACTGGACAAAGGCTCTGTGCAAAACATGCCACGAACGTCAATTTGATTTATGTAGGCATTCGTATAATCGACCTAATATGGCACACAGGGATAATCGAAGGATAAGGATACGTGCAATCGGCAGCCTTACC
The DNA here is from genome assembly GCA_016097485.1 of Eucalyptus sideroxylon x Eucalyptus melliodora. Classification (NCBI taxonomy): domain Eukaryota; kingdom Viridiplantae; phylum Streptophyta; class Magnoliopsida; order Myrtales; family Myrtaceae; genus Eucalyptus; species Eucalyptus sideroxylon x Eucalyptus melliodora. Next base: position 5,663,919 of record CM027824.1, read on the forward strand.
CGATTACTATTCTTGGGATAGCAAAACCAGCCTTCCCCATGATGCAGGAGTGAAAATCATACTGGAACTGCATAGAGATACGATTCCAGCATTATATAGTTGGAATTGCCCCAGTGTGGCCAGAAACTTTGCTTAATACCAGTGATGATAATCTGAGTATTAATGCTTACCAATACAAAAAAGAAGAATATAAGCTCTAGGGAGTTCTGAAATAACACGATGTGAATTAAGTGGAGGACGAATTGATGCCTACGGAACCAGAAATAACCACTTAGAAATTTGACAGCCTCCTTTTCGCTCTTTTTTTGGGCGACCTCTTCTGCAAGTCGTGTTATCATATGCTCCAGTATGGTGCCGGCAATGAGCAAAAGCTGCAAGGAAGCGAGAAAGCTAGTTAGATGTGGAATCCTTTTATTTCCGTTAGAGAAATAAACATATCTTTCAGAAATTTACAATATGACACGTCTTGTTGTTTAGATTGAAATGTTTCTTTGGGACACTTAGTCTCTGGAGTAAATTCCAGGATGAGCAAAATGCCATATCTTCAAGGGCCAGCAAACATAATGACCCGTAATATATCACTACTTACAGTCAACGGAATGAAAGATATCCAAAAGTACGCATGCCATCCTGCAAAGGTATAAAAAAACTTGTCAAGACATAAATTGAAATATGATATGAGAGCTTCATGAAGGAATTTTGCTCACCAAGATCTGCTACTGGAAAATCTTTAGTTAATAGACATTTGGAACAAAATGCGTTGAACTTCATCGTTCTTCTTATGGCGAATTATTTTCAGATGTCACTCTTTATTTAGAGATGGATGTAATGTCTAATCAATTTTATTTGTTACCGGACCATTAAATACCACATGCAATCTCTCTGGTCAATCGATTGGCAGTTTGTCCTCATGCTGCCAATTTCGCCAGGTTCTATGCGCTACATGATATTAAGGGAATATCGTTTCATGGACCAGAAAATATCAATTTCAGTGTTATTCTATAAGTAAATATTATAACTATCATTAACAATATAATGCTGCGTTACAAGTGCCTACGTCACTCACCGGCCACATTCACGAGCAAAAAGATCACTGCCAATATCCACAAGTACCACCTACAATGACCAAAAACAGAAACCAACAAGCCAAGAGCTCAGCATAATGCACTTTCTTTTTACTACTGCTTTAATTCTTTTCACTCTCTTTAATTGAACAATTGGTGCTTAATTACGAGAAGAGTTTGGAGATTAGAAGTGACAATTTTTTCCACCGCGTTCCAAAGGGCAAGCAAACTAAAATAGCAGCTTTCTATTGTTCCGTGCCAAAGTTAACGGTATTTTTTTTTTCCACACCAGTAAATTTCACTAAATGTTGGTTGGTGTCAATAAACTATTGGTAATAAAAAAAAATAATGACCGCTGACTTTTGTTTTAGGTAACTTGTTAGTAATTTACCAACATTTCTTATAGTTTAGAATATACCATTCCTTGTACTAATTTACCTACTTTTATCAGCATAACTTACGGATTTTTCAAATATACTAACTCTCATATGAAATTACTACCCCAAATTAAAGTGAATTACTCACCCACATTTGATTATTTTTTTATTTACTAGGTTTCTATTGAGTCATTCACTATTGTGTTGGTTTCCAACCCATATATTTATGGGAAAAGTACCCTAGAAGTGCCAAAAGTTATGTATGACATTCACTTTAGTGCCAAAAGTTTTCGCCGGCTCACTTAAGTGTTAAATTGGAGAAAAAACGATCACTTAAGTGCCAATGGCGAGAAATTCCAACCAAATTAATTAGTTACGTGTCATTTATAATAAAATTTATAATATGACTTGGCAATTTTTTAAAAAACTCCAGTCCACTTGGCATTTCCATGTGATATATCTAGCATTGAAATGATTGCTTTTTCACAACGATTGACACTGAAATGATCATTTTAAACAAAATTTAGCACTTAAAATATCACTTTAAATAAAATTTGGTACTCAAATAATCACTATTTACAACTTTTGGACAGGATCATTTAAGAGTTATATGCTGGCTAGGCATGCTGGCAAGCCATGTAGGACTGAAAAATTAATAAAATATAGCCACATCGGATTTTCGACGACCAAAATCGGAGTTGGCACTTAAATGATCGTTTTTTTTTTTAAGTGACACTTAAGTAATCCAAAAAATAAATTTTTAGCATTAAAGTGAGTGCCATATACAACTTGTGGTACTTCTAGTGTACTTATCCCTATATTTATTAACTTTTGATAGAAATTATTTATCTAAATTAATGTAACTCACCAACTTTTTTCTGATTATAGTATTGGCTAGCCAACTCTCAATAAGTTACTTGCCAAGTCTATTTTTCTTTTGATTACCATTATTTCTAATATTTAACCAACTTTCTTTTACCTTTCTTAACTACAACTTCAACTTATCAACTCTTATATGAATTTACTGACTTAACATTGAGTGTTCACTAATTTTCTCAATCTAAGTTACTAACTAGGTTGGGGTTCCCATGAATTTGAGTAAGTTTCCAATATCTATTTGGTTCTTTTTAATTTACTAACTTCTCAATAACTAGGGGAAAAGAATTGATAAATAACTCAAATGCAATGTTGATAATTTCATATTTAGTTGAATTTAGGGGCATTTTTAAGAAAGGTAAAGTTGTTCAAAAGATAAGGGATTTTTCTTTTTCATAAATAAGAGAAGTTAATAAGTTGAAAAAAAAATGTTGGTAACGCAAGACTAGTAGCTAGCCTAGTCATTAGAAGAAAATGTCGTTAAGCAGTATAACTGAAAGTGATAACTCAATAGTAAAGTTTGTAAAATTTGGAAAAAATAAAAAAGAATCAACATGTTGGTAAGTAACTCAAATAAGAGTTGATAAACCAAAATTAATTGGCAACTCAAAATAGTTGATAATCACACAAAAACGACTCATTGTTTCTTATAACAAGTGGTAAATCTAAGATGTTAGTAAGAAAAGTAAATAAAAGTTGGTAATTAAAAGAAAGAATAAAAGTTGGTAACTGAAATAAAATCTGGTATTGAAAAATTAAATAATAACTTAATCAGAGAAAAGTTGTTAGTCACTACAATTAAGGTCGGTAGTTTCTAAAAGGATTTGGTAAATTTTAAAATTAGCAAGGAAAATAAATGTAGCAACTCAATAAAAAAGCTGATAACTTAATAACAAAAAAAAATAAACGTTGGTAAAAAACTTAAATGGAGTCGGTAACCCAAAATTATTTGGGACTTAATCGTAGAAAAGTTGATAAGTGATACAAACAAAAATCGGTAATGTCACATAGTAGTTGGTACTTAAGCCATTGGAAAGAAAGGTAAATCATTAAAAGTCGGTACACCCTAGAAGAAGTTTTTGTTTGGTTGGAGATGAGAGAAGTTAGTTATTTGATTAAAACTAAATATCGGTAACAAATCCAAGCAAGAGTTGACAAAACCATAGTTTGGTAATTACTCTAATTAAGGTTGGTAATTTCTGAAAATAATAGTAAATTTAACGAATCGGTAAGCAAGACAATTAAAAGTTGGTAATTGGTACAATTAAGATTTGTATTTCAATAGTTGGTAACTTTAACTGGGTTTTAACTAAGGCTAATAACAGGTAGCAACACGATAGAGAAGTTGCTAAATTTAAGAAATAAATAATTGCAAGTTGTAAGCAACTCAAATGAGAGATGGTAAATCAAAAATAGTTGGTAGCCTAATGAAGAAAAGTTGGTATAGCATATAAATAAATAAAAACTGGTAAATTCCTGTAAGAGCTGATAATACAAGACGTTTGTAAGAAAGACAAAAAAAGTTGGTAAAAAGATTTATAAATTAAAAAAGCCATATAAACATCGGTAAGTAACTCAAAACTAGTTGATAATTTAATCAAAAAAGAATTGGTAAGTTACCAAAAAATATTAATAAATTCATAAAAGAGTTGGTAAATTTGAAATGTTAATAAAAAAAAAGGCAAATTAAATATTCTAAAAATATAAGAAAAGTCGGGTAATTTTTAAACTATCAAAATGAGTCAATAATTTCATAAAAGTATCGGTGAATTACCAACAAGTTACCCAAACATTAGGAAATGGTATTTCTTTTTTACCAAAAGATTTTTTTATACTTATCAACTCTTTCATAAATCCATTGAGACGAAGAAAAAAAATACGTTTTTCGGGACCAGATTAGAAAGAGAATAGCAAAAGTGTCCAATGAAATAGATTTCATTCTTGTAAATCTAGTTAGATACCTCCTTTCTCCTTTTCCATCATTTTCTATTCCATTATTTGCTCGTCGAGTTATATTTTCCAAAATCAAAAGAACGCTTACATAGCTAGAGGGGAAGTAATCAGTAATTACCTGATTCCAACAATTTTCTCAAAATCCTTTCTCACGACATCGATTATGTAGTTGCCAAATTCTTCCTCCGGCCGATGCAAATCGCGTGCCTGTGGAGAAGACTGAGAATCTTCCGTCGTCTTATTGACATCGCATGCCTGTAGAGAAGACGTAAGTTTTGCGTAAGCCGCGTAGAAATAGGGCATGAGACGAGTTACACGTTTGCAGAAGAATGGCATACCATGAAATTCAAACGAAGCGCGAGATACTCGAACTTGGTCACAGAAGGATAAAACTGCTTGAAAAACGAACACTGCAACATACCAAAATGTATAAAGAGAAATCTATAGCTCGACATGAACTTCTTCAATGAAGAGTATTGTCGCATTATTTATCAAGAGACTCGTAGAGACTATTACCATCCAGCCAAGCCCTTTCGGTTTTTCTCCTAGGTTAGCAAGACAACCTCGGTCTTTCTGCTTCTCTAGTAATTCTGCAGCTCCAAACGATATAGATATGACCACTTCAATCAGATTCGCAAGAAACGCAGACGCTTCATACCAGAAATTCGCGAAGTAAATAAGTCTAGTGTGAGGGTCTTCGCTTACCTTGTTGCAGTTTGTGATAGCCATCATGATTGGCCAATGTGTTCCATTGATGTATCTAATGAACACAGCAACGTGGAAGGCGAGCGTCACGGAATTGGTCCAATAAACATAAGTAGAGATTTAGAATGTAGTATGCAAGCCATACCTTTTCGTATCCAAGCACTATCTTGGTCACACATAGAATCACGTGGAAGGTACCTAGCACAAATATGAAGATGTCCAGTTGATGGACAGCTTCAGCCGTCAGCAATGGCACCTTCCCCTGGAAAAGTAGAAGTTGCACCAGAAATATCCATCATAAGATATATATTATATCTGTTTCTTGTATAATCTTCGGAACAGTCTCTCATAAGCCTGGAGATGTGCAGAGACTTGATTATGTCGATTTATTTAAAGATACGTCGGACTATTGATGGATGTTTGAAATACATGATCTGATTATTTAGGCGCGCATGATAAAATTTATGTTTCTCAATTTCTCTTTCTGTTCGTTCCCAGGAACAGGTTTGGAGCAATCCGTTTTGGTAACGCAATTTGATTTCTCTATTTCTGAAACAGATTTCTATTTCAGAAATAGAGAAATCGAAGAAATCAGAAGCTGGAATTTTTAGCTTCTCAGTTTCTGAAATAGAAACAGAAATTTTTTTTTTCTCAACTTCTCAATTTAGTTAATTTAGTCCAAAATATTTTAATGATTTTTTAATATAATCATTTCAATCAATATTGATTAAAAGTCTTAACCATTGGGCCAAATGGTGTGAATTGAATGAACAAGGCTTCATTTGTTGCACGCAAGAGATTTCACGCATGGTAATAGTCAACTTGCCATATTCATATTTAACGAGTCTTTCTTCACCTACTCTTCCGTAGTACGCTAGACAACGGCTCTATTTGGCTAACTATTTTTTTAATCATAAACTTCATATTGATGCGGTAAAAAAGTGTCAAATCATTAGGGTTTCAACCGATTTTTCTTTTATATAATGTCCTCACTTATTAAGACACGGGTAAAAAGACATCTAATAAGGAATCTATTGTTCTTGTAAGAGTGTTAATGAAAATACAAATTTTGATAATAAATTTTTAAATAATCCTAGTGTTGATAATTTTGAAAAAAAACTGGTGACGATTTTTGAACATGGTGAGGATTTTTTTAACAAAATTTGGAAAGAAATTGGAATTAGACTTGAAGTTAGGATTTTTTTTAGGAGATTAGACTATTATAATCATGGCCATCATTAGACTTATTTGATTAATGTGAAATCAATTTCGGCAAAAACATAACGACATATTCACTACAATTGAATTTCGATTGATTTTTTTTTTTTGCCACGTTGTTTATTTTTTGAAAGAAAATATTATGTAATAGGAAACGTAAGCACATGTAATAGGAAATTCCATGAAATTGTACTTTCAACTTTTGTAATGTATTAGTATTATTTCGACTATTATTTTGTATTTGAGGATTTCATATGTTGTTTTAGTATTATTTCGACTATTATTTTGTATTTGAGGATTTCCTATGTTGTTATCTAATTAATTTCTATTCCTAGAAATAGAAATTTTATTCTGTTATCAAACGGATTTCTGTTCCAGAAATAGAAATTTTGAATCGTTATCAAACGGGTTTCTTTGCTCAGAAACTTGTCTGGGGAATAGAAATTGAAAAATCAACTTCACGTAAATCAATTTCTGAAACAGAAATTTTGTCATGCGCCCCCTTAGTATGTTCAATTTACAGTGCAATACCCTATTTCATAAACAGATCAGTAAACTGGCATTTATATCTCCAGCATTACTTAATATCATCTCCATCGTCAGGGGAAGGACAGTACACAAAAAAGAGCGTTAATGAAGAAAGAGCTTCAAGGGGGCAGGGCGGGAACATAAAATCACCTTTTCAGCGCAGAAATCAGTTGAAGGAGAAGTCTCGGCGAGGAGGTGGCGTCCTCGCATTTCACTGGACCGAAAGAAATTAGTGAAAAGGGCTGTGGTGGAAGAAGAGTCGTGCTTCTTGCAAGGAAGCCACCCGTTGGCAAGCCTCTCCGGTATGCAAATCTTCTCTATTCTAGTTTGGAACACCGCCAGGAGCAGCGATATGAACCCCAGCAGCATCAACTCTGTGCCCCCACCAACAACGTTAATGTCAAATCCATATGCACATCAGTAAGAATTCGGCGTTGTCAAAGGAAGGGGACAAAAATGGATCCTTCACCTTCTTTGATCTTTCGAAAGGCACCGACAAGCGTCTTCCATTTGGACTTGTTTAAAAGCTGCATCAATTCGACGGTAAACTCAATGTTAAGTTACGCAAGCATTCTTTGATATCAAAAGGAGTATTGGAGCTTAGTCTTCAAGAAGGTGATACGAGCGAAAAAAGACGGTCACCTGGCCAACACACTGTAGGAATTTATCGACGGCAAGAGAAATCAGGACTATACTGAAGCAAACTAGAGCCACCACCCACGACGGCCTGAACTCCAGCGTCTTCCCCTCTACTCCACTATACGCCATTCTCTCTCTCTCTCTCTCTCTCTCTCTCTCTCTCTCTCTCTCTGCGCGCGCTTTTGATGTGCCCCCCTCCCTGCCCTCACACGCCCATATATAGGATGACATTGACGTGTAAATGTGCACGCATGTGCTACTCTCATTTGTTAAATATAATACCAGCGGACACGAACATGACAATAAAGAACTTGAAAATCGATCTTCCGATGCCCCAAATGACACCTCCTTTCGTTGACTCCAGTTGATCACTAAAAGGCGGGGAAAATTTGTTATCCATACTTCAATGGGACGGAGACGAGGCAGCTCATGCAAAATTGATCTAACCTAGGCCTCTGACACGAGAATGTGCAAGTTTGAGCTCGCATTCATAGTAATCTATGCAGCCTTGTTCTTGTTCCTCTATCGTTGCGATCATCAGATTTTGGTATTCTAGGTGTAATTTGGAGTTCTTGTTCCTATTTGAAACGGACGTAGCTGTTGAAGACTTTATGGAACGCAGTCCTAAAGGCAGGCTCGAATTGAAAATTTGCGCAATTTTCGATGAGCTCAGTTGTAATGTTCGATCTAGAAAGAGTCATGAGGCCTGCAATACCAAATGGAAATGTTGGTTCAGAATGCAATGTTTCGGCCAAATCAAGACATACATTTGAGGTCGTTTTTTGCCTCAAAATCCATCTTTTTGACATGATTCGGGTGAATTTCTAATTTTATTGTGTTTAATCGCATATTATCCTGCCTTTTGCTATACCAAATAGGATTCTTTAAGATTGCCTAAGTAATTGTGCAAACTTGCGTGTTATCTGTTTTCACTGGCTCACTATTCCTAGCTAGTCAACGAGGTTTGTGGTGATTTTTTTAGCTAACAATTTACCATAATCTTTTCAGGATTCTAGATTGCTTATAACCTTTTTTTTATAACTAAAAAAATAATCAGCCAGCTATGAGGATTAACAATCATCTTTTCTTCTTTCCCCTGCACTGCTTACAATTTTATTGACTCCATGTTTAAACTAGGTCCTCACATTCCTAAAGTAATATTGACTATTGGCGTTTAGCAAGGCAAAACTCACTCCACCGGATGTTTATCTGAGAATTATAGTTTTTTTTAGGCATCGGCAAAGCAATATCGAGTTTCCAAAAGATGGGCGAGAGCAAAAATTCGCACTGCACGTGAGGAATGAGCAATATGATGTCAAGCACATACTGGAATTAGCGGGGGCAATTGAATAATATAGAGTTTCTAAGTCTGTAATTTCTAGCGGCAATTGGCTAAAATGACTATATTAGGATTTCCCGCAAAGGCATTAAACTACCTTGGCAAAATTAAAGTGTTTAGAACTTAATTAACATCCATAAATAAGTTTAGGACTGATTGGGTAATAATCCTATATATGTTCCTATTGTTTTGATCCCTTGCTTTTTTATCACAAGAAAGTATTTATTCCAAACAGCCAAAAAGGTAAAAGAATTGTGAATCGATTATTCCGCTAACAAACACAATTAAGGTATCTCATGTATTGAATGACAGAAGAAAAGTATCTCATGCATGAATGATGCTTATTGTTTTGAATCGAGTTAATGTTTTATTGTCAAATCGGTACTATCTTAATTGTGTTTGTACATCCATCTATGAAACTTTAGTATCCCCAATTAATTTAGTGAAATGTTTGGTGATACCACATCGTACAAGGCACTTGATATTATTGATGAATATGATATTATCCAGCAAGTCAAATTAGTGTACTTGTATAGGATAAGTAGGTTATCCTCCATATTTAGAAAAGCCAGTCTTAAAAACACTTAAAATTGAGAATCCCGTATAAGCCAAATTGGTAATTATGTATGGGTTACGTCCATACAAAGGAGGTAATTATGCTAGTTGCGTCTCCTCACCCTATCAACTATTAAAAATTTGACTAATAAATGGTTCAAATCTATAATTATATATAGGTTACTTTATTTATATATCTAGTGATTTTACATCAATCCAAGATAGATCAACCTAGTCAAAGAATTCAATAGTTCTACAAAATGCCAAATAAATATTCAAGTTGAGAATTAACAAAATTATTCACCACAAATTGGCTTAATAGTTACTTTTGTAAAGGTATGACAGTCATATCCAAACCCAAGTGTTTCTCACTTGGAGTAATCTAAGAACTGTGCTCACCATTTTATAGGTGGAGTCTCATACGATGCTATACAATTAATACACGTGAATAGGGTAGTTTGCATGCATTCATAATACTATATTGATCCGAAGAGTCGAAAATCCATGTTATCTAACAAAATTATATATTTGCTAAAGAATGGACTGTTACTCACTTGTTCAAGTAGCTAATCAAAGTTTGTTGCGTCATTTCTTCTATAAATCAGTCTATCATTTTGTTGTTCAATTTTGTAAAGCGGGGATTACATTGAAATTAGACTGAGTCCTTTTCTTCTGGGGAAAATACCAAAGACATATCTTACTATTTATATAATGACTGCTTACAACTTCTATTCACGCAAATACCATTCACACACCTTTAAGCAAAACCCTATATTAGAAATACTAAATTGCCCTTCCTTGCAAACTCGTTTTAGCATATTCTAAGGATTTGGGTGCTTTGGTTTCTAGTTGGTTTTGAATATTTTGGATGAGTGTGAGTGTTTAGGATTTGAGCTTGGATTTTTTTTTTTTTTTTTTTTTTTTTTTTTTTTTTTTTTTGTGCGGAGAAAATGAAATTTTTGTAGATAGGAACGCAGGAAAAAATGATCTGAAAGTACAAAGTGGTCTTCAAAGGTAAAACTCAACTAGGTGTTTAGTATATTCTAATGTGGATGTGTATAAGTGGTCGATCGGTAAAAGAAAAGGTGTGATTTTTTTTTCAACTTGGACTGTAGATAATGTTCCTCTTTTCTATCGTTTTCTTACAAAGACCACATGAAATGTTCTTAACTTGCAAAAGACTCGTGGGTGCTTTTTATTTTTTTCAGTTTTTCGGTCACGTTGGAGCGATGCTTGCACAGATTGAGTGCACATGAGCCTAGTCAATCTCAAGGAAAAAGACCAAAAAAGTCATAAACCTATTGCATTGGTACCAATTCAATTCTCAACATTTCAATTGGACTAATTTAGTCCTAAATATTTTCGTATGGTATCAATTCAGTCCATTCGACAATTTAGGTCGAAAATCTGTTACTTGGACATTAGCGATCTTATGTGGCCGACGCTAACATGGACAATTTAAAATGATATTTTACTAATTTTTCAAATTTTCGATTTTTTAAATTTTGTTTCCTTTTTGTTTTCCTTTCTTTGGACTATGGCTAGTATCGGCCATTGCTGGCAACCGGCCATAGATGGGGACCGATGAGGGCATCGTGGCCCTCATCAAATTTGGCGAGGGCGAGACCCTTGTGGCCTAGGCAAAGGCAGCCCTTGCCGAATCAAGCAAGGGCTCAACCCTTGCGTCCTGGGTGAGGGTCGCCCTCGCAGCCTAGGTAAGGGCGGTCCCCTCCAGACTCGGTGAGGGCAGCGAGAGTCGAGCCCTCACCAGAGGCCGCAAGGGCAACCCTCGATAGAACCGGCGAGGGTCGAGCCCTTGCCCCAACATTGAGGGCATTGGCGAGGGTGACCCTCGCTTGTGGCTGAGCTGGCCATGGCTAGTACCTTCCACGATCTAAAGAAAGGAAAAGAAAAGGCAAAAAAAAAAAAAAGGTAAAAACAATTGAAAAATTAGTAAAAAATTATTTTAAAATATCAATGTCAGCGCTAGCGATAGTAATGCCACATAGGATTGCAAGCGTCCACGTCACTGATTTCTAACCTAAATTAGTCCAATTAAAATGTCTATGACTAAATTAATATCAATACAATAGATGTAAGACTTGTTGGGTACTTTTCCCATCAATCTTAGCCGTTGAATCACGTGGGCCTCATTTGGGTTCCAAATAACTCAACAATAGAGGCAATAGGCTCATAAACACCTGAATCATCCAAAAACTTTTCGTCACGTTGATGTGCTAAATTGTGTGTTAATCGCTAAATTTTTGCTAGTAAACTCTATTCATGCATTTCGTAAGAAAATTGGGAATTGAATTTGTCGACACGATATAATTTGGCCCTAAAAAAAGAAACCGACATGGCATAATCTTGCATTCGCATTCTTTATTGCATTTTCGGCATTTAGAAATTAGGCACATTTTTCTAGAATGGCATCTCCGTTAGGGCGAGATCGTGAATATCTTGTGAACAGGCCTATTGCGTGACCTGACCTAGAGTTTTTCATGAATTTAGAGTTCTTACGAAGGTCTTGGATAAGGCCCTAACATCCAGGCGGAGCCTAAGCCCATTCGGTTACTTTAGGTCGATCCCACAAGCCCGACCTCCTTCTCCATCTCTCAGAATTCATCCTTACAATTCCCTCCTTGTTGATAGAAATGGCCCTAGTTTAGGCCACTTTCAGCAAGACAATCATGAAAGAAAAACAGAGGGAGATAATAACAAAGTGGGAACGTTCAGTCGGTGCTGGCAAGAGCAGAGAAAAACGAAGAGTATTCGGTATTTGTGCAGGTGAGGATAAGCCAATAGAAGAAGAAAACAGAGAAAGAGCAGAAGGTTTAGTGAAGAAATCATATTATATTTTATTATATTTTCGATTTCAAAAGAATTCAAATTTAGAATTCTATTCCATTCTAAAATTCTATCAAATCATAGAAATTCTATTGATTAATTGTATTTATACTAAGTAATAAAAATATTAACTAAAAAAATTATATTAAATAGTAAATAATATACTATAGTATAAACTATAAATATAAATACTAAATAATAAATTAAATACAAAATTAAATATGTATTTTATATATAGCAAAATTTCAATTCCTACTTCAAATAATTTTTATTTTATTTTATTTTCTTTTCTTTTTTCTTCTTTTCTGTTTTTTTCTTTCTTTCTCCCTCCTTCTTCTTCAAGGTGGCCGGTTGCCGGCCTTGGGATGACCAACGATTGATCAAACAAGGGCCAACAACCTCACCAAAGCGTCGCCAACCCTCGGCGAGGTCGTGCCTCGTCGGCCGAGCCTTAACTAGGTGAGCGGCCTTGCCCAGCATTTGGTGAGCTCAGCCTCACCAAATCGGGGCGAGCTCGGCCCCGCCATATATGGGCAAGGTCAAGCCTCACCCAGCTAGGCGAGGCTCGCCGATGGCTGGGCGAGCCTCTGGCGAGCTCGCCAAGCCTCACCGGACCTCGCCCTAAGCCTGGTGAGCTTTCGGCAAGCTCACCAGTGACAGGTAGCGGACGGCAAGGGGTGATGGCAGCACTTGAAGAACAAGAGAGAGGGAAGAAGAACAAGAAGAAAGGAGAGAATCAATTTTTTTCTACTTCTCGATTCTATTTCAAATCTACTTCCGAGAACAAAAATTTTACCAAATGTATTTCTGTTCCAAATCTACTCTCGGGAACAAAAGAACAGAAACAAACATTGTTTGGCAAGTTGCCAAATAGCCCCGAGCAAAATGCCATATCTTCAAGGGCCAGCAAACATAATCACCCGTAATTTATCACTACTTACAGTCAACGGAATGAAAGATATCCAAAAGTACGCATGCCATCCTGCAAAAGTATAAAAAAACTTGTCAAGACATAAATGGAAATATGATATGAGAGCTTCATGAAGGAATTTTTGCTCACCAAGATCTGCTACTGGAAAATCTTTGGTTAATAGACATTTGGAACAAAATGTGTTGACCTTCATCATCCTTCTTATGATGAATTATTTTCAGATGTCACTTTTTATTTAGAGATGGTTGTAGTGTCTAATCAATTTCATTTGTTACCGGACCATTAAATTTCATATGCAATCTCTCTGGTCACATTCTTTATTGCATTTTCGGCATTTGGACATTAGGCACATCTTTCTATTACGTGACCTGACCTGGAGTTTTTCTTGAATTTAAACAAGAGTTTTTATGAAGGTTTTGGATAATGGCCTAACATCCGGGCGAAGCCTAAGCCCATCCGGTCACTTAAGGTCGATCCCACAAGCCCGACCTCCTTCTCCGTCTCTCCGAATTCATCCTTACCATTCCCTCCTTGTTGATCGAAATGGCCCTGGTTAAGGCCACTTTCTGCAATACAATCGTGGAAGAAAAACTGAGGGAGATAAAAACAAAGTGGGAACGTCCAGTCGGTGCTGGCAAGAACAGAGAAAAACGAAAAGTATTCGGTATTTGTGCAGGTGAGGATAAGCCCATAGAAGAAAAAGAAAACAGAGAAAGAGCTGAAGGTTGAGAGAAGCAAAGAGATAGCAGGCATAGGCGTTGAACAGAGGAGAGAGATTGAGCCTTGGTGCAGAAAGAGGCAGAGCTAGAGAGAAAGAGAAGAAAGCGGTGCAGTTCGGAGATACAAAGGAGAGATGACGATCGGCCAAGGGGGATGAGATATCCTCGGTCACAGGAGGCTACCGAAAATAAAAGAGCAAAAGCAGAGAGGACGAGCTCCGGGGGCAGAGCACGCGCACACGCATAGCAGAGAACTCATGGCACAGACAGCAACCTCTCGCACAGAATTCTTCAAATCTCAGCACTATTCGTTGTAAACATTATGACTATCACTAAAATGCTGTGTAATATGCGCTTAAGTCGCCCACTTTCATTGTTCTGGCCATAATACGGACTTTTTCTAGTATCGAGTAACTGGTGACTTTATTTTCCAGGTTAACAAAATTATCAACATTTTTATAGTTTGCACATTACAATCTTTAAATCGACTTACCTATCTCTATTTGCATAGTTGAAATTACCAACATAAATTGAAGTGATTCACCAATTTTTTAAAATTAAATTATTAACTATTTTTGGGTTATAAACTTCATTTAAGGTACTAACCCCGACATTTAAATTTTTATTTTTATTTTTACGAACTTTTTCATAGGGTCAACAAGCCTTATTTGCGTTTGTTTTTAACTCCGTACATTTACGAACTCTCGCCAACTTTCTCCAAAATTACCATATAGGATGCAGTTATCAAGTCTCATTGACAGTAATTTGTTTTTTCCTTCGCTTGGCCAACTTTCTTGTCGTTTACAAACTTTTATTTGCAATTCTTCGCAACACCTTAAATTTACTGACTTTTTTTTTAGATATAACCAACATCATTTAGAGTGACTTATTAAGTTTTCCGTGATTAAGTTACCTACCTAATTTAGATGCCGATTCTAAATTGAATTACTTATCAAATTTATTTTTTGTAGTACCAAGTTTTCTTCTTTTACCAACTTTTCTTATCGCTTACCAACTTTTGTTTACCTTTCTAAATTGCACCTTAAATTTTAATAACTCTCATATGAAATTACTACTCCAATCTTAAGTGATTTACCAATTTTCTCAAATTAAGCTATCAATAAGTTTGGGGTTACCACATAACTAGTTCAGTTTCCTTTCTTCTTTTTTGGTTTCTTTCTAATTTACCAATTTTTTCATTGATTTATTTGACCCAAAAAAATTGTAAATCACTCGGAAAAATTATTCAAATGTACAAATGCAAATTTAGTCCTAAACTATTCAATTTTGCCAATATAGTCTTAAATTATTATGCACAAATCCAATGTAGTCTTTCAAGTAATTTCATCCTAGAAATCACTTATGCGGCAATCTAGTCATCACTGGTCATTCTACATGGCACAATATCAACGATTTCTAGAAAAAATTGACCAGAACGACTATATTGGAATCTTGTGTAGAGATTCAAGATTAGATTAACAGTAGTGCAGTAGCGTTTAAGACTAATTGAACAATTTTCTCTCAAATTAAAGGTTGATCATGCATTGCTAAGAAAAGTATATAAAAGGTGGTAAAAGACAAATAGATTTTTTTTTTGGGGTCAAAACTAAAAAAATAAGTTGGAAAAAAAGAGAGTAAAATGTTGGCAACTAACTCAAGTAAGAGTTACAAACCAAAAAACAAAAACCCAACTAAGAATTGGTAACGAAAGACTATTTAGTAAATTAATCCTAAAAAAGGGTTAGTAAGCAAGCTAAAAGTGACATCTCAATAGTAAAGTTTGTAAAATTTTTAAAAAGAAAACAATAAACCTATTTGTAAGAAACTCAAATGAGAGTAGATAAACCAAAACCAATTGTCAACTTAATCAGAGAAAAATTGGTAATAACACAAAAAGGGTTGGTGATTTCCTAATAGGTGGTAAATTTACAGTGTCAATAAGAATGATCGAGATTCCTATTTGGAATCACCGCAAGACCCATCTCCTTTTAGTGAAACTGAGATCCAATATTGGTAAGAGATACTTTGTCAATTGGGGCATTTTCCAGTGGAACAATATTGTATGTGCCGTGTCTTGTCATTTGGGAGAAAGAGTACTAATATAGGCATGAGATTGAGGCTTTCTCGGAAACATACTTTCCTAATTTAGATCACAAGAATATATTAATTCATCCATGCAAGGAAATTAAGATACCCCTCTCTTCTATTCACATGTGACTGAAATTTTTATGATATATAACCTTATTACTTCCCAAATTGACCAAAGGATAAACTTCCTAGTTTGGAGCACCCATAACACATGGGGATTTTCGGCCACTATAGGGTTATGGCCTTGACCGAATTTCTACTCCTTGTGGGCTAAGTCCTGGAAAATCAATTAAGTTTGGGCTTCCCTTTTCAAGCCCATACAGCACGTAAGGCTAAATCCAACGCAATTTTTGACTGGACCGACTTAAATACAATTTATGTGGACCTATAATTATTAAATAAAAATGCGAACCATTTTCATGATATTTTTATTTAGGGGTCAAGGTCGACTCCTACTTTTCTCATGCGGTAAATAATTAAATTACAATAACCAAAATATAGGGGGTCGACAACTTTTATTTGTACTCTTCTGACAAAGTTTTACTATTGGATAATTGAATCTATGCAACTATTATTATTCTGTGTATATCTTATCTTTGGTAGTTTTGCTTGTATTTTGAAGTTTGATTTTCATAAAAGTTTTCATGATTGCCATGACTATGTGTATGCATCAAATGTACATCAATCTGAAAATAGTTGATATGGTGTACACAAATAGATAAGAAAGTGAAACCGTAGTATCATTATGAAAGGAAACACTTTGATCTCTAGCGAAACTAATAGTTTCAAACTATACATGTTGTGTTTGATCCTCTAGCAACCAAGGCATGCAAATTGGCTACTGGCCAATAGGGGTCTGCATGGTAACCTTCCCGACCAAAAATTTCTATTCTTCTCTTCCCCGGAACAAAAAAAGAATAGAAACCTGTTTGATAACGGCAACTTAGTTTTTTGTTCCCGGGAACAAAAAGTTAGCCCAGGAATGGTTTTGGAATAGAAATGAGAAGTAAAAAAAGTTGCTTCTTGTTCGAGAACAAGTTTAAGAAATAAGTGAATTTTTTTTTTCTTTATTCTTCTCTCCATTGACACGGTGATCGCCACCACGCCGCCCGCCGGCCGACCGCCGACCCGCCGCCGAGACCGCCATTGCCGCATGACCCGGATCATTGCTGGCTGACTGCATTGACGCCGCCGCTTGGCCGTCGCGGAGGCCGACCGACCGCGCCGCCATCGATCGCTGCCGGATACCCGCCGTCGCCGCCGATCGTCGCGTTCGCCGCCCGCCGGGCCGGAGACCGACCGACCGCAAATTCCTGCCGCCGGCCGACGACCGCCCTTTACCGCCGTCGATCGTCGGAGGCCGACCGATCGTCGCCGCCGCCGGCGTCGGAGGCCGACCGATCGCCGCCGCGCCGGTCGCCGGAGGCCGATCGACCACCGCCGGAGGCCGCGCCCGCCCCGCACCTTGCCGCCGGTCGACCGCGCCGCCGACTACCGCCGATTACGCCGCCGACGGCCCATCGCCGGCCGCCGTCGTCGCCGGAGGCGGCCAGGCGGCCGCGGGAGGTGGCGGCCGGCGGCCGCGGCGGCGGCAATCGGCGGGTAGTCGGCGGGGCGGGGCGGCCGACCGGGCGGCAAGGTGCGGCGGCGGCGGCCCCGGCGGTAGCGGCGGTCTCCGGCAAAAATAAAAAATAAATAAATATAAAGAAGAAATTATTTTTTACCAAACGGATTTCTATTCTTTTTCTATTTCTAGAGTAAAGTTTATCAAACGGGTTTTTTTACAGAGAAATTGTTCCCCAGAATAGAAATAGAAAAGAACTATTTCTGAAAAGAAATTGTTCCCCAGCCAAGAAATGTTCTCATGCGGAGCCTAGGCGGCTCTGCTGGTAAAGGGATTGCAAGGTGGGGCCGGAGAATACTAGGTTCAGGAGTTGATCCCCGTGAACACCGCACACATATGTACATAGAAGAGAGGAGCGTGACAAAAAAAAAAAAAAAAACTATTGTTGTAAAATTAACGTAATTGTTTTTTTTTTTTTTTTTCTGTTTAAATCCAATTTTTTTTTAGTGAGAAATCACATTTTTACCTCCAATGTCATCAATCAAATTGTCCAAATCAGAGTAGCCTCAAAGATGATGACCAAAATAGTTGAGCAGTATCAATTGAGAGAAAAAAGGATGATTGTCCGAAGAGACTTGCTCTCGTCATGTGTACATATAGAGTAATACCAAAGGAAAAAATAGACAGAAACACGTTTGGACTAAATCCATTTCAGCTCTCAATTGTTTTTCGTCTCTGACGTACATTCTTGGATTTCTGGCGCTTCGATGTCTGCTTTGGTCTCTAATTCCACTTCACCACCTTTCATCTGCTCGGTTGTTCCTGCTGACCCATGTCTGGAACCATTTTCAGCGGATTCATTTGTGGCCACCCTCTTTGATTTCCATCCCTCATAACAGTTCCAAATCTGGGTCACAATCCACATGTCTTCCTCTTCGCCCGAGTGGTTCTTGCCTGGATGAATCTTAGTTTTATCTCGACACTAAACCAAACAAAGGGTTTGCATATCGAGTCCAATCATTAGTATACAATATTAAACTCTGGCTTATCACAACTCATAAGCATGTCGTAGGTTTGTCATACCTGCGATTTCATAATTGCATATAGGGGTAGCGTTCGGTAGATGCACATGAACTGGACAAAGGCTCTGTGCAAAACATGCCAAGAAAGTCAATTTGATTGACATAGGCATTCGTATAATCGATCTAATATGGCACACAGGGATAATCGAAGGATAAGGATATGAGCAATCAGTAGCCTACCCGATTACTATTCTTGAGACAGCAAAACCAGCCTTTCCCATGATGCAGGAGTGAAAATTATATTGGAACTGCATAGAGATATGAGAAAGCATTATATAGTTGGAATTGCCCCAGTACGGCAATAAACTTAGATTAATACCAATGATGATAAGCTGAGGTATATTAATGCTTACCAATACAAAAAAGAAGAATATAAGCTCTAGGGAGTTCTGAAATAGCACGATGTGAATCAAGTGGAGGACGAATCGATGCCTACGGAACCAGAAATAATGACTTGGAAATTTGACAGCCAACTCCTTTTCGCTTTTTTCACTACAAGAACCGTCTTCTGCTGAATGCTTTTTGGCGACCTTTTCTGCAAGTCGTGTTATCATGTGCTCCAGTATGGTGCCGGCAATAAGCAAAAGCTGCACAGAAGCTAGAAACCTAGTTAGATGTGGAGTCTTTTTATTTTCATTAGAGAAATAAACATATCTTTTTGGAAATTTATAGTATGACACGTCTTGTTATTTAGATTGAAATGTTTCTTAGGGACACTCGAGCGCGTTTTGCTAACCATTCGTTCCTAAGAACAATTTCTTATTATAAATTATTCTTTTTTATTTTGTTTTCTGGAACAATTTCTGAGTAAAAGAACATGTTTTGACATTACACAAAATTTCTGATTCTAAAATAGAAAAAGAACATAAATGCATTTGGTAATTACATAAAATTTATATTCCAATTATTTTTCAATTATTTTTTTTTATGAGTGTAAATTTGATATTGAATTCTCATGGACCACTCACCAATATAATTGTCTTCTTATGAGTGAAGAAATCATAATTCAAATTTAGAATTCTCTTCCATTCTAAAATTCTATCAAATCATAGAAATTCTATTGATTAATTATAGTTATACTAAGTAATAAAAATATTAACGAATCAATTTTTTATTAAATAGTAAATAATAAACTATAGTATAAACTATAAATATAAATACTAAATAATAAATTAAATATGTATTCTATATATAGCAAAATTTCAATTCCTACTTCAAATCATTTTTTTATTTTTAAATTATTTTTTATTTCTATTTTCTTCTTTCTGTTTTTTCCTTTCTTTCTCCCTTCTTCTTCTTCTTCTTCTTCTTCTTCTTCTTCTTCTTCTTCTTCGAGCCTTAACTAGGCAAGTGGCCTCACCCAAATTTGGTGAGGTCGAGCCCCGCCAATGCCTGGGCAAGCTCGGCCCCGCCAAATCTAGGCGAGGTCGAGCCTTGCCCGGCTAGGCGAGGCTCGCTGGTGGCTAGGCGAGTTCCCCGGGCCTCACCGGACCTCACCCTGGCCCGACAAGCTCGCTAGTAACCGACGGCGGACAGCAAGGGGCGACAGTAGCACTTGAAGAACAAGAGAGAGGGAAGAAGAACAAGAAGAAATTAGAGGAAAAAAAATAGGTTGATTTGATTCTAAAATTGTTCCCAGCAATAAAGAATCAATTTTTTTCTACTTCTTGATTTTGTTCCAAATCTACTTCCGGGAACAAAAAAATATAAATTTGTTCTCGAGAACAAAAATTTTACCAAACGCATTTCTGTTCCAAATCTACTTTCGGGAGCAAAAGAAAAAAACAAACATTGTTTGGCAAGTTGCCAAACAACCCCTCAATCTTTGGAATGAATTCTAGGATGAGCAAATTGCCATATCTTCAAGGGCCAACAAACATAATCACCCGTAATTTATCTCTACTTACAGTCAACGGAATGAAAGATATCCAAAAGTACGCATGCCATCCTGCAAAAGTATAAAAAAAAACTTGTCAAGACATAAATGGAAATATGATATGAGAGCTTCATGAAGGAATTTTTGCTCCCCAAGATCTGCCACTGGGAAATCTTTGGTTAATAGACATTTGGAACAAAATGTGTTGACCTTCATCATCCTTCCTATGATGAATAATTTTCGGATGTCACTTTTTATTTAGAGATGGTTGTAGTGTCTAATCAATTTCATTTGTTACCGGACCATTAAATTTCATATGCAATCTCTCTGGTCAATCGATTGGCAGTTTGTCCTCATGCTAACAAGTTCGCCAGGTTCTATGCGCTACATGATAGTAAGGGAATATCACTTCGTGGACCAGAAAATATCAATTTCAGCGTAATTCGATAAGTGAATATTATAACTATCATCAACAATATAATGCTGCGTAACATGTGCCTGAGTCACTCACCTGCCACATTCACCAGCAGAAAGATCACTGCGGATATCCACAAGTACCAACTGCAATGACCAAAAACAGAAACCAACAAGCCAAGAGCTCAGCACTTTCTGTTTCTTGTGATAAGCCATAGTGCACTTTCTGTTTACTACTGCTTTAATTCTTTTTCACTCTCTTTGATTGAACAAATGGTGCTTAATTACGGGAAGAGGTTGGAGATTAGAAGTGACAATTTTTCCACCCCGTTCCAAAGGGCAAGCAAACTAAATAGCAGATTTCTATTGTTCCGTGCCAAAGATACCGGTGTTTTTTTAATTCCCCATCGTCAATATACTATTGATAATAATAATAATAATAATAATAATAATAATAATAATAATAATAATAATAATAATAATAATAATAATAATAATAATGATAATAATAATAAAAATTGACCGCTGACTTTTGTTTTAAGTAACTTGCTAGTAATTTACCAACATTTCTTATAGTTTAGAATTTACCAATCCTTGCACTAATTTACCTACTTTTATCAGTATATCTTATGGATGTTTCAAATATACTAACTCTCATATGAAATTACCACCCCAAATTAAAGTGAATTACTCACACACATTTAATTATTTTTTCATTTACTAGCTTTTCTATTGAGTCATCCACTGTTGCGTTGGTTTGCAACCCATATATTTATTAACTTTTGCTAGAAATTACCGATGTAAATTTATGTAACTCACCAGCTTTTTTCTAATTAAGTTAACACATAGTATTGGCTTGCCAACTCTCAATAAGTTACTTACCAAGTCTATTTTTCTTTTGATTACCAATATTTCTAATATTTTACCATCTTTTATTTACCTTTCTTAACTACAACTTGGACTTATCAATTCTTATATGAATTTACTGACTTAACTTTTAGTGTTCACTAATTTTCTCAATCTAGGTTTTCAACTAGGCTGGGGTTCCCAGGAATTTGAGTAAGTTTTTAATATTTATTTGGTTCTTTTTAATTTACTAACTTTTCAATTGGGTTATTTAACTGGGGAAAAGAATTGATAAATAACTCAAATGAAATGTTGATAATTTCATATAATAGTTGAATTTATAGGCATTTTTAAGAAAGGTAAAGTTGTTCGAAAGATAAAATATTTTTCATTTTTCATAATTAAGAGAAGTTAATAAGTTGAAAAAAAATGGTAACGC
Source organism: Eucalyptus sideroxylon x Eucalyptus melliodora (assembly GCA_016097485.1). Classification (NCBI taxonomy): domain Eukaryota; kingdom Viridiplantae; phylum Streptophyta; class Magnoliopsida; order Myrtales; family Myrtaceae; genus Eucalyptus; species Eucalyptus sideroxylon x Eucalyptus melliodora. The sequence continues at coordinate 5,685,979 of CM027824.1, forward strand.
AAGACTAACAGCTAACCTAGTCATTAGAAAAAAAAATGTTGTTAAGCAGTATAACTGAAATTGATAACTCAATGGTAAAGTTTGTAAAATTTGGAAAGGTCGAAAAAAAAAGAATCAGCATGTTGGTAGGTAACTCAAATAAGAGTTGATAAACCAAAATTAATTGGCAACTCATAATAGTTGATAATCACACAAAAACAGTTCACTGTTTGTTATAATAGATGGTAAATCTAAGACGTTAATAAGAAAAGTAAATAAAAGTTGGTAACTAGAAAAAAGAATAAACTATCCTCAATATTGTCACTATCATAATAACTTAATCAGAGAAAAGTTGTTAGTCACTTTGATTAAGGTTGGTAGTTTCTAAAAGGATTTGGTAAATTTTAAAATAAGCAAGGCCAATAAATGTAACAACTCAATAGAAAAGCTGATAACTTAATAACGAAAACAAATAAACGTTGGTAAGAAACCTAAATGGAGTCAGCAACCCAAAATTATTCGGGACTTAATCTTAGAAAAGTTGGTAAGTGACACAAATAAAAATTGGTAATGTCACATAGTAGTTGGTATTTAAGCCATTGGAAGAAAAGGCAAATCACTAAAAGTTGGGACACCCTAGAAAAAGTTTTTGTTTGGTTGGAGATGAAAGAATTTAGTTGTTTGATTTAATCTAAATAAACACCAGTAACTAATCCAAGCAAGAGTTCACAAAACCATAGTTTGTAAATTAATGAAAAAATTTGGTAATCACTCTAATTAAGATTGGTAATTTCTGAAAATAATAGTAAATTTAAAGAATCGGTAAGCAAGATAATTAAAAGTTGGTAATCAGTACAATTAAGATTCGTATTTCAATAGTTGGTAAATTTAACTGGGTTGTAACTAAGGCTAATAACAGGTAGCAACTCAATAGAGAAGTTGCTAAATTTAAGAAAATAAATAATTGCAAGATTGTAAGCAACTCAAATGAGAGATGGTAAATAAAAAATAGTTGCTAGACTAATGAAGAAAAGTTGGTAAATCACATAAATAAATAAAAAAATTGGTAAATTCATATAAGAGCTGATAATTCAAGAAGTTTGTAAGAAAGAGGAAAAAGGTTGGTAAAAAGATTTATAAATCAAAAAAGCCAAATAAACGTTGGTAAGTAACTTGAAACTAGTTGATAATTTAATAAAAAAAATTGGTAAGTTACCAAAAAGTATTAATAAATTCATAAAAGAGTTGGCAAATTTGAAACATTAATAAGAAAGGCAAAACTAAAGACTGTAAAAGATAAGAAAAGTTGGTAATTTGTAAACTATTAAAATGAGTTAATAATTTCATAAAAGTATCAGTGCATTACCAACAAGTTACCCAAAAATTAGGAAATAGTACTTCTTTTTTACCAAAAGTTTTTTTACACTTATCAACTCTTTCATAAATCCATGGACACGAAGAAAAAAAATCCGTTTTTTGGGACCAGATTAGAAAGAGAATAGCAAAAGTGTCCAATGAAATAGATTTCCTTCTTGTCAATATAGTAAGATACCTCCTTTCCCCTTTTCCATCATTTTCTATTCCATTATTTGTTCGTCGAGATGTATTTTCCAAAATCAAAAGAACGCTAGAGAGGGGAACTAATCAGTAATTACCTGATTCCAACAATTTTCTCAAAATCCTTTCTCACGACATCGATTATGTAGTTGTGGAATTCTTCCTTCGGCCGATGCAAATCGCGTGCCTGTGGAGAAGACTGAGAATCTTCCCTCGTCTTATCGATATCTTGTGCCTGTAGAGAAGACGTAAGTTTTGCGTAAGCTGTTTCGTAGAAATAGGGCATGAGACGAGTTACAAGTTTGCAGAAGAATGGCATACCATGAAATTCAAACGAAGCGCGACATACTCGAACTTGGTCACAAAAGGATAAAACTGCTTGAAAAACGAACACTGCAACATACCAAAATGTATAAAGAGAAATCTATAGCTCGACATGAACTTCTTCAATGAAGAGTATTGTCGCATTATATATCAAGAGACTCGTAGAGACTATTACCATCCAGCCAAGCCCTTTCGATTTTTTTCCTAGGTTAGCGAGACAACCTCGGTCTTTCTGCTTCTCTAGTAATTCTGCAGCTCCAAACGATATAGATATGACCACTTCAATCAGATTTCGCAAGAAACGCAGACGCTTCATACCAGAAATTCTCGAAGTAAATAAGTCTAGTGTGAGGGTCTTCGCTTACCTTGTTGCAGTTTGTGATAGTCATCATGATTGGCAAATGTGTTCCATTGATGTATCTAATGAACGCAGCAACGTGGAAGGCGAGCGTCACGGAATTGGTCCAATAAACATAAGTAGAGATTTGGAATGTAAAATGCAAGCCATACCTTTTCGTATCCAAGCACTATCTTGGTCACACATAGAATCACGTGGAAGGTACCTAGCACAAATATGAAGATGTCCAGTTGATGGAGAGCTTCAGCCGTCAGCAATGGCACCTTCCCCTGGAAAAGTAGAAGTTGCACCAGAAATATCCGTCATAAGATATATATTATATCTATGAAGGCTTTTATTGGTATTGGGTTTAAGGCCCGTCCGCCCAAGTTGGCCCCAAAAAGCTCGACCCATGGGAATAGGGCCCGTGGAAGGAGAGAGGAATAAAAGGGAGGAGAGAGAGAGAAAAAAAAAAACCATGGTTTTTAGAAAAAGAAAAGACGTACGTTCTCTCCACGCTCTCTCTCCCAAAAAGAAAAGATAGTAAGCATACGGCTTGTTCTACCTCCCTTCAAGGCTTCATCGGATCGAATTGCTCAGTTTCTCTTCCTCCATCAACGTCAGTGTTTAATCTGTGGCTAAAAGGTACGCTCGAATCCATGGTGTGCTTTAGGATCGGTGATGCGTGTTGTTTTCCTGGGCTTCGTCTTCCGCATTGATTTAGGGGTTCGATTCGGTGTCAAATCCGGTTTTCGGGGATCCGTTATTCCCTACATTGGTATCAGAGCCCTAGTTCACGTTTTTCCCGATCAATTCTGATGTTTTTGATTGATTTTTTGTGAAATCACTTCGGCCGTACGGAACCGGGCAAAAATCCCGACACCCGAGCGCTTTTCGGCCATTTTTTCGAGTTTTCGTAAGTCGAAATCAAATTGTAATGGCATAAGAAGAAGGGCGACGTCGAGACGAGTCCGGCGATATATCGACCGCCGCTGGACGCCGCCGCACGCGCCCACACGCGCTGCCGAAAGGTGCTGGCATTGGCCAGCGCGTGCGGCACACGCACCGGTCGGCAAACCGGCGCGTGCACGCCGCCGGCGGGCGAACCAGCACGCGCCGGTCCGCGGACCGACGCGTGCTGACGTCACGTGATGACGTCACCGATGACGTCATCACCAACGCGTTTCGCCGGCGGTCACCGGTCGACGACCCGACCGATCGGGCGTCCCAACCCGACCGGCGACCCGACCCGACCCGCCGACAAAGGCACGCACCCGGCACATGCCGTATGACGTCTGCGTGACGTCATCCCCGCACACGCGAGGCACGTGCGGTCGGTCCGCGCGGACGGTCCGACCGGCCCGACCGGTCCGTCCGGTCCGACCGGCCCGACCGGTCCGACGTCCGACGACAGTTGACCATGTTGACCGTTGACCGACGACCGTTGACCGTTAACCGTTGACCCAAAAAAAAATGGGAAAAGAATGTGTTTCTTTTTCAATTAAGTCTATGTGGATTATGATGTGATCCCTTATTTGTTCTGCATTTGTTGCAAGAACTATGCCTCCCCTAAGGTTGCGCACACCTATTCGCGCAGATTCTGGGATGAACAAAAGGATAGGTCATATCGAGTTGATACTGAAATGATCGATCATCGATGGGAAAGAGGTGACTTAATTGATCATGTCCTTGAAGTCAACGGGAAAATTCAACACGTCATATGGAATGGTCGTCTATATCACAAGATCGAGAGATGGTGCGATTTTTCATAAACACTCTTCCACCTGAATGGCAAGATGTGTTGAATCGCATATGGGATGTCAACAGAGCTGCTTCCTATAAGAAAATTGTAATGGATTTTGTAAACGAATATTACTGTATTGTTTCAAGGGAAAAGATCAAGAAATTGAACAAAAGAGAATCTTTCCCAGTTCGTGTGCTGACTTGGTGTTAGTTGTATTAACTGATATATGTTAAGTGTGATCAGTGGACATATTATGTAATGATTACTACCTAATTGTGTTAATTAAAAACATTATTATTTTTTTTTAATTGTATGTCAATTATCTGTTGCTTTCTGTTATTGCTGGTTCTTTGTGAGTAATTAGCAGGTAGTTTATAGAAGTTTTTGTAGCTTCATAGAATTGATTTTGCATATGACAATCATATTAATGATAGTTTTAAGTTAGGACTTTTGGAGGATGATTGGAAACGTAGTGACCTTTTGATTTTAAAGCCTTACTTGAAATTATTCATTAATATGATGGGTCTATGTAAATAGGGATGCATAAATTATAGGCATTAATAATTCGTGCATATTTGTCTAATTTGTTCAGATCAATGGCTTCAACCACAAAGAGCATAGTTGCCGAGCTGAACAAAGGTGAAAAGCTCAATTGAGACAATTATGAGATTTGGCAAATGAAAATCCAGTATGTGCTGGAAGAGCAAGAAGCACTTGAGGCTCTTGTCATGACCATGGTCGAACCTGAAGAGGGAACCACTGCACAGCACAAAAGAAACAAAGAAGCTTTTTCTGCGTGGAAAAGAATGAACTCTCTAGCTCGCATCACATTGTTGAGCAGCATGGAAAATGACGTCATGCGAGAGTTTCGGCGTTTTGATAATGCCAAGGAAATGTGGGAGGCATTGGCAGCTAGATATGGTCATACTTCGGTGACTAGACTGAGGCAGCTCACTATCAGGTTTGACTCTTATAAGAAGCCTCATGGTCAGACCATGAAGCAACATCTTAGAAAGATGTCAAACATGATAATTGAGCTGAAAGATGCTGGCCATGTCCTCACAGATGAGCAGCAAGTGCAAGCAGTGATTCGTTCCTTGCCTCAGAGTTGGGAGCATATGAAGGTGCACCTGACTCATAATGAAAATATCAAAACCTTTGAGGATGCAATGCGTCATCTTGAGCTAGAAGAGGACCGCCTGTTGGCGGCTAAGCCGGATGCTGAACTCTATTATGCTAGTTCTAGCTCAAATGGAGCTTCGAGCTCCAAGCGCAAGCGCCCTAACTAGTTTGATAAGGGGAAAGGCAAGGAAGAAGCAGGTCCTTCAGGGAAAAAACCCAAATTCAACCAATATGGAAGAGGGAAGCGTCCTCGCATGAAAAAGCTTGCAAGGGTGAAATGCTACAACTGTGACAAGAAGGGTCACTATGCTCGCGACTGTCGTAAGCCAAAGAAGGTATGCACCCCTTGTACTTTTCAGAACTTTGCTTATGTGTCGAGTTTTGTGTTCTTAACTGAGTCTAATCCTTTGTGGACTGTGGATTCAGGAGCGACAGACCATGTAGCGAAGGACAGAGGATCCTTCGTGGAATTCCGACGAGTACCAACTAGAACTAAGTGGATCTATGTGGGAAACAACTCCAGAGCTGAAGTGAAAGGAATTGGCACATGCCAACTGAATATGCGTGGTGGACGCACTTTGTTTCTTCATGATGTGTTGTATGCTCCAGAGTTTCGTCGGAATTTAGTGTTTGTATTAATGTTGGTTAAATTAGGTTTTAATATAAACTTCTGTAGTAGATGTGTGAATTTGTTTTTGGAGACAAATTACTATGGTTGTGGTTATTTTCTGGATGGTTTTATTGTATTAGATATTGATTATGTTAATGCTAATGTTTGTTATTCCCTTCTCACATTTCCTAATAAATATGATAATGATGTGAATGTGTGGCATGCTAGACTTGGTCACATTGGCCAACAGCGTATGAATAGACTAGCCAAAGAGGGCTTGTTGGGTAATATTGAAAAAGTTTATTTGTCCATATGTAAGCATTGCCTAGAAAGGAAAACGACAAGGAAACCATTTGGAAAAGGAAAAAGAGCTGAATTTCCTCGCATTTAATCCATTCGATGTCTCTGTGGTCCAATGAATGTGAAAGGAAGGCATGGGGCTGTTTATTTCATCACATTTATTGATGATTATACTCGATTCGGATATATCTATTTGATTTCTCATAAGTCTGAAGCAATAAGTTGTTTCAAAAGGTTTATGAACCTAGTAGAAAATCAATTAGATAAGAAAATAAAAGCATTGAGATCCGATCGAGGTCGAGAATATTTATCTGATGAGTTCAGAAAATTATGTGATGAAAAAGGAATAGAAAGACAGTTGTCTATTCCGTACACTCCTCAACAAAATGGTGTTACGGAAAGAAGAAACAGAACCCTACTGGAAATGGTTAGGTCCATGATGGCGCATGCTAACTTGCCTATCACCTTTTGGAGTGATGCATTGTTAACTGCTGCGTATATACTTAACCGGGTGCCTTCCAAATCAGTTGCTTCCACTCCATATGAGTTATGGACAGGTAGAAAACCGGACTTGAGTTTTCTTAAGCCATGGGGTTGTGCTGCCTATACACATGAGTCCTCTCACAAGTTTGGGAAATTGGGTCCCAGAGGAAATATGAGTATTTTCATAAGATACTCGAAACACTCGAAAGGTTATGTGTTCATTGGTGAGCGGGGAAAGTGGGAGTGTAACTGAATTTGAATCACGAGATGTTACATTCTTAGAGGATGAGTTTCCTAAGAAGGGCGAAATAGGGAAGATCACTCCCTATTTGAGACCTTGGATCAAGACAATGATATTAGTGGAGTTCATCCAAGTGGGAGCATAATAGGGAATGATGTGCAAAGTGTACAATCTCCCATACGGTGAACAAGTCGCCAAAGTATTCCCCGTCGACGTTTTGACATTTAAGGTGAAACTTTTATGGTTGCTCCACAAGATGAGGATGAGCCAAGAAATATCAATGAGGCTCTTAATTGTCCTAGTAAAGAAAAATGGATTCATGCAATGGAAGAGGAAATGGAGTAAATGAAATCAAACCAAATCTGGGAACTGGTTAATCTTCCAAAAGGACGCAGAGCTATTGGGAACAAATGGGTTCTCAAAATAAAGCGAAAGGCTGATGGCTCGATTGAAAGGCATAAGGCTCGCCTTGTGGCGAAAGGGTATAATCAACATGAATGAATTGATTATGAAGATACGTTTTCTCCTGTAGTGAGATTTACCTCAATTCGTATTATTCTGGCAATAGTAGCTAGTTTGGATCTTGAGTTACATCAAATGGATGTAAAGACTGCTTTCCTCAATGGAGAATTAAATGAAGAAATATATAAGGAACAACCTACTGGTTTCATAGTGAAAGGCCAAGAAGAAAAAGTATGTCGACTTTTGAGGTCAATATATAGTCTTAAGCAGTCATCAAGACAATGGTATATACGTTTTCATAATGCCATAGTGGCATATGATTTTAAAATGATTGATGAGGATCATTGTGTATATATCAAAAGATCCAAGGATCAATTTGTGATCATATCATTATATGTTGATGATATACTGATTGCCGGAAGCAATATGGAGTTGGTTAATACATGTCAAGAGATGGTTGTCTTCTAACTTTGAGATGAAGGATATGAGTGAGGCTGCATACATTCTTGGAGTTAAGATTTCGAGAGATCGTTCGAAGAGATCGTTGTCTCTTTCGCAAGAAACCTATATAAATAAGGTTCTTGAACGATTTCGTATGCAAGACTGTAAACCCATAGATACTCCTATTGCAAAAGGTGAAGGATTGAGCCATAGACTGTGTCCAGGGACTCAACAAGAGAAGGAACAAATGAAAAATGTTTCTTATGCTAGTACTGTTGGGAGCTTGATGTATGCTATGATGTGTACAAGACCTGACATATGTTTTGCAGTTAGAATGGTGAGTAGATACCAATCCAACCCAGGTCCAAGACATTGGAAAGCCGTCAAGAGAATACCGAGGTATCGAAGGAGCTGCTGATTTCAAGTTGAATTACCAAGGAAAGGATCTGCGACTTGAAGGCTATTCAGATGCTGATTGGGGAGGAGATTTAGATGAAAGAAAATCTACCTCTAGATTTTCTTTCTTACTGAATAATGGCGCCATATCATGGAGCAAAGAAGAAGCAAACGTGTATAGCCTTGTCCACGATGGAAGCTAAGTTCATGGCGTTATCAGCAGCTGTACAAGAAGGAGTTTGGCTTAAGAGATTTTTGGATCATTTAGGTGTTAATGAGAAAGCTGCAAATCCATTGTTGGTTAACTGTGATAGCCAAGCAGCTATAGCGTACACCAAAGATCCAAAGTATCATGGCAAGACCAAACATATAGATACCAAGTATAACTTTGTAAAAGATATGGTTGCACGAAATGATGTGAACTTACAGTACATATCTACGCATAGAATGGTAGCAGATCCTATGACAAAGCCAATACCTAGAAATGTATTTTGTGGTCATGTAAAATCTCTAGGATTGCGTAGAGTCTGATGTACTGAAATGTAATTTCCCTGAGTTGTTCACATTTATGAAATTTTGTTTTTTCATTGATTAATGCATATGAATCTTTGTATGATCTTTATACATGTTAATGCTCAGTGCATTATTTTAAATTGAGAAGTATGTCGGACGGATAAAAGATTAGTCCACTCACACGGGTAATCGCCTCTGTTTACTGTGTGATAAATAGAGATGAGACTGATTTTAAGCTTATTATCTAGGTGATAATCGAGAGCTCAAGCTTAAAACACGTATGTTGCCTTAACTGAGTGTTAAGATGAGGACATAATACTTACTATGTCCGAAAGTAAAATACCCCACATGTTTTACTTTATCTGTCTAAGATGCCAGATGTGAGTCCTGATGAATTTTGTAAATGAGTAGATACGTGAACTCGAGTTAGACATTGGGTATGTCTGAACAATCATCTGTACGGTATTGAAAGGTATAGACATATGCTCCATGGGAAATGAGTTAATACCGTAATACGTATTTCATACTATCTATGCATGAGACGACCAATAAGAGTGGCAAAAAGTTTGATCTCAACTTTTATGACGTGTGAGACTCTTGAGGAAAAGAGTTCCTCAATTTTTGAAGTCCCCTCAGGACTCTTACTTATTCTCAAGATTTCTATTTAGTATTTGCTATCTTAGTGTGTTGCCAATGGTCATGAGATGATTCGATCTAATTGGGCATTTCTAGAAAAGCAAGCTGGACTGAAATTGAGAGTTTGAAGGAAAGAGGAAGATCGATTTTGGAGAATCACATTGTAGTTTTGTATTCACTGGTCGGCCAATTATAACTGTCTTTATAATAATTATAATTGTGAATACAATATATATATATATATATATATATATATATATATATATATCATGTTTAAAAGAGATCAAGGGAGATATAAATGTGATCGATCGATCTAGGGTACGCATACCAAATCTACTCGGAGTGTGATGCCCATTATGAGCTGCTATATATTCCTAACAGATGTATAGCAACGAGCTCTCAAAGTATGCTGATCGCACGGATTATTCACCAATATGAATGTTGAAGAGAGGTAAAGAGAATCCTATTCGGCCCACCATGTGCGAGTGGGAGATGAAGGCTTTTATTGGTATTGGGCTTAAGGCCCGTCCACCCAAGTTGGGCCCCAAAAGCTCGACCCATGGGAATAGGGCCCGTGGAAGGAGAGAGGTATAAAAGGGAGGAGAGAGAGAGAAAAACATACCGTTGTTTTTAGAAAAAGAAAAGACGTACGTTCTCTCCACGCTCTCTCTCTCCCAAAAAGAAAAGACAGTAAGCATACGGCTTGTTCTTCCTCCCTTCAAGGCTTCATCGGATCGAATTGCTCAGTTTCTGTTCCTCCATCAACGTCGGTGTTTAATCTGTGGCTAAAAGGTACGCTCGAATCCGTGGTGTGCTTTAGGATCGGTGATGCGTGTTGTTTTCCCGGCTTCGTCTTCCGCATTGATTTAGGGGTTCGATTCGGTGTCGAATCCAGTTTTCGGGATCCGTTATTCCCTACAATCTGTTTCTCGTATAATCTTCGGAACAGTCTCTCATAAGCCCAGAGATGTGCAGAGACTTGATTATGTCGATTTATTTAAAGATATGTCGGACTATTGAAAGATGTTTGAAATACATGATCCGATTATTCAGTATGTTCAATTTACAGTGCAATACCCTATTCATAAACAGATCAGTAAACTGGCATTTATATCTCCAGCATTACTAAATATCATCTCCATCGTCAGGGGAAGAAAAATACACAAAAAAGAGCGTTAATGAAGAAAGAGCTTCAAGGGGGCGGGGTGGGACCATAAAATCACCTTTTCAGCGCAGAAATCAGTTGAAGGAGAAGTCTCGGCGAGGAGATGGCGTCCTCGCATTTCACTGGACCGAAAGAAATTAGTGAAAAGGGCTGTGGTGGAAGAAGAGTCGTGCTTCTTGCAAGGAAGCCACCCGTTGGCAAGCCTCTCCGGTACGCAAATCTTCTCTATTCTAGTTTGAAACACCGCCAGGAGCAGCGACATGAACCCCAGCAGCATCAACTCTGTGCCCCCACCAACAACGTTAATGTCAAATTCATATGCACATCCGTAAGAATTCGGCGTTGTCAAAGGAAGGGGACAAAAATAGATCCTTCACCTTCTTTGATCTTTCGAAAGGCACCGACAAGCGTCTTCCATTCGGACTTGTTTAAAAGCTGCATCAATTCGACGGTAAACTCAAAGTTAAGTTACGCAAGCATTCTTTGATATCAAGAGGAGTATTGGAGCTTAGTCTTTAGGAAGGTGATACGAGCGAAAAAGGATGGTCACCTGGGCGACACAATGTAGGAATTGGTCGACAGCAAGAGAAATCAGGACTATACTGAAGCAAACAAGAGCCACCACCCACGACGGCGTGAACTCCAGCGTCTTCCTCTCTACTCCGCTATCCGCCATTCTCTCTCTCTCTCTCTCTCTCTCTCTCTCTCTCTCTCTCTCTCTCTCTCTCTCTCTCTCTCTCTCTGTGATAGTTTTTGATGTACCCGCCTTCCTGTCCTCACATACCTATATATAGGATGACATTGACGTGTGAATGTGTACGCATGTGCTACTCTCATTTGTTAAATAGAATACCAGCGGACAAGAACATGGCAATAAAGAACTTGAAAATCGCTCTTCCAATGCCCCAAATAACACCTCCTCCCGTTGACTCCGGTTGATCACTAAAAAGCGGGGAAATTTTGTAATGCATACTTTACTGGGACGGAGACGAGGCAGCTCATGCAAAATTGATTTAATCTAGGCCTCTGACACGAGAATGTGCAATTTGAGCTCGCATTCGTAGTAATCTATGCAGTCTTGTTCTTGTTCCTCCATGGTTGCGATCATCTGATTTTGGTATTCTAGGTGTAATTTGGAGTTCTTGTTCCTATTTGACACTGATGTAACTGTTGAAGACTTTATGGAACGCAGTCCAAAAGCTGGGCTCGAATTGAAAAATCAATTCGACAATATTTCGATGAGCTGAGTTGTAATGTTCGATCTAGATAGAGTCATGGGGAATGCAATACCAAATGGAAATGTTTGGCTTAGAATGCAATGTTTCGGCCAAATCAAGACATACATTTGAGGTCGTTTTTGGCCTCAAAATCCATCTTTTTGACATGATTCGGGTGGTTTTCTAATTTTGTAGTGTTTAATTGCATATTATCCTGCCTTTTGCTATGGCAAACAGGATTTCTTTAAGATTTCCTAAGTAATTCTGCCAACTTGCGTGTTATCTATTTTCATTGGCTCACTATTCCAGGATTCCTAGCCTATGAAGCACGGACACATTCTAGGAGCTTCCGCATTGTGTTGGACATCCCAGCAGGTGTCTGACACACTTCGACACGCCTGGACAAGTTTCCACACACGGTCAACACGTTTCGGATTTTCCGACATGTGGTCAACTCTTCCCGATACGCGTGTTTGGAATTGCGATAGGCATGGGTTTTCAAGGCAAGTCTGCAAGTGCAAAGGTCATTGAAGAAGGCAATGGAGTGGAGGTGAGGGTGAGGGAGCGGAGGTGAGGTCATGAGTGATGGCGGGGTTACTACTGAAAGGGAGGGCTAGAAGAAGAATAGAAACCAAGGCGACTCAAAGAGTCGCGACTACAATGTCGCCATGGAGGGCAGGAGGCAAGGCTATGGATGCAGCTCCAAAGGAGAGAGGGCCAGAGGTGAGCAATTGCGAGCAGGGGACTAAGAGAGAGCAAAGATCGAGAGATAGAGGTCGTGGGAGGAGGAGTCGCTAGCTACTAGGGTTTTTAAGGCCCCGTTTGGTTCAGTATTTGCGATGGGCTTTGGGACTTTAAAGTCCCTTGGCCAAATGCAAGCACGTTTGGTTCATGTTTTTGTTGAACTTTGGGAAAATACAATTACATCTTCAAAGGGCTTTAAGGGCCTTTAATCTAGAGTAGGTCTCGAGATATTTTGGGAAGTTACATTTTCAGAATGCAAATATTGGCATTAGTTACTGTTCATCTTCTCCAAAGACCGCCATAGGGAAAGCCGATTGGAGGCCGACGACCGCTGATCAAAGGATCGTGTGCACTATCGACCGCCACCTAAGGGTCACCCGACCTCAAGCGACACTTGGGTTGCACGACCTAAGCAACTGATGGCCTGAATCACGCAACCCAGGCAACCGCCTGAGGTCGCACGACCTCAGGCAACCCCAGGCAACCGTCTCCTAGGGTTGCGCAACCTCAAGCGAGGCCATCCAGCGGTCCGATAGCCAGATCTAGCTAGTCAACACTAGACTTCAAAAAAAAAAAAATAGTAAAAATCATTTACAAATGTAATTTTTACCAAATGGCATTTTAGCCAAAATTGTTTCGCAATACACTTTAAAATTAAAATTAACCAAACGCTAGTTACATTTCGAAAAACTCTCTTAATTCAAAGATATTTGCATTGTTTAAAGGCATTTTCCCATACTGAGAACCAATCAGGGTCTAAGTTTGCTGCACTTTTAGTTTAGGGTTTTAGCAAGAAAGAAGAGTAGTAAAAAGAAATTAAAAGTGGGGATTTTGATGGGACTTGGCGTAAGGGGAAGAGGCGGGGGGGGAAGGACTGTGGAATGAACTGACACGAGAAGGCGGCACGGAGGGAGCGAAATAAATGGGTGGGGGAACATTTTTGCGTCAGAAAATAAAAGCATTGAAATGATTTTTTTTTTTTTTTTTTTTTTTTTTTGGGGATGGTGGGGGTTGGTAAAAAAATAAATAAATGAGGGGGAGGGTGGGGGGTTGGTGAAAAAAATAAATAAATAAGACTAAAAAGTGATTTTAAAAAATAAAAGCATTGAATGTTAAAGAATAATAAATTTTGGTCATTGTAAAAGGTCATAAATTTATTTAAATAAGTCTTTTCTAATCTCTTATTTGTTATTACTTTCATCAATAAATGAGGGGGAGGGTGGAGGGTTGGTCAAAAAAAATAAATAAATAAGACTAAAAGGTGATTTTAAAAAATAAAAGCATTGAATTTTAAAATATAATAAATTTTGGTCATTGTAAAAGATCATAAATTTTTTTAAATAAGTCTTTTCTAATCTCTTATTAGTTATTAGTTTCATCAATATTTTTGTTAAATTTAGCTTTTTTATTCTTTATTTATGAATTTGAATCAAATTAATAAAAAAAAAAATTTATTTAATATATAAGGTGTCCTAACGTGTCGAAATTCTTTATTTTTGAGAAATGACGTGTCGGCGTATCATGTTATGTCGTGTGTCAATGCTATTTAGTTACAAGGTTTATGGTGATTTTTTTTAGCTAACAATTTACCATAATCTTTTCAGGATTCTTGTGCTTATAACCTTTTTTTATAACTAAAAAAAAAAAAATCAGCCAGCTGCGAGAATTAACAATTATCTTTTTACCACCACTCACAGTGGCGCAGCTAGCTTCGGGCCCTCTCCCCCTCACGAAGGGGAGGAGTTCGAATCCCAGAGGCATCGTGTTCACACGACTTAAAAGCGGCTGGGTCTGTGGTGGTGGCTCAGTTCGCCCTGGGTTTACATCTAGGCTGCCAGTCGACGGCGGTTCCCGGGTCATCAAAAAAAAAAATAAAAAAAAATAAATAAATAAAAACAATTATCTTTTCTTGTTTTCCCTGCATTGCTTACAATTTTTATTGCCTCCATGTTTTTCGTGCTCTCACCTAAACAGAGGATTAAAAAAAGACCCGGCTGGAAAGACTTAAGACACTGCTTACAATTTTTATTGCCTCCATGTTTTTTCGTCCTATCACCTAAACAGAGGATTAAAAAAAGACCCGGCTGGAAAGACTTAAGACACTGCTTACAATTTTTATTGCCTCCATGTTTTTCGTCCTATCACCTAAACAGAGGATTAAAAAAAGACCCGGAAGGAAAGACTGAAGACATACCAGTTATACTTGAACCCTCAACCAGGTATGTTCATCATTTAAAAGTTATCTTATTTTTTATTTTCTTTAGAAAAAAATGTTTGACTATGTCAATTTCACGCTTAGGTCACTCATTCGAACTCTTTGCTCATATGTATTAAATGATGATTGGCGGGGCATTGATGAATTCGTAGTTTATCAATATGAGGTGAAGGGTTTCATGTAATAATTAAAAGTAATTAGATTGTGACCAATAAACAAAAATGAAAGAAAAAAAAAAGACTTCAGCTTCAAATAACGTTAGTTGGGGAATATTTGTATGGATTGCCAACTTTATCGGTCAATTTTAAGGGGAAACAAAAAGACAGTTGGTCCATGTCAATTAGTCAAATTTTTATTGTTAATCCAACTGTCCAATGAATTTCAGTGGGATAGAATAGAATGGTGGAAACAGTTATCGATGTTTAGCTGCAATTATCCAAAGAGAAGGGAGTTGACTATGAACATTGCCAAAAGGGTATTGAAACAGGAGGCAAAGTTAAGAGAATAGCATTGTGATGTATGTAGTACTATTTCGAATGTGGTACAAAACTCTAGATTCAAATGATGTCCATGAATGCGGATAAATTGCTCCGTCATCGTTTACCGGATAATGGTCGATTCAGTGGTGACTGGTGAGTCATGAGTGGCGAGTGTGGGCATCAAGATTACTACGAGCAAAGGACCTTTTACTGCATAATTGATGCCACGTCATATTCAAGCTAAACTTGATCGAAAAGACAGATTTTAACACTTAGACCGCTCGACGATTACCTTAATTGTTCCTGATACATGGGGGAAAGGAGTATGGAAACCGTTGTTTTATGGTAAAAGTCAATATGCATCATACAACTTTTCTCCATGTTTTATGTGATTAATATGGTGTAATACGACATTTTGGTAATATTTCTTTCGTCCCAGGCTTCCTCTCAAATTTGATCGATATAAATCTCTTCTGTCGCACATTGGGTCCAATTTAATTACGTTATTTTATTCTTAAATTCATTGAATGATGTAATGTTTGCATCGCGTTCAACGGTCAGATGGGCGTCAGCAAAACATTACTAGCATAAACAAATAATGAGAGGGGAGAAATAAAATAAATAAATAACAAAAGCAGAATGCAATGCTTTTTTTATAAGCCGCTTCTATTGTTTTTATCCCCACAAATTCATTATTATCATCCACTGACTGTTGAACCAACTTAGGGTATGTAATCTTGCGATCACCAATTTTGTCCCAACATATAGGAGTTTTACAAGTCCTGCCAGATAACGCTTCAAATGGCACCATCTTGATAGTCTGCTAGTAGCTGTTGTTGTAGGCAAACTTAACCAAATAAAGCTACTCCTCCTAGCTTCCCTTGAAATCCAACATGTAAGCTTGCAGCATATCCTCGAGCATTTGCATAGTCCTTTTAGACTAGTCATTTATCTGCAGATGATAGGCCGTGCTATATTGTAGCTTTGTTCACAAAGCAATTTGTAAACTTTTCAAAAAGGCTACCATAAACTTTGAGTCTTGATTTGACGTGATCATCGCCGACACTCCATGAAGACGAACTATCTATCGCACATACAATTCAGCATATCTATCCAATGCAAAGTCCTTTCATACAATGACGAAGTGCGCAGACTTCGTTAACCTGTCAACCACGACCCAGATGGAATCGTTACCTCGCTGACTCCTCGACAATTCCATCACGAAATCCATTGTAATATGTTCCCATTTTCACTCGGAAATGTCGAGAGGTTGCAAAAGTCCACTAGGCTTGCAATGCTGTGCCTTCACTTGTTGGCACATCAGACACTTGGCAACATCATTGGGTATGCAATCGTCCTCGAAACTTCAATATTCCATCCTCAATGAATTGGAAATCAGCTTTCTTCTTTTCTGCATCCTCTTCCATAACTTTCTGGATTTTAGGGTCTATCAACTACAACTTCTTAATCTTCGACTACACTTTTGGTTCAATTCTGAGGGTAGCCTTGAGACCTGAAAGGTAGCTTACCTCAAATTTGAATTTCGAATTTCGAATTCCTTTGAGTAGAATCCAATCTTGAACCTTCATTTGCACGATCAACATCTTTCGACTCAGCACATCCACGACCCCATTGGCTTTCCCATGATGATACAAGATGTCGCAATCGTAATCCTTTAGAAGTTCCTTATGATGACGCTGCCTCATGACTCTTTCTAAAAGAACAAATATTTGAGACTTTGACGGTCCATAAAAATCTAAAACCTTTCTCTGCACAAATAATGTCTTTAAATCTTTAGGGCAAAGATAATTGTTGCTAGCTTCAAGTCATACATCGGATAGTTCAACTCATGAGGCCTCAGCTGATGGGATGTGCACGCCACTACTCTCCCATGTTACATCAAGACGCAACCCAATCCTTTATATGATGCATCGCTGTAAATCTCATATCCTCCATTACCGAATGGAATCGTCAATAAGGATGTGGTAGTTGGCTTATGCTTAATCTCTTGGAAACTATGCTCTCACTTATCCGTCCATTCAAACCTTTCATCCTTCTTTAGAAATCGCGTCAAAGACTTGGCCTCGACTAGTTCATAACAACTTCAATTTTAGTCGGGTCTACGGAAGTCCTTTAACCTAAAATCACGTGACCTAGGAAGGCTACACGAGTCAGCCAAAACTCGCACTTACTAAACTTGATGTATAGCTCTTGTTCTCGCAGGGTCTGAAGTACTGTCCTCAAGTGCTGTTCATACTCCTTTGCATTCTTCAAATATACCAAAATATCATAGATGAATATGATCACGAATTGGTCTACGTACTTCTTAAACACTCAATTCATCAAATCCATGAAAGTAGCTAGGGCATTGGTTAATCCAAACGGCATTACAATGAACTCGTAGTGACCATAACGTGTACAAAATAACATCTTCTGAATATCCTCATTCTTAATTCCCAGCTGATGGTAACCTATCCTTAGGTCGATCTCGGAAAATACCAAAACTCTTTGCAGCTGATCAAACAAGTCATTGACCTCGCTGGCCATCACCTTTGGCCGGTCATGGAGGTTCGACAACCGACTAGAAGAAGGGGGAGGAGAAAGGAAAAAAGAAAATGAAAAGGAAAAGGAAAAAATAAATTAAATTAAATTAAAATTCTAAAATTCTAAAATTTTAAAATATTATTAAAAGTTGTCAACATCAGTGCTGATCGTGCCACGTAACTGACCAACATCCAGTCAGCAAAATCCGACTAAAATTAATCGGAAATGACTGAACTGGTTCAAAAAAAAAATGTTTAGGACTAAATTAGCACAAAGTGAAAATATTTAGAACAAATTATCACCAATAAAAGGTTTATGACTAAATTGGCACAAATGCAAAAGATTTATGACTTTTTTTTTACACTTTTCCCTAATCTTGAGCCATCCAAAGGTGTACATGACTCGATCCTTGTTATACTGAAGCAGGTTCGTATGGAAGGTTTTCGACATGGTTGACTACTATCATCTCTATCCCAAGTTCCTGGTGAAGGTTTTCGCATCAAATCAAAGAGCAAAGGATTAATTATGTAGAAGACATCACCCAAGGGCTCGAACAATCCCGGAGCTCTGGTTAGAGCCGTTTTCCAGTTGCAATCTCGAGAAAGAGGTGATCATGGTTTTTTGCAAATAAGTAGCCTGTTGGAAATGCCTTTATTTGATGATGTTGAGCTACTATCTACTCTTAATATTTGAAGTCCTTTCATTAAATTACTGGATACTATGCTCAATGGACATAACCATTCACACGCAATTGTATGTGTACACATAGGAATACAATCTCTACTTTGCCCCAAAATCGTCAAGCTTTATCCCTTTGGTCTCCCAATTACATTCTTGAATATAATTTCCCACAATTAACAAGGTTTGGACAGCAAAATAGGCCATCACTTCTCCCATCCGAATTTCACTTATTTTTCCGAATTGTCCGAAATAGATTTTTCCGCAAAATCTCGGACTCGACGGAATTTCCCTGAAAGATGAGACGATATCCTAAAAATAAATCGTGACACACTCGAACATTTGATTCCCGAAACCGAATTCAATTTCATGGTTAAAATCGACTTGATGTAATTTTAGTCCAATCCAACTTACCGAGTAGCTTTTAGGGATTTTACCGTGGTTATATCTCTTAACGACTTTATCTAATAAGTTAGTTAACTCGTGAGTGGTCAGCTTAGAGAAAAATGACCATAGACACTTCAGTGAAAAGCCTATTTTATTTTATCGAAATAGGCTCGAAAATTCAAGATGTCATAATGGAAGCAAGGGTTGCCACGCTTAAAGCGAGTCGAGGTGTGACAATGAGATAGTTTTTAAATTGGATTCTTTGTATTAGAGGATAATAGTCGGATGGTCAATATCACTACGAACCCTATTGAGAGTCTGTGGGTATGCGCTCATTCAAGTTAAGATATCATTGTTGGTCGAGCCATCAGCATTAGGACTAAAGACTTAGCCAAGGGGGTTGCCTTGTCATAAGGCGTTATGCATGATCATTGTTGGATATTTGAGCACAAGTTTGATAAATGAAGTGAACCACTGACATATGATTTACATTTGGTTAATTGAGTAGACCATTTACATGTGATTTGAAATTAGTCGATAGAATGGACTAACAGTGTATGGTTAAATGAGATTAATTAATAGAATAGACCAATGATAGTTAATTTGTTATTGTGAATTAATATTGTTATTGATCTTATATATAAAAACGCTTGTTCGAAAGATATTATCTACTTTTGATATTTTATGCATATGGTACTCTAGCTTTGGGATTGATGAATGGTAATATCGTGTTTTGTAAAGCGTATAGTGAGTGTTCGATTCACTTAGAAGAGATATATTATTCATTGAGCTATGGTTATTCACCTCATTACTTCCAATCTTTTTCAAAATCTTCAGCCAGTGATGAGTAGTACGAAAGCGATATAAACGAGACTTTTGGAAGGTGAATTTTGGTAGTTTGAGGCTTCATCCTTCGTATAAAAAGACAGCTGTATCATCCTTTATCCTTGATGGTTTTGGGGTGTGTGACGTAATGTGTTTACTTGCAATATTGGACAAGTGCTTCAGCTTTTTCTATGTTTTGTTTGCTCTTGGAATGTACCCGGTTGGGACACTCCTGTTTACCAGCGAATTTCATCGTCCAGACAAAGGGCGGGAACGGTTTAGAATTAAATCACACCAAACGATACATCACACAATTCACAGGAAGACGTTGAAAGTCAGTCTTGTTTGTGATCGAATTCGGCGGTGCAACACTTATCTCTTGATGCTGAGGGCATCCTTTCGGCACATTCCTCCTCAAAAGTCATCCTTGTGTGCTTCTCCAGGTTATTTCAGCTTGCTGGAGTTACTGATGACATCCGGGCTAGTAAATATTCACATTGCAAATTTGTGATGGTTAGGTTGTTCTGCCAAGTGCAGCAACTGATGGTTTCATTAATTGAGACATTTATGGTTCGCTTGCATTTGGGTCATTGAATTCTGATGGTTGCTCTATTCATCACCTCATCCACAGGATGTATCTATCCAATTATTTTCAAAGATATGGGTTCTGTGGTCGACTGGCAATCGAATCTTGCTATGTTGACTGATGATGATTTGACACAGAAAAAGAAAATCTATACTCATACGTATGATGAATTATTGTACGTTACGGTCTTGCTCTTCTTAATTGATTGTTTGTAAATGTCAAGTATAAAAGAACTGACTTCACGGCTTCATCAGTCTCTGCGTGTCGGAGATTGGGGACATTGGAGGTGGAGATTGCTTGATTTCTTGCGCTTCCGCATCCCCCATCTCAGTACCGTTTCCGCCATTTTCTGTCAGCTCAACTCCCACTGATCCCTCTTTCGAACCCGTTTGAGTACTAGACCCATCGGTGGCTGTTTTTCTTAAATTCTTGTTCTTTTTTGCATGCCGGGCCCAGCCGACGAGCCCCTGGTGTATGTGTTCGTCAAATATCGCCTTCTTGAATGAAGTCCCCATCTTAAACATCAACACAAACAAGTTAAAAGCACATCAGTCTCATTGTTTACCCAAATCAAATGTATAATAATGTAACAGCCGTATGATGCGACTCAAACCTGTGTTACAATTGCGTATAGAGGTAGTGTGCTGTAACTACAAAGGAACTGGACAAACACTCTGCAGAACATGAGCAAAATTTTGATGTCAGGAGTCGATGATTAGTCTTTGTACAAAGCATGGATTGAAGAGATTAGTGTAGGCCTCACCCAATGATAAGTCTTGGAATGATATAACCGACCTCACCCATTATGCAGGAGCTGAAATTATATTGGATCTGCAGAACAGCAGAGCATTAGTCCTGTTTTCCGGAATTATCAATTTTAACTGACAATTAGACCCGCTTGTCCTTACCCATATGAAGAAGAAGAAAGCCAGTTCAAAGGAGTTTTGGAACTGAATGATGTGAATCAGGACGAGGACGAGCGAGGCCGGTGGAACCAGAAATGGTCATCGGACGGCTGAACGACCAAGTCCCCTGCAATTGCTACATGCCTCTGGGCAACCTCCTGCGCCAACTGAGTTATCACATGCTCCAGTTTGGTTCCAACAGCCAGCAAAAGCTGCACAGAAGCGATAAGCCATTTAGATAAGAGAACCCTCTACATATTACCTTGGGATTTCCATTTACTTACAATCAACGGGATGAAAGATATCCAGAAGTACGCGTGCCAACCTGCACAAATTATTCCGAGACTGTTCATCACTTGAAAATAATGTCTCTAGTACAGCTTCTGCACAACCATACGTTCTAACTAAGACAGACAGTACTTAGACAACTTACCAGCAACATTGAGCAGCAAGAAGACCACGACAAATAACCAAAGGTACCAACTGTGACAATGAGACGATCATTTAGTAGATAGCCTGAAGAAGAACGAGCTAAAAACTTCCTATGTTCTATTTTCTGGCCCAAATGTGTACCAAGTTTTCTCTTGGCAAAAATAAACGCACAAGTTCATTCATGAAGTGAAAGGTATATAGCTAAAAGCAAGTCCCTTTTTACCTTATACCGACAACTTTCTTGAAATCAGCCTCCAGAGCACGTATCATGTACTTGTGGAAATTGAATTTCGGATTGCCTCTACAGTGAGCCTAAAGAGATGAATGTAACAAATGTCAGTATTGAATTTTACTAGGATCACCTCACCATATGTAGGCATCACGGGAGCATATGGACTAAAAGTTTATGTTTAGAGGAATATCGTACCATGATGAAACCCAAACGAAGCGTTATATAATCCGACTTGGTCACAGAACCATAGAACTGCTTGAAAAACGAATGCTGCACCAACAGGAAAATGGTTCAGGGATGAACCGAGGCCTACGAAAATTGCCTGAATATGAGCCTGGACATAGCTAAATGCCATATTGAAAGTTCAATTTGCAATGTTGGATGTCTCCAGATATTAGCTTAGAGTTTTAGTGAAGATTAAGTTACATGAACTAGGCAACTGAAGAGGAGCCCTTCAAGACTTACCACCCAGCTGAGTACAGATAAGTTTTTGCCAATGCCGAGAAAACGTCCTTTGATGAAGGTGTGGTCCTGAACATGTGTGAATTTCGTTCGCAAAGCTGTGCATCAATTTTTAAATGTTTGAGACTAGAAACTCGGAATGATAGTGCAGAAGAATATGCCACAGCAAAATTTTCCACTTTTGAATTGAACGACATTACCCTCTTCAGGGTCGTACTCCTCCTTCTGAATGGCATCCTCCCACCGCTTCCATTGGCGTATCTAAAAGCGCATGAGACTAGATCAAGCACTTAGACAACTGATTAATGACACATTTGAGAGACAGGAGACCAAAAATGACAGATCACAAAAAGTCTCCTGGCATGACATAAAGTTACCTGTGCCCCTCCACATAAGATCGTTAGAGCGCAGAAAACCACATGCACAACGGCCAGCACGAAGATGAAAATGTGCAGATGATGAAGCGCCGTGAGAGACAACAACGGCACCTTCCCTGAGAACAATAATAACCGCGTTATTCTGCCGCACAATCTTCAACTTTGTTCCATGGCTAAGGCCTCAAGATTCATTATGTTATCTCACAGGAATGGAGCCACAGCATCACTTGTGAGAACAACAAAATATGCATTTCGAGGTATCTAATAAATTTTTGTGGACAGGAAGGATCGTTCAGCATTGAGAAAACATCTGACAGCTGTTTCTGGGTAATATTTTGTGCATGAGGAATTTTAAACTTCCACGTGGCGCTGATTACTCAATCGTTGACTTGGAGAAAGATAATGAAAAAGCATATATATAAGCAATGCCAATATGAAAAGGGAATCAGAAACCACTCACGCAATCTTGAAAATGGAACCTTGACCAAGAAATGAAACGAAAACGGGATTTGAATACTTGAAAAGCCAATTCATGGCTCACTGCATAAGCCATGTCTCAACAATTATAGATCGGATCTCCAAAATGGAAGATTACATAGCCTTCGGAAAAATCTCAAAGACGTGTTCAGCATATGCCAACTTTACTCATGATGGAGCAGGCAACTTTCTTCTGTCGTGCCGAATCAAGGCAAGTCGTGCGTATATACACATCAATATTTAATAAAAAAACATTCTCTCTCTCTCTCTCTCTCTCTCTCTCTCTCTCTCTCTCTCAATTCAATGAACCTAGTAAAAGAAAACAAAATAACGAAAGAACAAAGGGAAATGCACTCAACAAAGGAACTAGGACATGCATGTAGCTAGGGCGAGAGAGAGAGAGAGAGATGAAGCTATTTGATATAGAAAGCTAAGCTACCTTGCTACTGCAGTAGTCACCAGAAGCGGCCGAAGCTTCAGCAAGAAGGCGGCGTCCTCCATGAGGGAAGAAATTGGTCAGGAAGTGAGCGGTGGTGCTGCCGGCGGCAGCAGAGGCTTCCTTCTTGCAAGGGAGCCACTTGTTGGCAAGCTCTTCCGAAATGCATATCTTGCTTATTCTAACTTGGAACACGGTGAGCAGCAGCGATATGAAACCCAACAGCATCAGCTCTGCCATGAATGATCGTGCACACTTCAGACTTTTAGAAATGAACACATGAAATTGCGATGTCTAGTACATAACGACACATGAAATGGACCATAATAGATAGGAAATCAAACAGAAATTGTTGTGTAGTCAAGGATAACCTTCTTTGATTTTCTGTAAGGCATCGAAAAGCGGTTTCTGGTTCCTCTTCTTGAGATACTGCCATTTGCCAAACCAAAAGAGGAAGGTCACACATTTTCATGGGTCACGAAAGGAATCCGAGGAGAGACGAGCCAAGTTATCATATTAAGCATGCCATAGTTGATGCACAAATGTATCGATTCGGCAAAAAAGAAGGAGAGGAAAGGGCAACCTTGCCGGCATAATGGAGAAACCGCTCGACAGCCAGAGAAATGACGACAATCACGGTGCAAACACAGGCGACCACCCACGTCGGCGTGAACTCCAAAGTCGCTCCCTCGGCTCCTTCTGCCATCCTCTTTCTCTCTCTCTCTCTCTCTCTCTCTCTCTCTCTCTCTCTCGAAAGTCGATATGAATGCGATGTATATATACACACACACGATAAGACATGGGAGGCTGAAAGAGTATACGTTTGACTAAGTAAATGGGAAGGTTCCTCTCGGATTGATCGATAAACTAGCGTTCGACTAAGTTCACAAGCGGTGAAGGTAGCATGCATGGATAGACTAGCGTTTGACTAAGTTCACAAGCGGTGAAGGTAGCAAGCATGGATAAACTAGCGTTTGACTAAGTTCACAAGCGGTGAAGGTAGCATGCATGCTTGAAATGGTAAATCTTTCTGAATGTTTGTTAGGAGACTCTATACTCTTGTATGATTATACTCTCGTCTGGTTGGAAGATATTACAAGACAAAATCAATCTTGGTACTCGGACTTCGTATCGGAACATGTGATTAACTGGGTCGAAAAAGATAGCGGTGGGTGTCCACCATAACTTTCTACGGGGAATGACTATAGTCACCCTCTTAGGCCTTCTCCAGTTTGGAAGTTTCTATGCGCTAATCCGTGCACGATTCAAATGTCTTTCTGATGACATTTCCACACGAGGGACCTTGGATTCGTCCATGGATAGATTTGGGAACTCACTTACGTCCCCCTTTCAGATAACCCTAATTCATTTGACTTGTGTGGTGATTAGAAATGAAGAAAATAGGGACGTGAATTGTGCTGGGAAAAAAATGTTAAATGAACTCGAATTATGTGTTTGTGAAAATAAAATGGAAGTTAACGGATCTTGCAATTTAAGTCTACAGCGAGAAAAAGAAATTACCAAAAAAATCAACAAGAAACTATAAAGACACACTCCATGAGCAGAGCTGACCACCAAGAAATTCATTGTAAATCTGGGCTCAAGCATTTGTCATCGCTCCAATGAACTCATTCAGAATATTCACGAAAAAAAATAATAAATAAATTAAACTCTCTTGAAAGGTAGTCAGTTTAGGAAACCTGATCAAATATAAGATATACTCTTCTCAATTTTTCTTCATAGACTCAAACTCAAGATATTTTCTCACAATATAGATGATCTAATGATTATGGCCATCATATGGCCGGCGCGAGAATTTATCTTCTTCTTTTTTTGTGGGGCCCAATTGTGTGTCCATTATTATGATATTTCTTACTTTGTGATGGTTTAATTAAGTGGGATTAAGTTTGGGCACTATGTAATGGAGCTAAAAGATGTGATCAACGTAATCAAGGATTTGTTTATTTCAGAGAAAGATAGGTACTGCTGTTTTCTTTAGGAGTTCACACATAAGTTGGGTGAAATACCAAGTCTTTCCCCGAAAAATATGCCTGAAATTTTGGTGGGTCACATTTTTCTTGAGAACACCTCTGCAATTTTTTCTATTTTTTGCTTGGTAATTTGACTGGTTATTTGAGAGGGCTTGGTTGGACTTGTGATGCGTTCACACTGCTGCTAGACTTTCACGATGATGTACTTGTCATGTGATTTTCAAATTCGAAAATGAGCGAAAGTGATCGTGAAATGTAATTTCGTATTAGGTAATTACTAGAGATGGAGCAAGTTGACTTATAATTGAATGCATAAAAGAATTGATATTAATTTATCTATACTATTGTACAAAGTAAAGAAAGTCTCATATTTTAAGAAATCGCAATCGCTTTTTTCTTTTTTTCTGTAATGTTCTTACTTATAACATACCAGTTCTAAAGATATTTTAGGAATCGCAATCCTAGTATGGCATCCTCGTTTGCTCGTTTCAATTTTTCATGTTATTCGTTTGTGTGAATATAGGAATCTTGCTTGGGTCACGAGTTAGTTCATTTTACGTCATTATTAATGATAATCTAGAGCGTGATGTTGTGCTTTTGTGGTAGTAGAGCCTTGTGTCACGGGCCGATAGGAACCTCACGGATCGGCCTTCTCTCGGTCCGTGACACTTGTATGTTTGAATTGTGTTAATAAGTGAACCGGCTCTAAAGACTATAATTTAGGATGTTTCTCAAAGCCATTAATATTGTCATTTGTGTTATCTAATTCCGTATTAGAAAATAATGGCATGTTATAGTCATTGGACAACTGTCACGACCTAACCTCGAGTGCATTGCCTAAGATTTGACTAATAGATTACTAAATCTAAACTTAGTTTGAACTCTTTCAAAACCATACCAATTCGCAACTTGGGGTTCAATTTTTTTAACATATAAATAATTTTTCAATTAGAAGTCGCCACTAATATATTTTTTAATTGATCAATTAGAAATCCAAGTAAAGTAATGGGAGATTTATTAGATTGTGAGTTCAAGGACTTGATTACGCTGGATTTCTCTAACAACCTTTTGGTGCGTTCTGTCACGCCCTGAACCCTAAGTACGCGCGCATCCCTCAGCGGTCGATTAAAAATGCAATGTGTCAGGACGCATTGTTGACCCATTCTTTTTTTTTCTTTTGATTAAGCACATGTGGAAGTGAATTAAATACAACACCCAGCCAATAAACAAACATAGGGATAGTACAACACAACAAAAATTGCCAAAAACAACTTATTCATTTATCAATTGTTAATCCTAGGAAGTTCAATACTCACAAGCCTTTCTACGGTCACTTCCTATTGGCCCTCTCAACAATCCTCAGGGATTAAGGTCAACCTAACTTCACTAATGGCAGGACCAACCGAAAGGTGTCGCATCTCACGCCCACCACATCTGCACTCAACAGATCTCCACGCTATGGCCTTGAAAAATGTTAACCGCGATGGGGTGAGAAAAAATCTCAGCGAGTCAAAACCCTAAACCCCGATTATGACACAAATTCACCTTGAAGGCGGTCCTAAACACGCACCACACAGAACTCACCTCACTTCTATGCATCCTTGCACATTAGTACATCACATATGCATTTATAGATACAACAAGCATAATTAATAACCGGAACACGTGTTCTCACTCTTCAAACATCCACATGGGTCTCGATTATAAGATAAAACCGTTATAACACGTCTCATACCGTGCCACATAATTTTGCCCCATAATCAAGTGCAACAGTCACAACCATTCAGGCGTGGTCCAATTATTATGACCCAACGGCCACGGCCAACTCAAAAGTTGGCGGTCATCCGGCGTAACTGGGCATCATCCCGCCTCGTAGGGCACAGCATCATCTAGAACCCCCGCCTAGATAGCATTCCACACACGAGCTTCATTCCAAAATTCATCCGTGAACGGCAACATCTAACATCCTCTGCCTAGACGGCATTCAACACAGGAGCATCGTCCTGTGTAATCATACGCATCAGGACGAGTTCACTTAGTGACCACACGAGCACATACTTAGCCAAGAACACCATACTTTGCATTCAAATTCCTTCTTTTCAAATAATAAACTCGGGCAATTTTTCTTCTGATTACAAATCCTGGTAAAATAATAGTGCGTGGTCACATATTCAAAAGAGTATCGTAAAACTTGGTACACTCCTAGTTTAAAATTTCACGATTTTATATAATATATAAAGATTGGCGTCAAAACCCGACACCTAACATTTTTCCATCTAAAAGCCCATAAAACCAAGTTTTGTAGTAATAATCAGCAACTACCATCCATGAATCAATTGCACAACAACACACGTACAAGCCATTAAAACCACACATAATGCCATCATATAGCTAGGAACACCAAAATCCTTTTTTCAAAAAATCAACTTGACAACTCTTTTTTTTTTCTTTAAAGCTTTCAGAAATAAATTCGTACGGTGTCACGTATTTGAAATCAATCTGCCAAACTTTGCACGCATCTAATTTGAAACCTCACGGATCTATTGAGCACATAAAACCTCGTGTCCAACCCGACACCTCATTTGTTTTTCCATTTTCTTGCACAACCATCCTTTCTTAAAACAATCTTTAGTAACCCCTTTTTTTTGTTTAAAACTTTTAGAAATAAATCCATAGGTGCTCACGTACTCTAAATTAATCTATTAAAATTTGTATGCACCTAGTTTAAATCCTCATTGTTTTATTGAGCAAATAATTTTTGATGTCCAAACCCGACACCTCATTGTTTTTCTATTTAAAAATTTATAAGGTCATCTTTTGACCTACAAATCAGAACCAACATAGAGCAATCAACCTCATCACATCACGCATAAGTTTTAAGCATGCCAAAAGTCAATCACATCACAAAATATACATTCTCTAGCAAGCAAGACACCAAGAACAACCACAAAACCATAACCGGCCCTAATTGGCAGAAACCAGGTCAACTCGCACGTCTCCAAGATTAATTCCAGATATATAACCAAACGAGTTCAGAAAATTCTCAAATTTGAATATGTTATAAAGGATACTTAAACGAACACTTTTTATGAAACACCTTGACCCAGATCTTCCTAAAATGAGAGCAGTAAATCACCCAAATCATTACCAAAACTGTGTCTGTGTCCAGAAATTACGTTTTCCAAAACCATCTTGGTTTGAAGTCCAAAACTCGTCCATTTAATCTGAAATTTAACTATGTTAAACTAAAAGATGTGATGAAAAATTTTTGTGAAGAAACTCTTCTGAAAATCAAACCCTAAGAGTTGATAAAAATCCCTTAAACACCAAAAGGTCACTGGTTCCAACATAAACCGAGATTCTGTTTTGCTTGTAACGAAGTTGAAAGCTTATTTTTTTAAATCCATAAAATCTTGAGTAAAATTTATGTCATAAATGAAAATGTTTAAAAAAATTTTCAAGAAGGAAGTAACCTCAAAATCGTAGCACATTTTGACCCGCGAAAATAACAAACGGCGAGTGTCTAGTAAACTGTGATTAATTAAGCTAATACATCTTAACACTAATCTAACCAAGCTAATTAACATTAATCTAACTGTAATTAAAAACCTAAACAATGATTAGGGAGTTAACTCATTGGATTTGGACGGTGGTGAGCTCACGGCAACAACAACGTGACGGCAGTGAGAACCCAAGACTACTGTGTCTCCAACAGAGGTTCAACAGCAAAGGAAACGGCCCTACAAGCCTTGGCCAAGGGCTGTTCGCTTCTGTGGAAGGCTAGTATCGGCTTGGCTTGGGCTGAGGTGGTGGTTGCTGGATGGGCGTGGAGGCTGTTCGGTGGCGGGTGCTGGACGAGCGGATGGTGAGTGATGGACGAGTGAGCTGGGCGTGAGAAGAAGCAGACGTGGGGGTGGTGGCTGCTTGCAAGCGGTGGGACGTGTGGTGCTGGAGTGTTGTTGGTTGTGAAGGTGAGCTGAGCGTGAAGTGGTGGGGGTGGTGTTGTGCGGCTATGGGGATGGAAGATGGGGCAGCGGCAGCAAGAAAAATGGAGGGAAATGGAGAAAACGTGAAGGGGAAAAGGGATGAGGTTGCTGGCGTGAGTTGAGGTGAAAGAGAAGGAGACGTGAGGGAGAAGCTGAGGGAAATGGGGGCTGCTCTGCAGGTGATGGGGGCTGAACGGGAGGAAAGAGATGGGAGAGAGAGGGAAAACCATGAAGTCAATGCATTAACCAATCAAATGCCTAGCTAAATATCTCCCTCGTCATCACAATGTCACCAAAGTCTTGAGCCCCTAAGTCAAGTGCTCCTCCAATCACAAATTAGCCTTCATTTCTCACAAATTAAACCATTTTGGGGTAGAAAAATATGCCCTTCTTCAGCCATCCGAATTTCTCTTATTCTTTTCTTTTTGTCTGAACTAGATTTTTCCGAAAAATTCCGGAATCGACAAAAATTCACGAAAGATGAGATGACGTCCTATAAATTAATTGTGACACCCTCAAACGTCCGATTCCCGAAACCGAATTCAATTTCGTGGTTAAAATCGACTAAACATGATTTTAGTACGACCTAACCTATCAGGTAGCTTTTAAGGATTTTAGTGCATTCGACCCATGATCAATAATTTTCGATCCACATTCGTACATCTCCGAATCGTAGACGACTCTCGGTTGTCATAAAATCACGAAGTTTCAATTAGTGTCCCAAGTATAATATCGATAGAAAATCGGGTTATAGCCGTCGATGCGAATATCGCAATAGTGCGGAAGCACCCACAATTCGATTACGCAATTCCATAGAATCGACTTATATCTTATCGCAATTCAATTATAACGGTCTCATATTGACCCTTGCTGATTATTATGGTCGAGTAGTCAATTTCCAATCGAATTCTCTAGTTTACCGCGTTTATATCCCTTAACGGCATCACCTAATAGATTAGTTAACTATGATCAGTTCTAAGTAAATTAACCATAAGCGCATCGACAAAACAACCATTTCATATATTCGAGACGGGGTCAAATTTCGAGATGTCACACCTTCTCTCTTTTATTTCAATTTTTTTTTTTTTTTGCAGATAGCTTGAATTGATTTTAATTTACTTTCCTAACATAAACATGTGAGGTGATCATGCAAATGCACAAATCACCAATTTAATATCCAAGAAAGCAATAAATAAACTATAAGATTGTGCGTTGCCATTTAGTTGGTCTACCTCTTTGTTGGCTTCTCTTTTACATCTCAGCACCCTTCCACTCATAATGTCTTGACACTTTGAGTGTAAGTTTTTGGTGTCATGATCGTGTTGTACAGGTTGGTTTAAAGCTCAATATATTTCTTAATTTCACCAAAAGAAAAAAAAAAAAAAAAACTATGAGATTTACCTTAGCAATGAAAGCATTTACAATGTTAATGCAGGATTCACATCAATGGATCTAGATAAAATTTCTAATTAACAAACAGTTACTCAATCTTTTTAGGAGTTCACCTTATTTAATGAAATCCAATCTACGTACAATGCATTTTAGCCAAATGACCTAATTCTAATGAAGGACAATTTTTACTTAAATGGACCTAGCAATAATCACTAAATGACATGCATTTTGTGAACCTAATTCTATGTGACATAGACATGATATTTTTGTATTTTTTTATTGAAATTCGTAATTAAAAATTGCTAATAATAAAAATCTACCTAAAGTGATATATAATCTATTCTAAATTAGAAAATAGACTAACCTAAATCCCTCTTAACTTAGAAATCAATTCTAACCTACATGATATGCGCATCCGATCGATTCAAATATGGAAACAATAACTAATCGACTTAAAATTTCACAAATAAAGTCGATCAATTGATCTTAAACCTTAAAAATCAAAATATCAATTTTATAGATTCCCGCATAATCAATGATTCCATTTAAAGCCTTATAAATAAAATCAAAGTTTATATGCGGTTGCGAATTAGAAAAGACATCTTAATAGATAAGATACTAACACTCAAAATGATATTAATCTCATCAATCCATGCAATATAATATTTCAATCGAATTCGGTTGAGAGTTTTACCTAATTTGTGGACATGCTTCCAAATTCGAATTTGTCAATGGTCGGCTTGCAAGCGATGATTGACGACGCAGGTGGCCAACGGTGGTTTGGACAGCAGCTCATCGTCAAACTCCACAGGTGGCTCAGACGGCAGCAAGCAGCTAGCATGGTTGCGGGTCACAGGCGGCGCAACGATGGGCTCAGCTCACAGACAATACATATTGCAGTCGTGGTCGTCGCAAGGGAGCAGCGTGGATAGCACGATCGCTAGAACTTACGGGATGCTGCAAATTGAATTGGAAAAAGACTGGAGTTTGCAAAGGAATCTGAGGACCTGGTTGAACACGGCGAAGGACCAGTCGATGCGCAGTTGAGCGCTAGCTTTGCGCGATGAAGCTGCTAAGCTGGGGGACGCAACTAGAGATTCCTGCAAGTCACCTAGGTAGAGATGTCGAGATCAACGTTGTGTGTTCTCGATGAGATGAAGTCTAGGGAGATGAGCAGATGGAATCGTCATAGGGAACCAAGTGGGGACGTGATCATCTTCAAAGTGTGGATTCTTCTCTGGCAGCGTATGAGTCCCTTTTTGGCGTAGTCTCCAATGTGGTGAACGAGTTTTCTCCTTGTACCTTCAGAACCTGCAGGAAGAACAGAAAATTTTTCCCTCTTTTTTTCTGGCCGTGTATTAAATCGTGTGGCCTCCTTATATGGCCGAGAAAGGGGCTAAGCTCTTCAAGGAAAGAGAATAGATTCGCATATTGCATATATCAACTCTTTCATGCTCACGTACATTGATGATATATTACCCCAAAAATACGCCTCTACGTGCATCATTCTCTTTCATTTTTTTCAATATTTCATCAGAAACCTTTCAATTTACTGTGAAATATATCATTCAATGTATATATTACATGTATATATAAAAGGTTTATTGAATATTGGAAGAATAATACAAATCATTTCCGAAAATTTCAAATCGCCATTCCTCCTAAGCCAATTTTCGGTCTTTAGAGAATAACTGGCTTGGGCCAATTTACTCTCTCTATGGGCTTAATCCAATTCATCAAATTAAAGCTCAGAACAATCAATTCAAACTCATCCGTCACCGGTCCAATGCAAGTGCAATTATAAAAAATGCTTCTAAAACTATATGCTATGCCATTTAATTCCATTTTTTTTGTTTAGAGGTTAAAAATTAATTCCTAATTTTCTATGCAGTAAACGGATTATCGGGTTGTCAAAATTTAGATGTCAACAACGGCAATATTGCATTGCATCTACGCAGCATAAGCATTCGAAATAATTTCGGCGGCCTTGGTTCCTTGAAGGACTCCTTGGCTCACATCCATCCATGATGAAACCATGGTTGGTTCGGTGTGTCGAGGAGCAGCTGATGCTTTCTCAATGCATCCCGAAGTGGGTGGTCTCGAAAATCCGGTGTTTATATGCTCATTCGGATATGTTTATGTGCTGAACAGCAGGTTTCAGATTCTTAATTTAGTTCATTTAGAGGCCTAGGGTGCTCCGGGGGCATCCCTACTCCCTTTTGCATTAATACATCGTTTCGAAGCGTGAGTGCGTGTTTTTTTCTTTTCTTTTCTTTTTCTCTCTCTAACAATTGAAAGAAATGGCTTTGGCGAAAACATGTATTGCTAGATTGGAGAAAAATTTAAGCTCCATTTGTTTCACGGAAAACAAACGATTTGGAAAACATTAAAATGACTCTTTCTATCGCCAAAAGTAATTGGTCAATTGAAAATGACTTATTGTCAGAAAAAGCACCGACTCTCTCTCTCTAGATTTCTCCAGATATCTCTCTCTATACTCCTCTAGACTTCTCTCTCTCCATCCAGACTTTTCTCGATCACATAATTGTTTAATGACTCCACCGACTTTGCAGCCTATAAATAGGGGGAAGTGAGTCTTGTGTGAGTGTGTGTGGAGTGTGTACGTAAAGTGTGTGGGGGTGTGTACATGAGGTGTGTGGGTGTGTGTAGGGGTCTTGTGAAGTGAAAGTGTAGGGTGACAGGAAGTGAGTGGGTGTGTGCAGAGTTGTATTCGTGTGTGGTTTGTGAAGTGAGTGGGTGAGCAAGTACAATGAGTAGTTGTGAGAGTGTGATGGTATAGAGAGTTTGTAATATTGTTTAATAAGAATAAAAATTATTTTACTTCTACATACATTTGTTTCTCAACAACTGGTATCAAAGCATATTGTACCAGCAGATTGTCGCAGGCCGTGCAAAGACAGTGGTCGAGGACCATTGTAAGTGAATAGGCAATCAGGTTCGTCGAGCCAATGAGTGGAGTACATCGGAGTTATGTCAATGCACAATCTGGGATTGTGAAGTCAGTTGGTCTGGGGCTAGGCTTACTTGGTATAGTGCAGGGCGTTATACTCAAGTCACGATGGCGGATTTCTCGAGTTCGGTAAGTGGCATCGAGAAGCTCAACAACTCAAATTATAATAATTGGAGTACCAGCATACAATATTACTTGCTAGGTCAAGATTTGTGGGATATTGTTGGCAGGAGCAACACCACCCCACCCACGAATGAGAGCGAACTAAGAAAATGGAATATAAAATCAGGCAAGGCGCTTTACATTCTTGTCGTGACTATTGAAGATGAATTATTGCAACACATAAAGAGCGCGACAAAATCAAAGGAGGCTTGGGATAACTTGGCGACGTTGTTTGCAAGGACAAACGATGCCAAGTTACATGCTTGGAGAACGAGCTCCTCTCAATCTCGCAACAAAGTATGACAGTGAGTCAATACTTTTATAAAGTTAAATCTATTTGCGAAGAAATTTCAAAATTAGATCCTAAGAATGCCATCTTTGAGACAAGAATGAGAAGAATAATAATTCACGGGTTAAGGCCAGAATATAATGGTATTGTTACGGCCACCCGTGGATGGGCAAATGAGCCAACTCTAATAGAGTTGGAGAATATATTGGCGAACCAAGAAGCCTTAGATAAACAAATTTCTAAGGTCACAATTAAGGAGGATGAAAGTGCTCTCTTCAGTAACAAAAGAAGGTTCAAGGGCCATAAAAGAAATAGAGCAAGTGCAAGAGATGGCAAACAATGGAAAAGTCATGGAGAATGACAAAAGTGAATAGAAGGAATTGGACCTCGGCCAGAGGGAGCTCGTCAAAACTGTAATAAGGACGACAATGAAGAAATGAAGAATAGAAGGCGTAATGGACAGTGTTACACGTGTGGCAAAGTGAATAGAAGGAAATGTTGTGGCATCTAAGGAAAATGATAGCAAAGAAGAGTGGGATTTCCAAGCATCCTTTGCAGTGGAGGAACAAGAAGAGCTTGCAAGCTCCTCCATCATAGAGTTAGAAGATGCGATGGCCCTCATCACAGTAAGTGATAAATTGATTGATTATGATAAAGATTGGATAGTTGACTCGGGGTGCTCAAATCACATGACTGAAGATCAAGGCAAGCTATCAAATATGTTCGAGTACAAAGGAGGACGAGTAGTTGTCACCGCAGACAACTTAAGCTTGCCGATTACCCATGTCGGCCAAACGATGATAACACCCCGATTCAATTCGCATCAAGTTGAACTGAAAAATGTGTACCATGTGTTAGGAATGAAGAAGAATCTATTGTCTGTGGCACAACTTACAGAATCAGGCAATTATGTTTTGTTCGGTCCTAGAGACGTTAGGGTGTACCGCAACTTGAAACCTACTGGTACACCAATCATGGAGGGTCGTTGATTAGAGTTTGTCTACGTGATGTCAACTTAGACGGCATACGTGGACAAAATTCGAAGGAGTGAAAAGCCCAATTTGTGGCATGCACGGCTTGGGCACGTGAGCTACCATAAATTAAAGGTGATGATGAAGAAAGGTATGCTAAAAGGTCTCCCCCACATGGAAGTCCAAGAAGATGTCATCTACGCTGGATACCAGTATGGGAAGGCACATCAGCTTCCATATGAGGTGCTTGCATTCAAAGCTAAGATGCCTCTAGATCTTATCCACTCAGATGTATTTGGACCAGTGAAGTAACCGTTGATCAGAGGATCAAAGTACATGATAACATTCATCGATGATTTCTCCAGTTACGTCTGGGTCAACTTCATGAAAGAAAAATCTGAGGCATTAAACAAATTTAAGGAGTTTAAAGCAAAGTAGAATATGAAGTAGGCAAGAAAATACTATGCCTTCACACAGATAATGGGAGAGAATATAAGTTAGATGACTTTACAAAATTTCTTCAAGAATGGAAGATACGTTGACAATTTACCTGCCCAAATATGCCACAACAAAATGGAGTTGCCGAAAGAAAGAATCGGCATTTGGTGGAGACATGCAGGAGTATGTTGCATGCGAAGAACATTCCACCCAAGTTTTGGGCTGAGTGTATGAAGACAGCAGCGCACGTGATCAATAGACTACCTCAAGC
This sequence comes from Eucalyptus sideroxylon x Eucalyptus melliodora, assembly GCA_016097485.1. Classification (NCBI taxonomy): domain Eukaryota; kingdom Viridiplantae; phylum Streptophyta; class Magnoliopsida; order Myrtales; family Myrtaceae; genus Eucalyptus; species Eucalyptus sideroxylon x Eucalyptus melliodora. The sequence continues at coordinate 5,721,756 of CM027824.1, forward strand.
AAGGCTTGGCTTTATGTCACCTTAGGAGAAGTTGTGGAATCGCAAGCCCACGGTAATTTACTTTAGAATATTTGGGTGTGTATGTTATGCATTCGTGCTAGACCATCTTCGCAATAAGTTCGATAAAAAGGCAGTTCGCTACATATTCGTGGGCTACGATGACCAAAGAAAAGGATGGAAGTGTTGTGACCCTACAACAGGGAGGTGTTACACTTCCAGAAATATGGTGTCCGACAAACTATCATCTTGGTGGACATCACAACCTAATTCAAAACAAGTTGAAGAAGAGATTCGTGAAGGAATGGAAGAAAATGACGAGATTGATAAAGGCCAGCCAATTGAAGAAGGAAATGATAATGTAATTGGAAGAAAAGAAGTCAAAGCACAATCACCAAAAAAATCAAAGATCCCATGGCGAACTAGTGTACATTTGAGAACTATAGAAGAGCTTCAACCAAGTCAGATGGAAGAACTTGAAGAACGGGATCCTCAAGTTAAGAGATCAACAAGACAAAGAAGACCAAATCCCAAATATGCAAATGCGGCGCTGACCAAAGATGTCGGAGTAGTTGAGCCATCCACATATGAGGAAGCCTCGCAAGGCGTGGAATGGAGGAAAGCTATGGAGGAAGAGATACAAGCACTAAGAAAGAACGAAACATGGGATTTAGTGCCGAGACCTAAAGAGGTGCATCCTATATCTTGCAAATGGGTTTATAAACTTAAAACTCGACCAGATGGGTCGATAGAAAGATATAAGGCACAACTAGTTGCTCGAGAATTCTCTCAAAAGTATGGCCTAGATTATGATGAGACCTTTAGTCCAGTAGCAAAGATCACTACAGTTCGAGTCTTACTAGCACTTGCAACATGGAAATTATGGCAAATGGATGTGAAGAATGCCTTCTTACATGGAGAACTAGATCGAGATATGTACATGGAGCAACCAGATGGTTTCAAAAGTAGGATTCATCCAGATTATGTTTGTAAGTTAAAGAAATCCCTCTATGACTTAAAACAAGCCCTGAGAGCATGGTACGAGTAGATTGCTGAATTTTCGGTACAAAATGGTTACTTTGTAGCCCTAGCAGACTCAAGCTTGTTTGTGAAGGCAGAAGATGGCAAGCTTGCAATAATACTAATCTACGTGGATGATCTAATTGTCACTGGAGATAATGAAGAGGAGATATGCCAAATCAAAACCAACCTCTCAATACAGTTTCAAATGAAAGAGCTTGGAGAATTAAAACATTTCCTGGGACTCGAGATTAAGAAGACCAATGAAGGATTATTCCTACGTCAGCAAAAGTATGCACGAGACCTCCTAGACAAGTTTAGGAGGCTTGATTGCAAACCTATATCTACTCCAATTGATGAAAATGTAAAGCTATGTGCAATTGAAGGACAAGAATTGGAAGACTCAACTATGTACAGGCAATTGGTAGGTATAGCCTCATTTACCTAACCATAACACGGCCTGATATTGCCTTTGCAGTGGGAGTAGCAAGCCGATTCATGGAGAAGCCGCAAAAGCCCCACTTAGATGCAATCAGGCGCATACTAAGGTATGTAAATGGTACATTTGATTTTGGGCTTATGTATAAAAAAGAAGCATCATGTGAAGTTGTAAGCCATTGCAATGCTGACTTTGCTGGAAATAGTGACACGCAACGATCAACTATTGGATATATGTTTAGCCTCGGATCAGCAGTAGTGTCATGGTGTAGCAAAAGACAGGCAACTGTGTCACTATCTACGACAGAAGCTGAGTATAAAGCAGCAGCAATGGCGACACAAGAGAGTACATGGCTGGTACAGCTAATGGACGATCTTCATCAACCAATAAATCAATCTACATTGATATATTGTGATAATATGTAAGCCATAAGCTTAGCGGAGAATCCAGTTTTCCATGCGAGGACCAAGCATGTAGAAGTGCACTATCATTTCCTGCGGGAAAAAGTATTACAAGGCAAAATAAAGATGGAGTATGCCAAAACAAATGATCAAGTTGCAGACATCTTCACCAAAGGTCTTGGAGTTGTAAAATTCGAAGAGTTTCAAAGGCAACTCGGTATGATCACAATGTCTAGACTAAGAGAGAGTAGTTGGTGAGGGGGAGTGTCAGAAAAAGCACCAACTCTCTCTCTCTCCCTCTCTCTAGATGTCTCCAAATATCTCTCTCTTTATACTCCTCCAGACTTCTCTCTCTCTCTCTATCCAAACTTTTCTCGATCACATAATTGTTTAATGGCTCCACCGCCTTTGCAGCCTATAAATAGGGGGAAGTGAGTCTTGTGTCAGTGTGTGAGTGGAGTGTGTACGTAAAGTGTGTGGGGGTGTGTACGTGATGTGACATTCAGAAATTCGAGCCCTCTAAGGGATGAATGAATGTGAATTTTGTCAATGCATTGTTGGTTGACCTCACTCAGAATTGATCACTCTTGAGATACTGACCTTGGGGGGAAAAGCTAATGAGGACAGAACTCGTACAACTAAAGGACTCGACGTGGGAAAACGACTTGACCATGAGACTTACGTAGGACGATCCTATAGATAGGCAAGCCGATTCTAAGGACGACTAAAAGTCGATTCGCGGACAGAACATAATGGAACGACGGGTGATTCCGTTTACTATTATCGAATCCACAAACGAACCTATGTCAATCCTCAATAATCGTGTACTTTGAAATAAGAATCTATCATCTATAATTTCATGTAGTCAAGGACGTCGATGCGTCAAGATGTCTTGAACGTGATTTGACACGAGTCGATTACGCGGGAATCCTTGAGGCCACTCGTCAGTCTGAGTTATACCCAAAATGGCATTAGACGAAATTGACATGGCATGAGAACTAACGATTGGGCTTCGAATTAATGGGAATGTCCGGGACAAACTTTGGATGAAGTTACTTCAACAGTTGACAGCGCCAGATAAGCCGAGCAACTGAAAAAGGGATTTTCGAACCGAGGAAGCGAGCCCATGAGGACGTGGGCCTGGCCAAGTCAACGTGGGCCTTAGGCCCAAGGTGGGACAGCCACCATAGTGGGCCTAAAGCAAGCAAATGAGCCCATTGGGCCCAAATCCACTATTTATCTTATAAGCCCAAGGGCCAATTCTTATCAATTTCAAGCCCAACCAATTCCCAAGTCCATTCCTATTCATGGCCAAGCCCAATCCTTAGGCCAATCCACCAATTTTAGCACAAGGTTAGATTTGCAATTTGTGCAAGGTGAAATGACCAAATTACCCCTATAAGCTAGTGGATAAGAGCAAAGGAAGAGAGAGAATGTGATGTCATGCATGGGGACTTGAAGCAAGCCTTCAATGGCTTTGATGAGGCCTTGAAAGCCCTCACATCACTCTCTCTCTCCCCTCATTCGGCTCTCTATCCTTCGTTCTCCCTCTCTTCCAGTTTTTGTTCCAGCAAACCTCCTTGTGAAGATCCGGGTTAATTGTTGGCTTCCCGGACGAGTCAACCTCCGTGCCACCCACCGTTGTCTTCAGAAGATCCAGATCGTCCTTCTGGACCCAGCCGTTCACCGGTTTGAGCCACTATTTGACCCGCCGGCCGGCCAGAAGCCAACGGCAGTCCGATCACCTAGAACAGTTCTGCTCCAGCTAACCTTTTGTCAAAGATCCAAGTTAAAAGTTTCCTTCCTTGATGAATTAACTTATGCTCCACCCACCATCGCGAAGAAGACATCCAAATCGTTCTAACGAGCCCTGTCACTCCCAAAATGATGCTCCGGCCGTCCCATACGGCAACACGAAGACACCGGTCGTCAGACCACCTAGTTCCGCCCTACTTCGCCTGTTTCGACTTTGCAGCTCGTTTTCTTCCATTCCAGTCATTCCTTTGCTCATCCCAACCTCCAACAAGACTCCTAAGACCCCCGGGTGTCACCAGTTGTCAGCCACCCTCCTCGTCGGAGCTCTGGCCAAGCCGTTCAACTTGTTTTCTCCTCGGCAGGGTTGTTTTTCAATGTTTTCAAAGGAAGTCTGAGCTGTGGTTGTTGTGTTGAGCTTGGGACCGCCTTGAATTTTTGCGGTAGAGGTCCCGGAGCATTGCCTCCGTCGTTGCCGCTGTGTTAGTGTCTCCAGCCCACTTAACGTGTGAGTTTAGCTCCTAATCCTTCGATTAGTGCCTAAACTTGCTTAGGGTTGGTTTAATTAGAAATTCTAGTTTAGAAGATTTAATTAAGTTGTATTAGCCATAAGATAGGTGGTTAGATGGATGGATTATATTAGTTTAGCTTAATCTTGATTTATTTGCTTAATTGTGCTTATGTGGTTAATTAAATATGTTTATCTTAATTGATTGGTTTCCTTAATTTCATTGTTTTAATGATTTCCGAATATAATTTATTGTTTATTGAATTTTGCAAATTTACTATTCACGCGATACTATTCACAAATTTACTGTTCACAAGCACCGTTTCACCGAGTACTGTTCACGAGTATTGTTCACGTGCACTGTTCATCTAGAATGCGAAAAATATCTAAAATTCATGTGTGTTGATTTTATGAAGTAAATGGAAGTGTAAATGCATGGGCATCCGCATGAATTGAATACCAGATTGTGCAATTTGAGTGTGAGTAGTGATTGTGGGGCATTTGAGAGTTGTTGAGTATGTTGTTGTCGATTAGATCAAGATAACCACCGAATTGGTAATCGGTTGTGCAGCTGAGCCGTAATTCAGCATGACCTCCGAGCTTGGAATCGGTTGTGCCGCTAAGTTGTAATTCAGCATTACCACATTATTTAGGTTGTGCTGTTGAGCCGTAATTTAGCATTACCACCTAATTTAGGTTGTGCCCACTGAGCCATAATTTAGTATTACCACCGAATTTGGAATCGATCGTGCCCACTAAGTTGTAATTCAGCATTATCGCCAAAGATTTAGTAGGCTATGTCCGCTGAGCCATAATTTAGCATTACCGCCAAAGATTTAGTAGGTCTTGCTCGCTAAGCCGTAATTCAGCGTTAGGATTAAGTAAATGAGATGACTAAGAGATGGTCATGATGACATGTAGCTCGATCTGAATTGATGCATTGATGTGTGAAATTGTTATATGCATTAATTATATGCGTGAGTGAATCACGTCGTTTATGGCACACACGCATGAATTGATAATATGCAGAGTGTGGCAATGGCTAGATGAGATCGCTTGTGATGTGAATCGTATGTGATTATGAAGTATATCATCTAATGGCCATGTGAATTGCCTGTATGGTATTGAATTATAACGTGCAGAGTATGGCATACCAGGTAAGGTTGTATGCGAATCAACTGTTGGTTGTTGCTTGTGATGGGGTAGTTCAGGATAGATACCCCGAGTTGAGTTGGTGTACTAACCGGGGCTTAGGGGTGGAACTCGCAGAAATTTATATCTCACTAGTTATTGAATAACCATTTTTAGGTCCTTAGTGTGAAGAGCCAGAAGCTTGAAGCGGAAGGGTCAAGAGCATAAGTAGCTCGGTAGTTCTTTATGACATAAACCTTCTGTATGAGCTTGAAGTGTTTATAAAAGTGTATTTGATTTAAAATTGGTTGTCCTGTTTTTCTATCCCATGTATGTCGTTGTTAGTGGATTAGTTAATTCGCTTCCACATGTGCAATAAAATAAAAAAGGGTCGGGGACGAGTTCTGGGAACATCGCGAAATTTTATTGACCACCGAGGGTTGTGCATGCACTCGAGGTTCGGGGCGTGACACGTGAGGTGTGTGGGTGTGTGTAGGGGTCTTGTGAAGTGTAAGTGTAGGGCGACAGGAAGTGAGTGGATGTGTGCCGAGTTGTGTTTGTGTGTGGTTTGTGAAGTGAGTGGGTGAGCAAGTACAATGAGTAGTTGTGAGAGTATGATGGTATAGAGAGTTTGTAATATTGTTTAATAAGAATAATAATTATTTTACTTCTACATCCATTTGCTTCTCAACACTTATTACCTATAGAGAGCTCTAAAAGGAGAGGCGGGATATTGCACAGACAAATTTAGATGTTGTCAATGTGAATTTCAAGATTTGAAGATCTGACGAGCAGTCTTGGACATATTACCTAATACCAAGCAACTTAGCACATCTCTCTGCGACAAGATATGACTACGCTTGTATGCTGTGTCCGCTAGCAATACCAGACCAGGGCTTCGGCTTTTTCCAAGTTTCTTTTCTCTTTGGAATATTCCGGTTTGTGACACTCCTGTTTACTAGTGAATTTCATTGTTCAATCCCTTGAAAGTTAGTCATGATCGTATTCGGTGTGCAGTACTTAATGCCAGGAGCATCTTTTCGGCACATTCCTCCAAATGTCATTTTGGTGTGCTTCTCAAATCCAGATTACCACAGCACGCTCGAGTTGCCGATGACATTCGAGGATGATATCAATTGTGTTCTACTTGAAATAATGAGTTAGCAAGATATTCACACTGAAAATTTGTAATGGGCAGGTTGTTTTCCCAATATGAGCAACTGATGGTTTCATAATGGTTCGCTTTTAGGTCATTGAAATCTGATGATCGTTCTATTCATCACCCCATCCGCCGGATGTCTCTTATCCAGTTATTTTTTAATTTTCAAGTTTTGTGGTCGACCAACAATAGAATCTCGCTATGCTGACTAATGAGGAATTGACGCAGGAAAAGCAGGAAAAGAACACTACAGGTGTCATAACTTGACACAAAGGGACACTTAAGTGCCATAACTTACGAAAGATATACTTAAATGCCACATTTGAAGAAAAGTGGGACACCTTAATGCTACTTCCGACGAAACCAGCCGAAAATCATATGTGGCATTTAAATATTAATATTTCTCACCGAGGTGGCTCACCAGAGAGCTGAGTCAGCTCTAATTCACCCAAACGACGTCGTTTCGAGTGTTGGCCAAAATAGAACTCTTAAATCGGCCAAAACGACATCGTTTTGGTATAATTTGAATTTAATATAATAGAAAAATTAATTAAATTAAATTTAAAAGAAAATAAAAATATAATTTATTTTTATTTTTATTTTTAAAAAGAAGGGAAATGACAGAGGAGGAAAGCAGCCGATGGTTGAGGGCCGAGCCCTCGTTGCCGCCACCTTCCCATCGTCGCCGGAAGGTGAGGAGGGTTGGCCGAGGTTGCCGAGCCCGGCCAAGGGCCGGCAACGAGGACTGCGTGGGGCAAGGGCACGCAGGCCCTCGCTGCCGATCGGCTGGGGCCACCGACCCTCGGTCAGGGCTCGGCGGCCCCAGCCCTCGTCGTCGGCTGCCTCCCTCCTCCTCCTCAACCACCGACTACTTCCCCTTCTCATCCTCCTCCCCCCCGCCCCCCTCGGTGGATCTGGGTGAAGGTCACGACCCTCGCTCGGCCGAGCCAAGGGCCACTGCCCACTAGGGGTCACCTTAGCGAGCGATGGCCCTTGGCCCGGCTGGGCGAGGGCCACCAATCCTCGCCAAATCTGGGCGAAAGCTGCAACCCTTGCCTCAATCTGGGGTGAGGGCTTGCGAGCCCTCGCCGCCATTCGGCCGAGGTCGCCGGCCCCTAGCCAAGGCCCGATGACCCCAGCCAACCCTCCCCCTCTGTCGTCGGCCCTTCTCGGCGACGGCGAGGAGGTGGCAGCAGTGGCTGAGGGCTAAGCCCTCAGACGCCTCCCCACATTTTTTTTTATTTAAAATTATTGTCTTTAAATATTTTAACTAAATTTAAATTGAAATTAATTAATTTTTATATTTTTTTTTACCACATCAGCCCAAAACAACGTCGTTTTTACATTATTTGGCCATATCAGCGTGCAAAACAACGTCATTTTGCACTCACTTCGCCGGAAAAATGCCACGTATGCAATTTGGCTGGATTTTAGCCAGATTGGCACTCAAGTGATCAATTTTACTCCGATTTTGACACTTTTAATTGTCCATTTCTGCCAAGTTATAGCGCTCCAGGGGTCCGCATCTCCAAGAAAAGCATAACTGTACTCATACAGATGATGATGTACTGTTCAGAACAGTCTTGCATTCTTAATCGATTGTTTCTGAACGTTATGTTAATTAAGAACTAACTCCATGTCTTCGTCTCAGAGGAGGTTGTGGAGGTTGGAGATGGAGATTGGTTGATTTCCTACGCTTCCACATCTCCCGTCGCAATACGATCTCCGCCATTTTTGGTCAGCTCAACACCAACCAATCCCTGTTTTGAACCCGTTTGAACACTAGACCCATCAGTGGCTGTTTTTCTTAAATTATTGTTCTTTTTCGCTTGACGGGCCCAACCAACGAGCCCCTGTTGTATGTGTTCATCAAATATCGCCTTCTTGAACGAAGTCCCCATCTTAATTACAGCAACACAAACAAATGACAAGCACATCAGTCTCATTGTTTAACAAAATCACATGTATAATGATGTAACAGTCGTATGACAGAACTCTAACCTGTGTTACAATTGCGTATAGAGGCAGTGTGCTGTAACTACAAAGGAGCTGGACAAACACTCTGCAGAACATAAGCAAAATTTTGCTGTCAGGAGTCAAAGACTAGTTGTTGTAAGATGCATGGATCGAAGAGATTAGTTCCAGCCTCACCCAATGACAAGTCTTGGGATGATAAAATGGACCTCGCCCATTATGCAGTACTTGAATTTATATCGGATCTGCGGAATGGCAGAGCATTAGTCGAAGTCCTGTCTGTGCGTTGGGAATTTCCAATTTTAACTGACAATTAGCCCCACTTATCCTTACCAATATGAAGAGCAAGAAAGCCAGTTCAAAGGAGTTTTGGAACAAAATGATGTGAATCAGGACGAGAATGAGCCGAGGCCGGTGGAACCAGAAATGGTCATCAGAAGGCTGAACAACTAAGTCCCCTGCAATCGCTATATGCCTCTGGGCAACGTCCTGGGCCAACCTAGTTATCACATGCTCCAGTTTGGTTCCGACCGCCAGCAAAAGCTGCACAGAAGCAATAAGCCATTTAAATAAGAGAACCTTCTGCGTATGAGTTAGGGATTTCCGTTTCCTTACAGTCAACGGGATGAAAGATATCCAGAAGTACGCGTGCCAACCTGCACAAATTATTCCAAGACAGTTCTATTAATTGGAAATAATGTCACTAGTACAGCTTCTGCTCAACTATATGCTCTAACTAAACATCTTACCAGCAACATTGAGCAGCAAGAAGACCACAACGAATAGCCAAAGATACCAACTGCGACGAGGAGATGATCATTTAGTAAATACCCTGAGGAAGAACGAGCTAAAATATTCTCCTGTTTTTATTTTCTAGCCAAAACGTGTACAAAGTTTTCTTTTGGCAAAAATGCACGCCCAAATTCTTTCTTGAAGTGAAAGGTAAATAGCAAAAAGCAATTTCCTTTTACCTTATTCCGACAACTTTCTTGAAATCGGCCTCCAGAGCGCGTATCATGTACTTGTGGAAATTGAATTTCGGATTGCCTCTACAGTGAGCCTATATTAATGAATGTAATAAATGCCAGTATTAAATTCTACTAGGATCACCTCGTGTCATATATAGTCATCACAGGAGCTTATGGACTAAAAATTTATGTTTAGAGGAATATCGTACCATGATAAAACCCAAACGAAGCGTGGTATAATCCGACCTGGTCACAGAACCATAAAACTGCTTGATAAAGGATTGCTGCACGAACAGGAAAATGGGTCAAGAATGAGCCGAGGCCCATGAAAATTGCCTGAATATGAACTTGGACATAATAGAAGACAGCCAAATGCCACATCGAAATTTCAATACACAATGCTGGATGTCTCCAGTTGTTAGCCAAGAGTTCTAGTGATAAGTAAGTTACATGAACAAGGCAGATGAAGAGGAGCCCTTCAAGACTTACCACCCAGCTGAGTATAGATAAGTTCTTGCCAATGCCAAGAAAACGTCCTCTGATGAAGGTGTGATCCTGAACATTTGTGAACTTTGTTTGCAAAGCTGTACATCAATTTTGAAATGTTTGAGACTAGAAACTCGGAATATAGTGCAGAAGAATATACCACAGCAAAATTTTCCACTTCTGAATTGAATGACATTACCCTTTTCAGGGTCAAACTCCTCCTTCTGAATGGCATCCTCCCATCGCTTCCATAGGCGTATCTAAAAAAGCAGGAGATGAGATCAAGCACTTAGACAAATGATTAAAGACACATTTGAGAGATAAGAGACCAACAATGACAGATCACAGAAAGTCTCCTGGCATGACTTTAAGTTACCTGTGCTCCCCCGCATAGGATCGTTAATGCACAGAAAACCACGTGCACAACGGCCAGCACGAAGATGAAAATGTGCAGATGATGAAGCGCCATGAGAGACAACAACGGCACCTTCCCCTGAAACAATAATCGTGGCGTTATTCCGTCACTCAATCTGACTTTACCCCATGGCTGAAGCCTCAAGGTACATTTTGTTATCTCCTTCCAAACAGATGTAAATCTCACTCAAATGGAGTCACAGCATCAGAACAGGGAAAACATCTAACAGCGGTTTCTGTATAATTTTTAGTGGCACAAGAAATTTCTAATTTTCATGTCGAATGAGCTCTTTGACTTGGACAAAAATAATGAAAAGGGATATATAAACGGAAATGTTCGTTATAAAAAATGCCAAAGTGAAAGGGGAATAAAAAGACACCCAAGCAATCTAGAAAAATGAACCTCACCTTAAAATGAAACGAAAACAGTAACTGAGAATACTTGAAAAGCCAAAGTCATGGCTCACTGTATAAGCCATGTCTATGAACTTTTAAAGGAAAACACAACCATTGTAGATGGGATCTCCAAACCTTGCTAGTTTCTAGAAGCTTACTAATCAAACCTTTCTCATGAACCCTGCAAAAATCGGGGTTTCTAGAAGCTTGCTGATCACTGTTTTAAACGATGAGGTTGTGTTGTCTTTTGAGGTTTGTGTGGTTTTTCAACTCCTCGGCCAAAATAAGCGGAGGAGAATGAGCAGAGGCCCCCCAGAAAACATGATACAGCTTATACCGCAGGGTCGTTTTGTAGGCCACAATGGCATTTCAGGCAGCCATGAATCCACCTTCCTCCCTCTCCTTCTCATTTTCTCTCACGATCTCAGGCTAGGAATGGGTTTATCAGTGTCTCCTCCACTCATTCTCCTCTCTCCCACTCATTCTCCTCTCCTCTGCTTATTTTGGCCAAGGAGTCGAAAAACCACACAGACCCCCAAAAGACAACACAACCTCATCATTTAAAATAGTGATTGGCAAGCTTCTAAAAACCCCGATTTTTACGGAGTTTATGAGTAAGGTTTGATTAGTAAGCTTCTGAAAACTAGTAATCGCCACAACTGTTGAAAATCTGCAAAAAGTGGGAGCTCACTTTACTCATGGTGAAGCCCGCAACTTTCTCTTTTTCGTGCCCAATCAAGGCAGGGGGTGCGTACATACACCATCAACATATATTAAAAACCATCTCTCTCTCTCTGAACTCAAAGAAAAACCAATTGAAAGAGAACAAAATGATGAAAGGACAAAGGAAAATGCACACGACAAAGGAACACATGCGAAAGGCATAGAATCTGGCTCCGATACCTTGTTATAAGTACAACCCAAAAGTCTAAAGTGGGGATATTTCAACAAGGAGAGAGAGGGAGAGAGAGAGATGCATATTTGGGATATTAAAAGCTTAGTTACCTTGCCACTGCAGTAGTCAGAGGAAGCTGCTGAATCTTCGGTGAGAAGGCGGCGTCCTCCAGGAGGGAAGAAATTAGTCAGGAAATGAGCGGTGGTGCTGCTGTGCTTGTCGGCGGCTCTCTCCTTGCAAGGTAGCCACTTATCCGCGAGCTCTTCCGAAATGCAAATATCGTCTATTCTTTCTTGGAACACAGCGAGCAGGAGCGATATGAAACCCAACAGCATTAGCTCTGCCATGAATGATCATCCGCACATAAAATTCAACAGCTTTAGAAACATAATTATGATTTCTCCGTTTATAAGGACACTTGAAATGAACCATAACATATGGTAAATGAAACAAAATCTACTGTGTGGTTAAGGACAACCTTCTTTGATTTTCTGTAAGGCGTCAAAGAGCGGTTTCTGGTTCCTCTTCTTGAGATACTGCAGTTGCCAAATCAGAGAGAGAGGAAGGTCACATATTCTCATCAATAGAGACGTGCGGCGTTATCAGACATGCCATAATCGATGCACAAATATATCAATTCGGCGGAAAAGAACCAGAAGAAAAGGCACCTTGCCGGCATAATGAAGAAACCGCTCGACAGCCAGAGAAATAATGACTATCACGGTGCAAACAACGGCGAGCACCCATGTCGGCGTGAACTCCAACGTCGGTCCCTCCGCTCCTCCTGCCATCCTCTCTCTCTCTCTCTGTTGAGAAATTTGATATGAATGTGATATGTGCGTGTCTATATGTATATGTATGTGACTAAACACGATGTCGCATGGGAGGCTGAAAGAGTATACGCTGGACTAAGAAAATGGGATGGTTGCTCTCAGATTGATCAATAAACTACCGTTTGACTACGGTCACCAGTGGTGAAGGTAGGATTGCATGCTTGAAATGGTAAATGTCTCTGAATGTTTTGTTAGGACGTAGACCCCTTTAAAGAAAACCATGTAGAAACTACATATTCTCTTGTCTGGTTGGACAAGACAAAATCAATCTTGGTACTCGGACAAGTTCGGATCGGAACGTGTGATTGACTTGGTCTAACAAGATTGCAGTCGGTGTTGACCTCTTAAGATTTCTCCAGTTTGGAAGTTCCTATGTGTTTTAGACGTAATCTTGCTCGACTCTTATCATTTTCTAATGACATTCCACGCGAGACTACAATTCAAGTCTAACGGAAGAAGAAGAAATTACCAAAGAAATAAATGAGGAACTATCAGGACAGGAGTGGGGTTCGATCTGAAGGTCAATACTACGCAGGGAATGCCTGTCGCCAAAAAATTTGCTATGAAGCTGGAGGGTATGGAGTCCACAGTTGATCGATCACACAAGTGTTTCTCATCCCTAGCTACCTCCCAAAAAAAAAAAAAAAAAAACCCACAAGTGTTCCCAAACTCGAGGTATATTCGCACTATTGGTAATGATCACAGAGAAAAAATTCCAGCACTCTCTTGTTTGCTTAAATGTCCACCGCGTAAAATTCCATCTCATAATATGTATCTCTCGTTTGCTCTGTGTCCACCGCCTAGAATTCCATCTCATATTTATACATAGGAAAGCTAGTCAACTTAGAAAACCAACTTAAATAAGGAAATATACTTGGATTTAGTTTCCTTCACACGCTCAAACTCGAGATATATTCCAGTGTATGATCACAAAGAAAAAGTCCCAACATTCTCTTGTTCACTCAAATGTATCCACCGCGTAAAATACCATCTTTTATACATACTTACATACATACATACATACATACATGAATTCCATCTCATATTTATACATAGGAAAGCTAGTCAACTTAGAAAACCAACTTAAATAAGGAAATATACTTGGATTTAGTTTCCTTCACATGCTCAAACTCGAGATATATTCCAGTGTATGATCACAAAGAAAAAGTCCCAACATTCTCTTGTTTGCTCAAATGTGTCCACCGCGTAAAATACCATCTTTCATACATACATACACACACACACACACACACACACACATATATATATATACACACTTCGGAAAGCTAGTCATTAAAAAACCTACTCAAACAAGGAAATATGCTTGGTTTAGTTTCCTTCACAAACTCAAACTTCAGATATATACCATTATTGCATTTGATCACCAGAGAAAAAATCCCAACACTATCTTGTTTGCTCCAACGTGTCCACCGTGTAAAATTTAATCCCTTATATACATAGCACAGGTCATTACAATAGGACAACTAGCCAAATTAGAAAACTTACTTAAATGAGGAAATATACTTGGATTTAGTTTCCTTCACAAGCCCAAACTCAAGATATATTTGCAATATTGTGGACAATATACTAAGCATGACGACAATATCACACGAGATTTATCTTTTGGAATTCACACATAAGTTGGGTCCAAAAATGCATTTTTCTAAAGACCAAAATACCAACTCTTTCCCTAAAAATATGCCTGAAATTATTTGGTGGTTCACGTTTTTCTTGAGAAAATCTCTGCATTTTGTTTTCTGTTTTTCATTTCTAAAAATTTGACTCGATATGAGAACGGATTTGGTTGGATTTGTGATCGGTTCACACTGCTGCTAGACTTTCATGATGATGTACTTGTCATGTGATTTTCAAATTCGAAAATGAGCGAAAGTGATCATCAATTGTAATTCCCCATTAGATAATTGCTAGAAATGAAGCAACTAAAATATTGGGTTGAATTATAATTGAATGCATGGATTATATTTTGAGTAAAGATTTAGTTGACCTAGGTGTGTTGACCTCTATTGTTGCATGCCCTTAGCATAAAATCAAGTAATCAAATCTCCACGCATCTTGCTTGGCTTATTTATCATCATATTTTTCGCACTTAAACACGGAGTTAAATTTATGTGGAATGACAATTTGAATTTCACCCAAAATACATAAAATCTTTTAAAAGAATGAAATGTCTGCACCAAGAATCTTTAAGATTTTTCATGAATTTTTGATAATTTAATAATATTTTTTTATTTCGAAACTTTGGATAAAATTCAAGTAGAAGTAGAAGTTTGCCTCTTTAGAACGGTTTTCACCGATTGTTTATCGGGAATTCGTAAAGTCAAAAACAATCTTTTAATTCCCGTCAAAATTTAAAATACCATCCAAAATTTCAAAACATGATGTGTAAATATACACATGTCAATATAAGACTATTTTTGAGTCATCAAGTATTTTACTTTTAAAAAAAAAAACTGAAAGTGCTTTCACCATAAAATATGAGAAAAGCCAAAAGTAAAAAATTAAAAAGCACTCAAAACAATTTACGTGGCACTTAAGCTTTGATTTTTATATAGAACAAAATCAATGTTGTCACACCCTGAACCTCGAATGTGCCCACATCCCTCGGAACGCGCCCACATCCCTCGGTGGTTGATAAAATTTTGCGATGTTCCCAGGACTCGTCGCCGAACCTTTTCATTTTATTGCACATGCGAAATTGAATTAACTAATCCCCTGACAACAACATACAGGGGATAGAAAAGTAGGACAACCAGTTTCAAATCAAAAATACACTTTCATTAACATCTAAAGCTTATACAAAAGGTTTTTATCTTAAAAAGAACTACTAAGTCACCTATGCTCCTAACCATTTTGCTTCAAACTCCAGGTTCTTCACACTAGGGACCTAAAAATGATTATATAATAACCAGTGAGATATAAATCTCAGCAAGTCCTCCCTTAAGCCCCCGATTAGAACACCAACTCAACTTAGGGTATCTCTTCAGAAACACCCCACAAACAAACCAAATATCAACAACCAACACTCAATAGTCGATTCACATGCAACCTTACCTAATATGCCATACCCTACACGTTATAACTCAGCATAATACATGCCATGCACAAGGACATTAGATGATGCAGTTCATCAATCACATACAAGTCGCGTCATAAGCGATCTCACCTGGCCATTGCCACTCCCTGCACGTTATTGATTCATGCATTCGTGCCATAAACAAGGTGATCAACTCATGCATGACCGGAACCAATGATGCTATGATTCTCATGTGTTCTTGCACTTTAGTGCGCCACCTATCACGCATTAATCTAGCACACGCGTCCCGATTATAAGGTAAAATCGTTATGATATGTCTCATACCGCGCCACACAATTTTACCCCATAATAAGGCACAACTATCTCACTCAATACTTTTTACCAAAAAAAAAAAAAAAAAACTATCTCGCTCCATACCAGGCTCAAGGTTCTAGAGGTGCCTTCTCCTCACGAAGTTCCAATATTGTGTGGCACTTAGTCCCTGACCTCAATTAGTCATAATTCGAGGTACTAGAGGTGGCTCCCACAAGTTCACACTATCGTGTAGCACTTAGTTCTTGACTATATTAAGCAATAGTACAAGGTACTAGAGGTGGCTCCCATGAATTCACACTATCGTGTCACACTTAATTCTTGACTATAAAAAGCACTAATACATAGTTCTAAATGTAACTCATACGAAATATCGCTATCATGTAGCACTTTGCTCATTTACTATGAATGACAATGCTGCAAGGCTTCTAGAGATAGCTCCCATGTGACTCAAGTCACCATGTAGCACTTAGACCTTAACTACAATAAGCAACGGTACAAGGTACTAGAGGTGGCTCACACGAGGTTTCATTCTCGTGTAGCACTTAGTTATTTACCAGCTCACAACCAATCGATTTTCTCAACATAACTCACATTTTCATAAAAGCGGTTCATCTTCCATGTCCCTCGGACAACCCTTTTCCCCTCCTTATGGAAAACATACATTTCATGCGGATGTTTATGCAATAACACATCCAATTCATTTAATAAAATCAACACACATGAAATTAGATCACTTTCAGAAAATTCTCAAATTTGAATATGTTGTAAAGGACACATAAACAAACATCTTTCATGAAGACACCTAAATCTAGATTCTTCTAGATTAATCACAGAAACTATGTCCGTTTCCAAAAAGTCTACTTTCCGAAATCAGTTTGATTCGAGATCCAAAACTTGTCTATTTGATCTGAAATTTGACTATATTAAACTAAAAGATGTGACAAATAAATTTTGTGAAGAAACCAATTTGAAATTCGAACTTTAAGAGTTGATAAAAACCTATAGAATCCCAAAAGGTCACGAATTTCAACACAATCCGAGATTCTGTTTGCAAATGACAAAGCTGAAATATCATACTTTGAAATGTCTAAAAATTGTGGGTAAAATATATGTTATATCTGAAGATGTCTAAAACATTTCTCTAGAAAGAATCGACCTCAAATTCACAACTCATTTTGATCTACTAAAATGGCAAATGGCGAGGGTCAACCGTAAGTCCACTAAATTGGACTAATCCGACTTCAACGGTGCTAATCTCACTAATTAGATTAACACTAATCCATTATAAGGCTAATATAACCATTTTAGATTATCACTAATTCATTATTAAGCTAATCTAAACAATCATTAAGCATAAATTAACCTCCTAAGCAAGTTTAGGCACTAATCAAAGGATTAAGAGCTAAACTCACCCATTAAACGGGCCGGAGACACGACAATGGCAATGACAGAGGCTACGCTTGAGAACCTCAACCACGATGATCTAAGGCGGTCCCGGGGCTAGAACAGTAGCCACAAGCTCTACTTCCCGCAGCAACTTTGGAAATCAAACAGCCAAAGGAGGAGAAAGGTTGAATGGCTTGGCCAAAGCTCTAAAGAGGGGTTGGTCGGCAACCGGCAGCACCTGGGGGTCGAGAGGGACCTGCTAGTGGTTGGTATGAGTGGAGTTAGGGTTGAAATGGAAGAAGAATGGCTAAAACGGGTGAAACAGACAAAGTAGTGCAAGTTGCCAAGCAAACTGACGGATCGGCGACTGGTTTCTTTCAGCTAGCATACGGGTCGGTCAACGGCTTTGTTTGGCGAGCGGCCAAGTCCTCTTGAATAGTTTCGGCCTTCTAAGCGCGATGGTGGGTGGCATGAAGGCTGATTCTCATGGGAAGGCAATGAACAACTCAAGTTTATAGAGAAAAGTCAGCTAGAGTAGAAATAGGCAGAGAAGAAAAACATGGGAGAAAATGCTATGAATTTGCTTAGGGCTGAAGAGGGAAGAGAGAGAGATGTGGGGGCTGGTTTCTTTGGTTCTTTGAGCTCCCAAAAAACTTCAGCAATGGATAAAAGAGGAGCAATGAGGAAGAAGGAGGCTATTGAAAAGATGAGGAGGGGCCACAAAATATCCAAAGCACTTGAGTTCTATGCCCCACCATGCATGGCTGTCATCCTTAGCCAATTCACAGCACCTTGGCTTCCCAAACAAGCCTCGCAATGGTCCAAATGTTTTTTTTTTTTTTGGTATTGGAGAAACCGGCTTGCAACCGACAGCCGCGCCGTAAACCCCTAAGTGACACTTAAGCAAGAGGACCCACCACCCCTGAGTCACACTTAATACACCTAGCGCCTCCCCTGGGTTTTGAACCTTTCACCTCTTCGTTGAGGATCAGCAGAGTCTTATCCAGTGAAGCTACCGCGGCCGGTAGTGCAATGGTCCAAATGTTGCTTCCCACAAGGCCAACGAATTTTGGGACACTTGCCATCCCATTTCATTCAATTTCCCTCCCAATTTCACTTCAATCCTTCTCCATTTGAGCTCAATTTTACCCCCATAAATTCAACCAAGATGCCATCGCTCATCTCATGATTTTTCCTTGTCAATTGAATCAACTTGAAGGCCAACGGTGCGCTCAAAAATGGCCCTCCAATTTTCTCGATCCAAAACGGCCCCACTTTGAAATTTCGTCGAAATATCGGGTTTGCAAAAAAATCTTCGGAGGATGAGTCGACGTTTCTAAAATGAATCGTGAAATGACAAACTTTCAATTTCTGAAATCGAGTTTAAATTTGCGGTTAATTTCAACCTAGCGCGATTTTAGCGTGACCTAACTTATCTTGTAACTTTTAGAAATATTTTGTGTAATTGACTTGTGATTGATTATTTTTTAGCCACATTGTGCATCTTCGACTCATTAGCGACGCTTGGTTGTCGTAAAAATCTCAAGATTTCAAATGTGGACACACGGTACAAAAATGATAGAAAAATTGGTCTAGTGCCATTCAACGAGAATTTTGCAATTAGGTGGAATCACCCATACTCTAATCAAATATCTCAGTCAACCCGATCTATCTCCGATTTCTGATCAATTTTGATAGTGCCGTATTGACCCTTGCAGATAAACACGGTCGAGCAATCGATTTTTGGTCGAATTTTCAAGTCTATTGCGTAAAAATTCCTTAACGGCTTCACCAGATAGACTAGTTATTTTATAAGTGATCAACTCAAAAAATAGAACTATAGACACATCGATGAAAAGCCCAACTTATTCAATCGAAAATAGAACCCAAAAATCAGAATGTCACAAATGTAATCTTATAAAATTCAACGCTCCTCTGTTTAGTAATGGAGTTCTTCACAACAGCTTCATTTAACTATTTGGCATCGTCAAATCTCATGCCCACAGACAAAACAAGCTTATTAACAATTAGATCATAACAAGGGTACTTACTTTTTCTTCCACGAGCAAGTTCTTCATTATCATTGTCATTCTTTGAATCGGCAATATCATCGCCGCAACTTTCTTCATTTTCACTTCTATTATCTTCAGCTAGAGTTTCATCCCTATTTACTAGATCGGGCCTCTTTCCTGAAGTTGTAAATTTTTTTCTAAGAAATTCCATTTACTTTTTCCTTAACTGTGCGAATTCATCATTATCTTCGTCACTTGGGAAACTTACGGAAACCAAATATTCATCCTCTGATTCACTGAATAAAGCAACGTCCTATTCTAATCCAATGAAGTCTTCATCGCCCACATCTTCACCCATGATTTTAGGACATCTCCATGTTTGTTCATCTTTATCAATATGACTTCTCTCCCTCTCATTTTGCCTTTCATCTAACTTAACCTCATCCCTGACCTGATTACTCACTTGAGTAGAATCCCTCACTTCTCCCTTAGTGGTAGTCTACTCATCCCCATTTTCATCCTCATCCTCACCGTCCTCATCATCAATATAATATTCAACATATACCCTAGCTTCATCGCCATGAAGATAATAGTAAATGATATCCTTAATACCATTATCGTCATTAAAAAATCTCAAGCCATCCTTCAATTCCTTCCCAGGAACACAGTAATGTAGTTTTTGCACTTTGCATCATTAAAAATACACAAAATCCCTCACAAAATCAATATATAATAGCTTCCGAACATTGACATAAATAGTACATTCATTTCCATCAATATATTCCCAGTCCTCGGCGCCAATAACAAACTCTCCACTGTAGAAAACAATGACGCATACCTGATTCTTGTCCATGTCAATGCTGCACCTAAGGAAAAAAAAAAAGTCGTTAGTTTTTAGGACCACGTGACAGAATTAGCAACTTCACATGCAAGTTATTGTCATTTTGTTGAAAGAAACAAATGCAACCAATTTATTCAATTCGGTCCCTTTACAGAAACAACATAAGCCGAATTGAATAAACAAAGTGAGGTCCCCACTGCACATTTTTCAATTCAATCATATTCGGTCCCCCACAGAAGCAGTCCAACTAATTAAACAAAGTAAGGTCCAACCACTGTTTCCCTTCAAGTCGAGCCCCCATTTTCCCCTCTATGCCCTATTTTTCTATTCGGTCCCCATAAAAGAAAAAGAATGACGAAATCCTAAATTTTTCTATTCAGTCCCCATAAAAGTGAGATCCCCACCACTTTCCCCCTGAGCCAACCCTTCAATTTGCCCTCCGCATCCTAACTTGTCCATCAGAACCCTAAATTTTTCACTAAATTGACCCATGTAAAGAACATGACAAACCTGAGTTGAGTGACAGTTGGGGACACGGCCAGCGAACAACCCTAAACAACGGCACAACTACGGAAGTGGCTGAGCAACGGCAGGTGAGCGACGACAAGCGAGCAAACGACGATTAAGAAACGAGCAAGCTACGGCCGACCTTGAGTGAGAATCGTAGTTCATATGGTACAAACCCTAATTTACTCCCTCTTCAGCGATGCAATTTTGGCCATAGAGCAATGCGGCGTCGTTTTGTATATGAGTCCATGTGGAATGGCATAAAACGACGTCATTTCTTACGAAGAAAGGAAAATAGCGTCGTTTTATGCCATTCCACGTGAATAGACTTCTTCAGTTTTTGCCACGTCGATTTTTTTTTTTTTAAATATAAAAGTCACATAATTATTTTGGCCAGAATCTCTCACCGATGACACCAAAGTGATCGTTTTTCCTCCAATTTGGCACTTAAGTGATCCAAAATAAACTTTTAGCATTAAAGTGAGCACCGTACACAAATTTTGGCACTAATGGTATACTTACCCCTACGGTTTTCAATAAGTGGTGACAAAAACTTGCCAACAATGCGATGGCGACCCAATTTTCCATTGAATTTTAATTGGATACCAAGGATTTAGAGACTCACCTGAGAGAGAGAATTTCCAAGAAAATATTGGTATTTTATACTTCATTGAGTTAAAACTTGAGAAAAGAAAAGAATAATTAGATAAAGCAAGAAACTCTTGATTCGAGTTGGTTGGAATTCGGATTTGAAATCAAAATAACACTAACCAACCCAAATATAGAAGAAGAATTAGAATGAAACCCGCAATGTTTTGATCTGAATTTTGCAGTCTAAAATTGATTTTGAGAATCTTCTCAGACTCGCCTATAAAGTTTCAAGTAAATGCTAAGTCAATGCGGTTGACTTTCTTGGCAATTTGTCGCGTAAGAATAGTGGTCTTTACGCATCCCATATATCAATTATTTGTTTTAAATGTCCGTAGTTCACTACAAGGACAATAATGTCTACTGCTTCTTTTGCTTTTTCTTCCAAAGTAACATTATTATCGCGAGTCATTTGCATGAGAAACGTGATGTGTTTCACATTGGGACGATCTTGGTCTTTTCACAACTTGCACATCCATCCTTTGCTTTTGTCGGACGGACAAGAAGTGGCAAAAGTCTCTTAAATGACAATGAAGCCTCTGATGCCTCCTTTTCCTTTTGCTTTTTCCAAAAGTGACACCACTATCAATAATGGATGTCCGTCCTTTGTTTTATTCGGACAAGGAGCAGCAAAAGTCTCCGAAATAAGATCCACCCTCAATTACAATGATATCTCATTTTCCTTTTGATTTTTCGAAAAGTGACACCACTATACTTTCTCCTCTCTTTTTTTCAAAATTAATGATATTTTATTACTAATTCGGCATTGTAGGAGTACATAAGGCACAAAATAGTTGGGGAATACCACGATTTTTTTCAATCAAAACAATTATGACTGCCTTTTAAAGGAATTAGCTTTAGAGTGCTTACAAATCAATCAAAACAATTATTAACGTTTTATTGTACTAATTTTTCCCCAAAACATGTAGGATTACCTTTTTTTCAAATGGATATTACATAATTAAGTAAAATGAACATATATATATATATATGGACCTAATAATTGCCCTCGGTTTCAAAACAACTAGAAATTGAGCCATACGGTTGCGCAAGATCAATTGAAATTTGCACCTCAACACATACATTTTATTTCTTAGAATTTGTTCCCTTATTGTAGAACATAATATTCAAAATATTTAAATATGTTAATACTAGATGGACCAACAAAAAAAAAAGCCAATACAAGAAAATAAATATAAGTCAAACTAAAAATAGACATGTCATTACATTTATCTTGAGTTTTGTTGCAAAAGAAAGAAGGAATAGCAACAATAAACCAGAAAATAGAAAAGTCAATCAGATGCCGAATACATGTGGCTTAGTCGATATGCTCTAGTCCAAGGGGAGAACGGCCTACTATTAGTCAAGTAATACAATAAATGTTATAACCATGCCCAAGTCACTGAAGCACTCCCAAGTTTTCGCAACCCTCAATCCATAACCTACACAGTATTTAGTCTATATAATTTCTAGTGAAACAATAAATAAATCTCACAAATGAATTACAAAAATATTATGAAGATTTTCACAGCTATCAAAAACTCGTGATTAATTATCTCTGGATCTAATTGACAAACATATGCATGAAATTTGCATACTGTGGTTGAAGTGCCCACTCTACTTCGATAAAAAAAAAAAAAAAAAAAAGCACACTAGAAACAGCCTACCCTGGAAGTGGAACATATGATAATTGCAAACTAAGTTGAGGCATTCGCTACTCATTAGCAAACAATGACGCGAGTTACTTTATAGGAGCCCAAAGGATGCAATTGAGAAATACTAGTTTCATTTCGGCGCGACGTTTTTCAGGTTCTTAACTTCGTTTTATTTTGACATGACTTTTTGTTTTTTTTTTTTTTTATGTTCTTAACTTTGGGACTATGATTTTGCATTTCTAACTAAAATGCCATCTCCTATCATTCCTTGCTCAAACCATTAGCATGGAATAGGTATTGAACTGCTCAATGATCTCAAGGTTATGAGGCATGTAGGTCAATTGGGATTAGAATTAACTTTCTGATGTGCTAGAGTAGCATGAGCTATAGGATTTTCTTATCGGGAGAATTACTAAAAAAGTCTTAAACCTATTGCAATTGTACCAATTCAGTCATAAATTTTTTTTTTAGCCAATTTAGTTCTAAACCTTTTACAATTGTGCCAGTTTAGTCCATCCAGCCAAAATTAGCCGGTCGGCGCTGACGTGGACACCAGTCATCCAGCGAAAGCAGACATGGCAATTTTTTTAATCTTTTTTTTTTTAATTTTTTTTCGAATTTTTAAAATTTTTATGAATTTTTTAATTCTTTTTTTTTTTTTAGCTTCTCCTTCCTCTGGCCGGCACCGACCGACCAGAGGTGAGGGCTAGTGAGGCCAACCTCGCCGGCCAATGGTGAGGCTGGCCTCGTCGTCACTGGGCAAGGCCCCACCAGAACTGGCGAGCCCCCGCTAGATCTGGCGAGGCCGAGCCTCGCCAGATCCAAGGCAAGGGTCAACCTCGCCCGGCCAAGGCGACAGTCCCACCCGCTGCTCCACGTTTCCGACAACTCCGGCTTCCGCGGTTCGTTGCTACAGAAGCCAAGTTGGGTCATCATCTTCTCTAATCCACCCTCTGCAAAACGAGCTAAAAAACCCCCGTTGAAAAACCCTCAGGCCCTTGGCAAGCTCCGACAATGGAGGCAATGAACAGGGTGCTGGTTGTGCTCACGAAAGTCGCTAGCGAGGCCAGCCTCACCTAGCCATGGCGAGGGCAGAGCTCGTCGGCACTGGCGAGATCGACTGTCACCATGGCTGGTGAGGCTCGGCCCCACCTAGCCAAGGGGATGGTCGACCTCGCCATCCATGGGCGAGGCCGGCCTCGCCATTGGCCAACGAGGTCAACCTGGCCGGCCAGAGGAAGGAGAAGCTGAAAAAAAAAATTCAAGAATTCAAAAAATAATTAAAAATTCAAAAAATTTTAAAAATAAAAATAAAAAATTGCCATGCCAGCTTTCGCCGAACGACCAGTGTCCACATCAGCACCAGCCAACCAATTTTAGCCGGATAAACTAAACTAGCACAATTGTAAAAGGTTTAGGACTAAATTAACTAAAAAAAAAAGTTTATGACTAAATTGGCACAATTGCAATAGGGCCAATTACATAAAAAAGCACGAACTTTAGGGTTTGGGACAAATCGCCCGAACTTTATTTTGTCTCGAAAAAAAGCACCAACTTTCACTCGTGTCCCAAATCGGCCGCCGTTAACTCTCCTCACGATCATCCGACCCGGCATTTCCACGTCGATAATTCTTCTCCTCCTTCTAACTCCTCGGTAAAATTCGCCGACGAGACCGTCACCTCTCTCCCTCTCCGATTTCAGATAAATAAACGCCATTCTCCATCTCTGTTCATCCAGCTCTCTCTTCCTTCTCCGAGCTTCACTCTTTTCGAGCTCGTACAGCGGAACGAGAGTGCAACCCTAGAAAAAGGAAAAACGAAGAAAATGAAGCGAGTGTATGCAAATCTCGCCCTCTTATCTCTCTTGTCCATCTCCTTCAGCTTCTTCCTCCCGACCGCCTTCTCTAGGACGAAATTGACCTCTCCCACCGCGACCCTCGATGTCTCCGGCTCGCTCCGAACGCCGGGGAGTCCTCTCCTTCGATCCTCGTCCCGACATCCTTCTCCGAGCAAGAGCGCGTCGTCGGGGAAGACGTCGTCGGGCTCATTCTCCGTCCGACTCCACCCGAGGGAGTCCCTCGTGAGAACCCCATACAGGGAATACAAGGCCCTCGTCCTGGCCCGGCTCGGCCGCGACTCGGCCCGGGTCGGCGATTTCGTGACGGAGACGGTGTCGTTCGGCGACTTCGGGGCTGTCAACAACGTCGCTCTGGGATGCGGGCACGACAACGAGGGGCTCTTCATGGGCTCGGCGGGCCTGCTCGGGCTGGGCGGTGGCCCCCTGTCCCTGACGAAACAGGTAAAGGCGAGCTCCTTCTCGTCGTCGGTGGACCGCGACTCCTCCGAGTCGTCGACCTCGGATTTCAACTCGGCCGCGCCGGCGCCGAGTCGGTGTTCGCCCGCCGGTGAAGAACGGCAAGGTGGACACGTTCTACTACGTGGGGGCGACGGGGATGAGCGTGGGGGGAGACGGTGTCGATCCCGCCGTCGCTGTTCCAGATGGACGAGTCCGGCAACGGCGGGATCATCGTCGACTCGGGGACGGCGTCTTCAGCGCCGCGGGCCGAGCCGGAACCGTCGGATCCCGAATCGGAATCGGAATCGGAATCGCAGGCCGACGAGCGCGCGGCCGCGCGGCGGGGGCGACGCCGGAGCCTCGGCGACATAGAAAGGCGAGGAAGGTGGGGTTGATGTACCGGTCGAAGAGGAAGCCGGGTTCTAGGGTTTCGGGATCTTCGGGCGGGGCGCGCCATCGGGCGGGGGCAAATCGGGCTGATCGAAATCCGCTCCCGGAATTCCCTCGGACGGAGGATGGCCACGAGAAGATCACGAGGCGGCGGCCATTGATGGACTCCTCTCGTTCGTCGGTGATCCAGCCATTGATGTTCTTCGGTTCAAGAGGCGTTCGTGTGGAGGGAGGGAGGATAGGCGGGGAGGGGCGGGGAGACGTTTTCAGATCCGGTCGGATGACCGTGAAGGAGAGTTAACGGCGGGCGGATGACCGTGAAGGAGAGTTAACGGCAGCCGATTTGGGACACAAATAAAAGTTGGTGCTTTTTTTTTGAGACAAAATAAAGTTCGGGCCAGATTTGTCCCAAACCCTAAAGTTGGTGCTTTTTTATGGAATTGGCCCAATTGCAATAGGTTTAGGACTTTTTTGGTAATTCTCCCTTTTCTTATCATAATTATGCTTCATCAAATATTACAAGGCAATACAAATTTGTTCAATATGAATGAAAACATAAAATTACTTGGAGCGTTCAATGCAGGTGAAGCTCCCTAGAAAAGATTTTAGGTGGTATTTTTGGGGGTGGATTTCAACTAACATCTTCAGTTCTTTTCTATTTTATGTGAGATTTGAAATGTCGCAAACTACTAAGAGTCGCACTTTTTCAAGCTTACACATCATGGCAATCATTCGCCACTTTCTTGGATCGGCTGTCCAGTCCATTCCCGGATCATAGATCTACCCAAAATAATCTTGCTAAGACTCAATGTGCCACAATGTATTTATTCTTCATGTCCATTGCATGACTTAACTTACGGTCCAACTGAGAGGCGACTCAAGTACCGTCACTTGTGAGATCCACAAAGGCTTGAGTTAAATTATTTATAACTATCATTGGAAGAAAACAGAAAGAGATTTGGTCTTGAGGTGACCATATGTATCAAGATCCAGGAGTTCTTTTAAGTCTTGATTGCTGCTGCTTCCTTCAATACTTGCCCAGCAAAATGCTGAAAGAGAAAGTAAGAATGACGACGACGATGACGACAACGACAGAAGTGCAATTTGGTGTTTTACATCCTTTTAGCCTTGAGGCATGGGCACAATTGCATGAGTAAGCATTGCATAAATTAAACTACTAAAGCAAAGTAATCACATTTCGAGAACTTCTAGATCCTCATGGATCTTATTGAAATATAAATTTGTTCTACCTACCACGTTATCCAAAGACTAAATCTACAGATATTTTCTCCAATTTCACGAAACCAAGACTTTTTTAGATGATGCACTTCGCAGATCCGCAAGGAGTTCATTCAATATGTTACCTTATCTTATGGAAGAGAATTTTGACTTTGTAATCCTTTGACACTTGTCAATTTCATCGAATTTGAGTCAATAAAAATGCTACCATCTCATTTGGTTATTCAAAATATTTAGAGAAAGGTTCATTTGCATCTCAATAAAGCTCGTTACATAAAGAAAATGTCGATATTCGATATTATATAATTTTACTTTTTATCTATCCTCTTTATTTTTAAGCATGGAGTCAATTGTTAAGGGAAGCATAGTTTTTAGTTGCTAATCTGCATGTTCTCACCCCTAATTTTTTTTACTTATCTATAATAAGCTCCACAGTCCACTAAATGTCCTTAGTGGACAATAATGTCTCCTCCTTTTGCTTTTTCCCTAAAGTAACATTAATGCCGCAAACCATTTGCAACTGAAACGTGATGCGTTTCACGTGGACATGAGACGTTGGATTGGTTAGGACCCTCCTTATCTTTTCATGTCTTACATGTCTATCCGTTCTTTTATTCAGACATGAAGTTTGAAGTCCACTGTCCCCTACAAGTCCTAGAGGACAATAATTGTCTCTTTTTTTCCTTTTCTTTTTCAAAAGTGACACCGCAACCACGACTTGTCTTTTGAAGAAATTACCTTTAGGGTGCTTATTAATCAATTTGTAAGTTTTGGCTATCATTGTTTCCTTCAATTCTCGCCTAGCAAAATGCTGAAAGAGAGTAAAAATAATAATGATGATGATGACGGTGAAATGATCATGCAAGTGCAATTTGGTATTTAACATCCTTTTAGGCCCAAGCCCGCAAGTGTTAAACTAGTATAACTACATGAAAAGTACGCTTAACATATAGCCACAACTGCACGAGTGATTATTGCATAAATTAAATTTACTAGATCAAGGTAATCACATTTTAAGAATCTCTAAATCCTATGCTGGATCTTACTAATAATTTTCATATAGCCTCTTCACTT
The DNA here is from genome assembly GCA_016097485.1 of Eucalyptus sideroxylon x Eucalyptus melliodora. Taxonomy (NCBI): domain Eukaryota; kingdom Viridiplantae; phylum Streptophyta; class Magnoliopsida; order Myrtales; family Myrtaceae; genus Eucalyptus; species Eucalyptus sideroxylon x Eucalyptus melliodora. The sequence goes on from CM027824.1 coordinate 5,749,547, forward strand.
TAATTAATTATGTCTATCACATTACTGGGAGACTAAATCTATGTATATTTTCTATAACTTTCAATTTACAAAAGAGAGACTAAGTTTGTTGTATTTTGATACTTGACATTCTCATCGAATTTGGAATTGTGAAAATAGTACCGTCTCATTTGGTTATTTGTAATATTCTGGGAAAAGGCCCATTTGCGTTCTAGCAGCATTGACACCCAAATTATAGCTGAAAAGTCAAACATAAGTTTTTTTGTAAAAATAAAATAAAACAATGATGGTGATAAATTATGATAAAAAGATTTTTTTTTTTAAAGTGAATAAAAAGATGAAGCACCAAGCCATCAAAGCTCATCACTCCAGCCCGACCCAACCATGAGAGTAGCCCAGACCACTAGCAGAGCTCATTAAGCACCTAGCCCAATTCGCCTCAACCCATTAGATCCACAAGAGCAGCCTAGCCCACACCAGGCCCATCAAATTCTAATAAAACCGAGTAAGCCCAATTCGGTCAAACCCATAAAGATTTGAATTAAGCTTGATCCACCTCATTGGAACTGGCCCCCATCTTCCCCACTATCTTTCTCTCTCTATCGCTCTGAATGTTGGAAACGAACTCATGCCCGTGCACTAGGGATGCTGAACGAAGGAAATTTGCTGCATTACAATGTTTAATCGCCTCTTGTGTCCATAACCGAGACCTTCCCATTATGAAATTAGCTAATTTACATTCACTTGCGTCGATTTCCTTGTTGAATATGGGATTTACGTTGATCGTTTTTTGCTATATAGGCATTCCCTAAGTTCTTTTGTCTTTCATTAAGAATGAATCCAGGAGGTATGCACTTCAATACATTTCTGCATTGGTTTAGATCTATGTTCAGTGTTCTTGCAGCACAAATCCAATTTTGAGTATTGCTGGATTGGGGCAAGAATCTCTTGTACGGAATTGGATTGAATCTGATGTGTTTTTGTCGAGTCTGCATATTGAATTTGTTGGAATCACTCTTAGATCTACGGCTTGTGTTGTTGAAAAAAAAATTATAGTTCATTTGTTGATACAATGAGCTAATGAAAGAAGGATGGACGTCTAATTGGTGTTCTTTTTATTGAGTGGAGTTTGCATACATACATATTTGCATATGTACACACACACACACATATATATGATAAATGTTTTTTGTTGATGAATGATTTAAATAATTTGGTATATCTCTTATTCTAATTCTATTTTGTTACTTTATCAGTTATGGATGATTATCCTGAAAGGAAAAACTACAAAAAAGAGGAAGAAGAATATTGGCAACTTTGTGCAGCTGCACATACCTACGATATTTATCAGGCAACATATGGTCAAAAAAATACCGTGCATGACCTCATCATATACAAGAAATGCATGATTATGAGAGTTGACGGATATGGATGCTAATCTTGAAAGATTTTATCGAATATTTAAAATAGATAGAACTGTGTTTAAGAATTTAATTAATGATTTAGTGACACGATATGGTTTTCAACGATCTAGAAATATTGATGTTGCAGAAATGCATGGATTGTTTCTTCATATTTTATGACATAATATAGGTAATAGGTTAGCACAAGAGTGCTTTCAGCACTCTAGGGAAACCATATGCAGGCTATTTAGCTTAGTTTTGAATAAAATATGTAAAATTGGAGCAGATTCGATACAACTATCCAATCAGCAATTTAAGGAAGTTCCAAAAAAGATTAGGAATAATACAAGATTTTTTTTCCACATTTTAAGGTAAGTTACAATTATACAATAAAAAATATGAATTAAATATAAATTAAATAATATTTGTGTTCTTGTTTTAGGATTACATTGGAGCTATAGATGGTACTCATATTCTAGCGGTGGTACTTACAAGTGAGCAGGTTCATTTTATTAGTCGAAAAGGAACACCAACACAAAATGTGATGGCCGTGTGTAATTTTAACATAAAATTTACTTATGTGTGAATCAGTTGGGAGGAAACAACTCATGATACTCGTATCTTTTATGAAACCATTAAAAGACATGATTTACAATTTTCTCATCCTCTGAAAGGTTCGTTAATTAATGGTTTTTACACATTAATTTATGTATGTGTTATATGTTGATTAAACTTACAACTTTTTTTATGTAGGTAAATATTATTTAGTTGATGCTGGATATCCAAATCCCACGGGTTATTTGAGGCTATATAAAGAAGTTAGATATCATTTACCTGAGTTTCGACGAGGTTCTCAACCGACGAGTTATAAAGAAGTGTTCAACTGTGCTCACTCCTCGCCACAATCAGAAATTGAACGAGCTTTTGGCATATTAAAGAAGAAGTGAAAGATTCTAAAGAGTATGTCAAGTTATCAATATACAAAGCAAGTGAAAAATTGTGATAGCAATGATGACTTTGCACAATTATATACGAAGAAATACCATGAATGATGCACATTTTGCTAGAGTGGATTTAAATCCCAATTTATATACAATGGATTTTGATGATGTAAATGAGGAAGGTAATACTTCAAATGATGATGTAACATATGATGTGGCACGTTTACGTGATCAAATAGCCATGAATTTAGGAAATAATTGAAGATGTTTGTAATTTTTAAGGATAATGAGCTTCTTTCCTCAAAGCATATATTATCATGTTTTTATTGTAATAAAAGTATTTTTTTTTTTGTAATTGAAAAAGAGAATACGTAAATTTTTTTCCATTTGATGTTTTAAAAAAAAAAGAAATTTAAATTTTAATAAAATTTTCTACACAATATCTTTAACATTTTTTTCAAATATAAATTAAAAAAATTGCAAACATTTTTTTTAATTTTAAACAAATTAAAATTAATATTTACATTAATCAGCAAATGGGCTTTGCAAATGTGTTTTCTATCAAACAGCATTTCTCTCAAAGTTACTTTTCAAAGCAGAACTTACTAAACAATCTTTGCATTTTCCTAATGAGCTTTCCAAATACTGAACCAAACGCGCCCATAGTACTAGACATCCTCAACCATATTGAGAAATTAAGGCAATATTATTATGTATATATGTGCTTAACCTATAATTTTTAGAAGTTAAATACTAGCTCTCTACATGTGCATACACGATATGATTGTGTGCACATGTTTGATACAATCGTGCACAATACGAAATCGAAAGTGAGGGTCATTTGCACATTTTCAATTTGAATCGCATTAAGTAAGAAGTATTAATTCTCTCACTTTTAACTTTATACTATATAATGTCGATTTATTGTGTAATCACCTACTTTCTTTCTAAGCATAGCTACTATTTTTGTCTCACTTTGCACAAATGTCGGTATCACACTAGACATCCTCAACCATATTAGGAAATTAAAGTAGGGGTGTGGCTTTTTTAGTAGTGGAGAAACAAGTTTCTTTTGTAGGATTATTTTGTTTTCCCTTCAAATCTACAAACAATTTGATGACATACAAGAAAACGGCAGAAGTACATCCCAAGTGCCAAAACTTAGCACGAAGGGACACTTAAGTGTCAAAAGTTTGGAAATAACACTTAAGTGCCAAAATTGGAGCAAAATGGATCACTTAAGTGCCACTCTTGCCAAAATGCCAACGTAGCGATTTTTCGACGAAGAAAGTGCAAAACAATGCCGTTTTGCACGCCGACATGGCTAGACAATACAAAAACAGTGTCGTTTTAATGCTGACGTGGAAAAAAATTAATATAAAAATTAATTAAATTAGAATTAAAACTAAAATTTTTTAAAACAATTAAAAATAAATAAAATTATTTAAAAACAAAATTAAAAGGGGGGGGGGGGGGGGGCACAAGCGGGGCACAAGCGAGGGCTGAGTCCTCGCCGCTGCCACCTCCCCACTGTCGCCGAAAGGGGTAACAGCGAAGGGGGGAGAGTCGGCCGAGGTCGCCAGGCCCTAGCTAAGGGCCAGTGACCCCAACCAATCGGCAGCGAGGGCCCGCGAGCCCTCACCTAGATATGGCGAGGGTCGACGGCCCTCGCTTGGCCGGGCCAAGGGCCAAGACCCAACGACCCCAGCTAACCCTCCCCCCTCCGCTGTCGGCCCTTCCGACGGCGGCAGGGAGACGGCGGGAGCGAGGGCTTAACCCTCGGCCGCGTGGCCCCCCCCCTTTTTCTTTTTCTTTTAAATTTTAGTTTTTTTAATATTTATTTTATTTTTAATTTTATTTATTAATTTTTTTATCACGTCAACACCAAAATGGCATCTTTTTGCACTTCCTTCACTAGAAAATTGTCACGTCAGCATTTTGGTTAAATTTTGGTCGGAGTGGCACTTAAGTGATTCATTTTGCTTTAATTTTGGCACTTAAGTATCACTTTCCAAACTTTTGACACTTAAGTGTCCCTCCATGTCAAGTTTTGGCACTCCGGGTGTCTGTACCTCCAAAGGAAACCATCAAAGTTTCGTCTATGAATAATTCGATATTAAGTGAACCATGCACTTCTCCGATTTTGGTCAGATGAGATCTTCCACCTTCTGGGTGGATTAAAATGAATATTGATGGATTTGGGTTTTGTGATTAGAAATCAACTTTGCAAAACAAATTGGATTTCATAGGATCATCATTAAGATTGACTCTAGAACCGTCATGGATTTTCTTAGTCCAGAGCTTAGATTAATAATGTTGGCCCTACTTTTCTTAAAGATATCAAAAGATTGTTAATTTCTCTCTCTTTCTAAGTTTAAAGTGTAATATAACTTTTAATAAAGAAATTGCTTTGTTAATTGGCTTGTTAATCTTGAAATCCACAAATGCTTGAATATTAATTTCTTTTCATTATCTCGTACAAAGTTACTTTATGTTTTATTACGTGATAAGAAATGGATGGTAGATTTATGATGTTAAGTTTTTGTATTTGTCTTTAGCCTTTTTTCATACAAAAAAAGAAAAGACTATTATTATTTATATAAATATTTAACCAATACTTTTTCTTTTTTTTGGTATTGGAGGAACCGGCTTGCAGCCGACAGCCGCGCCGTAAACCCCCAAGTGACACTTAAGTAGGAGGACCCACCATCCCTGAGTCACACTTAATACACCTAGCGCCTCCCCTAGATTTTGAACCCTTCACCTCTTCGTTGAGGATCAACAGAATCTTATCAAGAGCCACCGGCCGGTGGTTTTAACCAATACTTTTTGTAGCTACATAATAGCTCTTTACACGCGCTTGCACAACATGGTTGTGTGTGTTAGATACGATCGTGTGCCGTACGAAATTGAAAGTGAGATCATTTCCACATTTTCGATTTGAATCATATTAACCAACAAGTATTAATTATCGCAATCTCACTTTTATCTTTACACTATATAATGTCAATTTATTTAGAATTTACCCATTTCCTTTCTAGTCATAACTATTATTTTTGTCTCAATTTGCACAAGCACCGATGTCGCCGGACATCTGAACCATATTAAGAAATTAAAGACAATATTATTATGTACATATGTATATGTGTGCGTGTTTAACCTAAAAATTTTAGCAGCTACATGCCAGCTATCTACACGCATGTGCAAGACACAATTGTGCGCATACCAAATAAGATCATGCATGGTATGAAATCAAAAGTGAAACCATTTCCACATTTTCGATTTGAATATATTAAGCAAGAAGTATTATTTGTCTTAGTTTTAATTTTTCGCTATTTAATACCATTTGTACGTCACCGATATTGAGAAATTACTGACGCTATTGTTCTATACATATATATTTAACCTTAATTTCTAACAACTATATATTAGCTCTCAACACGCGTATGCATTATACAATTGTGTGCACGTGTTAGATACGATCTTGCATGATACGAAATCGAAAGCAAGGCTTGTTTCCAGATTTTTTATTTGAATCATATTAAGCAAGAAGCATTATTTGTCTTACTCTTAACTTTTCACTATTCAATACCAATTTATTGAGTAACCGGCTGCTTTCTTTGTAAGCATGATTATCATTTTCGTCTCATATATATATGTTTAACCTTTAATTTTTAACAGTTACATATTAGCTCTTGTCACACGCATGCATAATACGATTGTGCCATGTGTTAGATATGATTGTGTGCAATATAAAATCGAAACCGAGGCTCATTTCCACATTTTTTTTTTTTGAATCATATTTAAGCAAGAAGCATTATTTATCATACTTTTAACTTTCCACTATTACAGACCAAAAAAAAAAAAAACTTTCCTCTATTTAATACCAATTTATTGAGTAACCACCTACTTTCTTTCTAAGCATGATTACCATTTTCATCTCACTTTACACAAGTATCGATATTATACGTCGCCGATATTGAGAAATTAAAGACGCTATTATTCTATACATATATGTTTAACCTTTAATTTCTAACAGTTACATATTAGCTCTCAACATGTGCATGCATGTTACGATTGTGCATTCGTGTTATATACAATCGTGCATAATACGAAATTGAAAGTGAGGCTCGTTTCCACATTTTTCGATTTGAATCATATCAAGCAAGAAGCATTATTTGTTTCGCTTTTGACTTTGCACTATATAATACCAATTTATTGAGTAACCACTTGCTTTCTTTCTAAGCATGACTACCATTTTCATCTCACTTTACACAAATACTGATATTGTACATCGCTGATATCGAGAAATTAGAGATGTTATTATTTCTATACATATATGTTTAATCTTTAATTTCTAAAGGTTACGTACTAGTTGTCGACATGTGCATGCATGATACGATAATGCATGAATGTTAGATACAATCGTGCATGATACAAAATCAAAAGCAAGGCTCGTTTCCACATTTTCGATTTGAATCATGTTACATAAGAAGCATTATTTAGTCGCTTTTAATTTTGCACTATATAATACCAATTTATTAAGTAACCATCCACTTTCATTCTAAGCATGACTATCATTTTTGTCTCCCTTTACACAAGTACCGATGTCATACCTCACTGAGATCAAGAAATTAAAAACGCTATTTTTCTAGACATATATATTTGACCCATATTTTCTAGCAATTACATATTAGTTCTTGACATGTGAGTGCACAATATGATTCAATTGTGTAGGTAGGCACTAACTTTGACCTAACTACGCATGTGTTGGATTCGATTATGCGCAATACAAAATCGAAAGCAATATCCCTTTTTCGCACTTCCAATTTGAATAATTAATAATGCACATATAGGAAGTTCTTGATCTTATCTAAATAAATCCCAATATATTACGCTTTTTTTGGGCAGTAATTTATGATATTACTTAAACAAGTTTGCGCACGCGCGGGGGTGCGCGCGTGAGAAGTTAATTCAGCTACGCGGTAGATTTGAAAAAGTACAAAAAAGGGATACAGGACAATTTTCGATTTTTATCCCCCCTCTTCTTCCTCCCTTCCCTTCCCGCTCGCCCCCTCCTCCGACGACGACGCTGCCGCTAACCGCCGCTGCTCCGCCATCTCCGCCGCCACCGAGCTCCGGCCACGACCGCCGCCTCCGCCTCCGCCTCCGCTCCCCCCCTCGACGACGGAGCCGGCGTCCCGCCTCCGTCCGTTGACGGCGGCGAAGGCTCCTCGTCCGACGGGGAGCGGCCCCGGTCGGACACCGGCGCGGTCCGCCCGCCCTTCTGTTTTCCCCCGTTTCTTCTGGTCTCCGATCGGGTTGCCCGCTGTCAGTGAATTGCGGGGTTGGTCTGTCGTCCACTCCGGCGGAAGCGCGGAGAACGGCTCCGGGGATTCGGGTGAGTAAATTCAAGTTGCTGCATCTTCGTTTGGTTGTTTCTTCTTACTTGTTTGGAAGTCAACGTCGGTTCGAGATCCGCCGGGATGTCTCTGCTCTCGCTTTCTGCTTGTGGATGTATGTGAATTGTTCTCTTTTAGAGCTTTTTGGCCGGGATCCTGTTGGAGCGTTTGAACGTCATGGTCTCTCTTTTTTCTTTTTTTTTCAGTTCGTTTTGTTGTGCAGTTTGAATGTTTAATGGTGATTGGTTTGGCCCCAAATATATGCCTCTACGTGTAATATTCTCTTTCATTTTTTCAATATTTCATTCAAAACTTTCCAGTCTACTCTGAAATATATCACTCAATACAAGATTTATTGAATATTAGAAGAATAATATGAATCCTTTCCGAAAATATCAAATCATCATTCCTCCTAAGTCAATTTTCGGTCTTCAGAGAATAACGGGCTTGGGCCAATTTGCTTTCTTTGTGGACTTAGTCAAATTTATCAAATTAAAGCTTAGAACCATCAATTCAAACTCATCTGTCACCGGTCCAATGCAAATGCAATAATAAAAAATGCTCCTAAAGTTATATACTACGCAATTTAATTCCTTTCTTTTTATTAGAGATTAAAAATTAATCCCTAATTTTCATCGAGTCGCCCAAATTTAGGTGTCAACAATGGCAATACTACATTGCATCTGTGCAGCAGAAGCATTCAAAATAATTTCGGCGGCCTTAGTTCCTTAAGGGACTCCTTGGCTCACCTCCATCCATGACGAAACTGTGGTTGGTTCGGTGTGTCGAGGAGCAGCTGATGCTTTCTCAGGGCATCCGGAAGCGGGTGGTCCCGTGGATCCGGTGTTCATATGCTCATTCTGATATGTTTATGTGCTGAACAGCAGGTTTCGGATTCTTAATTTGGTTCATTTAGAGGCCTAGGGCGGTCCACGGGTGTCCCTACTCCCTATTGCATTAATACATCGTTTCGAAGCGTGAGTAAGTACTTTTTTTCTTTTTCTCTCTCTAACAATTGAAAGAAATGGCTTTGGCAAAAACATGTATTGCTAGATTGGAGAAAATTTAAGCTTCATTTGTTTCACGGAAAATGAACAATTTGGAAAACATTGAAATGACTGTTTATATCGCCAGAAATAATTAGTCAATTGAAAATGACTTATTACCTATAGAGAGTTCCAAAAGGAGAGGCAGGATATTGCACAGACAAATTTAGATGTTGTCAATGTGAATTTCAGGATTTGAAGATCTAACAAGCAGTCCTGGACATATTACCTGATACCAAGCAACTTAGCACATCTCTCTGCCACAAGATATGACTACGCTTGTATGCTGTGTCCGCTAGCAAAACCAGACCAGGGCTTCAGCCTTTTTCCAAGTTTCTTTTCACCTTGGAATGTTCCGGTTTGTGGCACTCCTGTTTACTAGTGAATTTCATCGTTCGATCCCTTGAAAGTTAGTCATGATCGTATTCATTGTGCAGTACTTATCTTCAATGCCGGGAGCATCTTTTCGGCACATTCCTCCAAATGTTATTCTGGTGTGCTTCTCAAATCCAGATTACCACGGCACGCTGGAGTTGCTGATGACATTCGAGGATGATATCAGTTGTGTTCTACTTGAAATAATGAGTTAGTAAGATATTCACACTGCAAATTTGTAATGGGCAGGTTGTTTTCCGAATGTGCAGCAACTGATGGTTTCATTATGGTTCGCTTTTAGGTCATTGAAATCTGATGATCGTTCTATTCATCACCCCATCCGCCGGATGTCTATTATCCAGTTATTTTTGAAGTTTTAGGTTTTGTGGTCGACCAGCAATAGAATCTTGCTATGCTGACTGATGAGGAATTGACACAGGAAAAGCATAACTGTACTCATACAGATGATGATGTACTGTTCAGAACAGTCTTGCTCTTCTTAATCGATTGTTTCTGAACGGTATGTTAATTAAGAACTAACTCCATGTCTTCGCCAGTGTCTGCGTCTTGGAGGAGGTTGTGGAGGTTGGAGATGGAGATTGCTTGATTTCCTGCGCTTCCACATCTCCCGTCGCAGTACGATCTCCGCCATTTTTGGTCAGCTCAACTCCAACCAATCCCTGTTTTGAACCCGTTTGAACACTAGACCCATCAGTGGCTGGTTTTCTTAAATTATTGTTCTTTTTCGCCTGCTGGGCCCAGCCAACGAGCCCCTGTTGTATGTGTTCGTCAAATATCGCCTTCTTGAACGAAGTCCCCATCTTAATTACAGCAACACAAACAAATGACAAGCACATCAGTCTCATTGTTTACCAAAATCACATGTATAATGATGTAACAGTCATATGACGGAACTCTAACCTGTGTTACAATTGCGTATAGAGGTAGTGTGCTGTAACTACAAAGGAGCTGGACAAACACTCTGCAGAACAAAAGCAAAATTTCGCTGTCAGGAGTCAAAGACTAGTTGTTGTAAGATGCAAGGATCGAAGAGATTAGTTCCAGCCTCACCCAATGACAAGTCTTGGGATGATAAAATTGATCTCACGCATCATGCAGGAATTTAATTTATATCGGATCTGCAGAACGGCAGAGCATTAGTCGAAGTCCTGTTTGTGCGTTGGGAATTTCCAATTTTAACTGACAATTAGCCCCACTTATCCTTACCCATACGAAGAGCAAGAAAGCCAGTTCAAAGGAGTTTTGGAACAGAATGATGTGAATCAGGACGAGAATGAGCCGAGGCCGGTGGAACCAGAAATGGTCATCAGAAGGCTGAACAACTAAGTCCCCTGCAATCGCTATATGCCTCTGGGCAACGTCCTGGGCCAACCGAGTTATCACATGCTCCAGTTTGGTTCCGACCGCCAGCAAAAGCTGCACAGAAGCAATAAGCCATTTAAATAAGAGAACCTTCTACGTATGAGTTAGGGATTTCCGTTTCCTTACAGTCAACGGGATGAAAGATATCCAGAAGTACGCGTGCCAACCTGCACAAATTATTCCAAGACAGTTCTATTAATTGGAAATAATGTCACTAGTACAGCTTCTGCTCAACTATATGCTCTAACTAAACAACTTACGGGCAACATTGAGCAGCAAGAAGACCACAACGAATAGCCAAAGATACCAACTGCGACGAGACAATCATTTAGTAAATAGCCTGAGGAAGAACGAGCTAAAATATTCTCCTGTTTTTATTTTCTAGCCAAAGCGTTTACAAAGTTTTCTTTTGGCAAAAATGCACGCCCAAATTCTTTCTTGAAGTAAAAGGTAAATAGCAAAAAGCAATTTCCTTTTACCTTATTCCGACAACTTTTTTGAAATCGGCCTCCAGAGCGCGTATCATGTACTTGTGGAAATTGAATTTCGGATTGCCTCTACAATGAGCCTATATAGATGAATGTAATAAATGCCAGTATTAAATTCTACTAGGATCACCTCGTCATATATAGTCATCACAGGAGCTTATGGACTAAAAAATTTATGTTTAGAGGAATATCGTACCATGATAAAACCGAAACGAAGCGTGGTATAATCCGACCTGGTCACAGAACCATAAAACTGCTTGATAAAGGAATGCTGCACGAACAGGAAAATGGGTCAACAATGAGCCGAGGCCCATGAAAATTGCCTGAATTGGAACTTGGACATAATAGAAGACAGCCAAATGCCACATCGAAATTTCAATACACAATGCTGGACGTCTCCAGTTGTTAGCCAAGAGTTCTAGTGAAGAGTAAGTTACATGAACAAGGCAGATGAAGAGGAGCCCTTCAAGACTTACCACCCAGCTGAGAATAGATAAGTTCTTGCCAATGCCAAGAAAACGTCCTCTGATGAAGGTGTGATCCTGAACATTTGTGAACTTTGATCGCAAAGCTGTGCATCAATTTTGAAATTTTTGAGACTAGAAACTCGGAATATAGTGCAGAAGAATATACCACAGCAAAATTTTCCACTTTTGAATTGAATGACATTACCCTCTTCGGGATCAAACTCCTCCTTCTGAATGGCATCCTCCCATCGCTTCCATAGGCGTATCTAAAAGCGCAGGAGATGAGATCAAGCACTTAGACAAATGATTGAAGACACATTTGAGAGATAAGAGACCAACAATGACAGATCACAGAAAGTCTCCTGGCATGACTTTAAGTTACCTGTGCTCCCCCGCATAGGATTGTTAACGCGCAGAAAACCACGTGCACAGCGGCCAGCACGAAGATGAAAATGTGCAGATGATGAAGCGCCGTGAGAGACAACAACGGCACCTTCCCCACCTTCCCCTGAAACAATAATCACGGCGTTATTCCGTCACTCAATCTGACTTTACCCCATGGCTGAAGCCTCAAGGTACATTTTGTTATCTCCTTCCAAACAGATGTAAGGATACACAGCATCAGAACCGAGAAAACATCTAACAGCTGTTTCTGTATAATTTTTAGTGGCACAATAAATTTCTAATTTTCACGTCAAATGAGCTCTTTGACTTGGACAAAAATAATGAAAAGGGATATATAAACGGAAATGTTCATTATAAAAAATGCCAAAGTGAAAGGGGAATAAAAAGACACCCAAGCAATCTAGAAAAATGAACATCACCTTAAAATGAAACGAAAACAGTAACTGAGAATACTTGAAATGCCGAAGTCATGGCTCACTGTATTAGCCATGTCTATGAACTTTTAAAGGAAAACACAACCATTGTAGATGGGATCTCCAAACCTTGCTAGTTTCTAGAAGCTTACTAATCAAACCTTTCTCATGAACTCTGCAAAAATCGGGGTTTCTAGAAGCTTGCTGATCACTGTTTTAAACGATGAGGTTTGTGTGGTTTTTCGACTCCTCGGCCAAAATAAGCGGAGGAGAATGAGCGGAGGCCCCCCAGAAAACATGATACAGCTTATACCGCAGGGTCGTTTTGTTGGCCACAATGGCATTTCAGGCAGCCATGAATCCACCTTCCTCCCTCTCCCTCTCATTTTCTCTCACGATCTCAGGCTAGGAATGGGTTTATCAGTCTTTCCTCCACTCATTCTCCTCTCCTCTGCTTATTTTGGCCATTCTCCTCTCCTCTGCTTATTTTGGCCAAGGAGTCAAAAAACCACACAAACCCCCAAAAGACAACACAACCTCATCATTTAAAATAGTGATTGGCAAGCTTCTAAAAACCCCGATTTTTACAGAGTTTATGAGTAAGGTTTGATTAGTAAGCTTCTGAAAACTAGTAATTGCCACAACTGTTGAAAATTTGCAAAAAGTGGGAGCTCACTTTACTCGTGATGAAGCCCGCAACTTTCTCTTTTTCGTGCTCAATCAAGGCAGGGGGTGCGTACATACACCATCAACATATATTAAAAACCATCTCTCTCTCTGAACTCAAAGAAAAACCAAATGAAAGAGAACAAAATGATGAAAGGACAAAGGAAAATGCACACGACAAAGGAACACATTCGAAGGGATAGAATCTGGCTCTGATACCTTGTTATAAGTACAAACCAAAATTCTAAACTGGGGATATTTCAACAAGGAGAGAGAGGGAGAGAGAGATGAATATTTGGGATATTGAAAGCTTAGTTACCTTGCCACTGCAGTAGTCAGAGGAAGCTGCTGAATCTCCGTTGAGAAGGCGGCGTCCTCCAGGAGGGAAGAAATTAGTCAGGAAATGAGCAGTGGTGCTGCTGCGCTTGTCGGTGGCATTTTTGGCATTCTTCTCGCAAGGTAGCCACTTATCCGCGAGCTCTTCCGAAATGCGAATCTCGCCTATTCTGTCTTGGAACACAGCGAGCAGGAGTGATATGAAACCCAACAGCATTAGCTCTGCCATGAATGATCATCCGCACATAAAATTCAACAGCTTTAGAAACATAATTATGATTTTTCAGTTTATAAGGACAAGTGAATGAACCATAAAATATGGTAAATGAAACAAAAATTGCTGCGTGTTTAAGGATAACCTTCTTTGATTTTCTGTAAGGCGTCAAAGAGCGGTGTCTGGTTCCTCTTCTTGAGATACTGCATTTGCCAAATCAGAGAGAGAGAGGAAGGTCACACATTCTCATCAGTAGAGACATGCGGAGTTATCAGACATGCCATAGTCGATGCACAAATATATCAATTCGGCGGAAAAGAACGAGAAGAAAAGGCACCTTGCCGGCATAATGGAGAAACCGCTCAACAGCCAGAGAAATGACGACTATCACGGTGCAAACAACGGCGAGCACCCACGTTGGCGTGAACTCCAACGTCGGTTCGTTCGCTCCTCCTGCCATCCTCTCTCTCTCTCTCTCTCTCTCTCTCTCTCTCTGTTGAGAAATTTGATATGAATGTGATATGTGCGTGTCTATATGTATGTGTATGTGACTAAGCACGATGTGGCGTGGGAGGCTGAAAGAGTATACGCTGGACTAAGAAAATGGGATGGTTGCTCTCAGATTGATCATTAAACTAGCGTTTGACTACGGTCACCAGTGGTGAAGGTAGGATTGCATGCTTGAAATGGTAAATGCCTCTGAATGTTTTGTTAGGACGTGTTTACACCTAAATTTTGGCAACCCGTTTAGTCATTTATCACATTAAAAAAATTAATGATTAATTTTAACCCCTAAAAAATATTAGTTAATTAATTAATTACATAGCATATAGTTTTAGGTGCATTTATTTTAATTTGTATTTACATTGGGTCGGTGACAGATGGGTTTAATTTGGTGGTTCTGAGCTTTAAGTTGACAAGTCGAACTAAGCCCACAAAGAGAGCAATTTGGCCCAAGCCCGTATTTAAAAAAAAAAAATCCTATTGCAATTTTTGAAAAAATCAATAGAGAATATTCATTTTTGCCAAGGAAATCTCGAAGAGGCGTGGAAAATAAAAAGTGATATTCGCAGATGTTAATTTAAAAAGGAAATTAAAACCTTAATCTTTAGCCTATAAAAAAGTTACTCGTGTGGGGTTTCTGGGCCGGACATTGATACATACGGCCATTGAGAGAAAAAACAATTGAGAGACACAATCATATGAGAGAGAGCGCTCTAAAGTAAGCTTTCTACGAGAACCCCTCGTGGCACTGTCACCATAGTCGTGCCGTCACCATTCACGAGTCACGACACCGTTCTTTTTGCTGTCCGGTTCAACAAGGATGGCTTGCTGCAGTTCCTTTCATCGCATAGCTCGGACCAGCCATATTGACGTGACCTGCAAAGGTCCCACACTTGCCGATTTGAGTTAGCAGCGTTCCTCCACTTTGGTACGTTGTTACTGATCCCAAATCGTGGCCAGCATCACTTTAGCCGCGAAGTCGCTCGAAATTTCAACCAGTCTCAAGCCAACGTGAGCCGTGGCGCCTTGCTGCCGTACCAATTTGCCATCGTTTTTTTTTTAGCAACGTCCAGCCATGGCACCGCCTCACCACGTTCGTAGCAAGCCGAGCCACAGCCGCAGCTTGATATCCCATCACATCCGAACGAGATTCCTATTGAAGCTGTTAATTCTCACTATCATGCTAGGGGACGTACCTGTCCAGATTGCACTAATCAAGACCATTGTTGCCGCTGGTCTTCTTTCTTCACAGGGCACCTGACTTTGACTAATCAAATAATTGTCCCCTGCAGCACCATGACCCACGAACAGTGATATTGCTAGTATGAGTACCTAGAGGGGCGGTGAATAGGTATGCAAAGATTTTTCTAGAAAATCGCACAATACTTTAGACAGTTGAAGAATTTGCAATAATTAAAAACCAATCGTGAGAGGCGAGTAAGGGAAAGAGAGAATTGAACACTTGGATTATAGTGGTTCGGCTTGATTCAAGCCTACGTCCACTCTTTCGCAGACCGACTGAATGGCCAATTGGCTGGATTCCACTATGAACAAAGAGATGTTACAGTGTTGATCTTCCTTGATTTTTCGGCGTAGATGATCTACCACACTCACTCAAGGTATCACTAAGTGTAAACACTCTCTGTGTATACAATTTCGCTCGAACAGTCTCAACTAACAATCAAGGTTCTTCAGACTCTGGAATTTTTCTATCTATCACACTCAAAACAACTAGAACGTCTTCTTTTTATACTCCTTTATGCCATCATAGCCGTTGGCACTTACCAAAGGAATTCCTCCAATCTACCCGTTGGACGGAATCAATCAAGAAGATCATCCGAGCTATTTAAGGAATCTGATGATAGCCCATCAATCCTGTTCGCCCATACAATCAGGATCTTGGTTTCCAAGAATAGAACATACCAAGATTATTTTGTTGACCATCGGATCTTCAATCGATCTTAGATAAAAATTAAAGAATCCGAAATGATTATCCAACCAAAGAATCTGTTCCAGAGGATAGGATCGAATCCTCAACCATATACCTCGGCTTTGGATTTCCTTCGTCACTGGATTTAGAAAGACTGTCAGTGAGAATAGACTTAAGTCTTGAGTCTTGAGTCTTAAGTCTTGAGTCTTGAGTCTTGAGTCTCGGGTCTTGAGTCTCGAGAGAACAAAGTCTTCAGACTTTAAAGCGACGGTCTCCGAACATCCAGACTTAGGCGAAAGAAACGTTTTGTCGGCTTCAAAATATTACGGAAAGATTTCTCCAACAATCTCCCCATTTTTGATGGTGACAAAAACTTTCTTGAAGATTTGAACATCTTTGACCTGCAAAACATTTCTCAAGCAATATGGCTAACTCATAAAGATTAATAAAACAACCGGACTCTTGCATCCACGAGAAAATTGGTTAGTCTTTCATGAGAAACACCATATAACAACACTTGAATAAATGCAACCAGTCAAGCATCACAATCCACAGATCAATTCGATCAAGTTCACATCCAAGTTCAAGTCCTCAAGTCATACTCAAAAATAAACATAACCACAAAAGTCAAAGTTTTTAAAAGATGATGTTTGTTCAAATTGGTTTTCTCCCCTTTTTGTCGGCATTGAAAAGGGTGAGAAAGGAGTCATGTACGCTTGGGAATGCGCACGATCCGGAAATCCCCAATAGATCGGACTACTCCTTCGAGCTTCTTCAGGTCTTCTCTCAGATGAGCTACCTCTTCTCCCTTGGCATTGGCTTGAAGTTGCAGAGCGAGGTCTTTGAGTCTATTCTCCAGAGAGACTGAAGATGCTTGTCCAGCATTCTTCAAAGCTTGGATTTCACAGTCCAGAACATATATCTGGTTCCGCATTTCCAGAAAATATTCATGATGCTACGAAGATCTGCAGAATCATCCGTCTGTGTACTGGCATTGACTTTCTCGATGATGTGTATGCGAGACGATGGCGCTTTTGAATGGTCCGCGCAGATTTGGAATCGATGCATCACCTTCTTCGGGCAAGTGAGAGACCTGAACTTCTTCTGGGTCTTCTGGAGATTGTCTTAGATCTTCACTGACAGCAGCATGAGGTGAAGACCTCTCTTGCTCGCTAACTCCCCCTGTCTCTATGACATCGAAAGGGGAAGAGTGATGATCATGCTTTTGATCTTCCTTCTCTCCAGATTTGTCAGCAGACTTTTCTTTTTCTCCTTCTCCTTCTTCTTCGACTTCTTTCTCCTTCTCTCTCGATCTTCTTCTCCTCGTTCTCGCTTTTCTTCTTCTCGTTCGCCGAGGTTCGTCGGATGAGACACGAGAACGTCTTGGTCCGATCAAAGCTTGGATGGAGGGATCTTCATCATCTTCATCTTCATCTTCATCTTCGGGGATGAGAGTTCTTTTCTTCTTTTTCGATGGAGCACCCATGGCCTCCTTTCCTTTCCTTTTTGAAGCAGATTGGATTGGAGATTTCACTTTGAATTTCTCCATTGCCTTGGAGAGTTCTTGCAGACGCATCTTCATTAACATTTTCAACCCTACCACCATCTTATCACACGGTCGAACACAAAAAGTATGTGGCGGATCAATGTTCGGATGTCGAAGATCTTGGTCACCGAGACCGGGATAAGGCAATTGTCCTTTGTCTTTTGACATTGCTCGTACATATGGAAGAGGATAGTGTGCGGGAGAGAAAACTTCCGTCTTGAGTTGATCGCATACATCAACTTTGCTTCGAAAGAGACACGAAGTCTTTGACGTAGACTTTGGTCTCGAGACAGTTGATCACAATCTTATGAAGCACGATGTTGATAGCATTCATCCTCGAGTAGGTAATTTTCTTCTCTACATCCATATCTTTGACAAGATCCGAAAAGTAGTACGAGCGGTGAGACTTTGATTGGGAGATAGCGTCCCCGTTCAACTCCAACTATGTCCGCCAACATATTCACATCTACCACATGAACTTGATCTCGTACACTGAAAGAAATTCTATTCGCATCCAAAAAGCTAAGATTTGAATAGAAATAAGCGGTCAGTTGAGCATACCCATCCGTAGAGTCAGAGCAAAAAGTCTCAAGTTGAAGCAAATTCAACTTTTCTCTTAAGTTCACGTTGATGGAATCCAAGAAGTCAAAATCGACACTTCTAGGGTTTATCACCCCTCTTTTCAACAACTGAAATACACTTTCTCCCGATCCTTGGATTTAAACAAATCCATCCGATTTCCTTTACGTTTGCTGCCACACCCATTCTAGGTTTAAATTCAAGGAACATTTTGTCGTCATCGTTCCCGTCAATCAGATTTTGTCCTGGCAAACGAGGGTCTCTGGGAATGTTCGCAAGAGCCTCCTCTGCCCTTCCTTTCGGGGCAACTCCCAATTCCTCCATTTTCCGCAGAAAAAGATACTCATTTCCATAATTTTTATCCTTAAGGAAGTCATCTATATATTTTAACGAAGAGCCGGAGCTTTTCAACGCACGATAAAGCTTATAGATGAAGGAGGGTCTTTGGACTCTTCGGGTCGGCATCCTCGATTATCTCTTCTTCCAGATGTTGACTTGCACCTTGTGGGGTAGGAGGTGATGAATGACGTGGAGGAGAGCGAATTGGACTTTGTCGCTGACTTGATAAGTCTTCTTCCTCTGTAAGATCGAAATGAATCGGCCCCTTCTCCATTCTTTGTGGTCCCCTGCTTGCTATTCTTGATGATTTCCTCGAAGACGACATCTTCCTTTGTCTATTGGAAGATTCCTTCACTTGCTTTTCCCAAGAAAAAAATGACCACTTTCTCGACGACGAACAAGGAGTAGAAACAGTATCGGGAGGAGAGTGTCTTTTTAGGGTTTTGAAGATTTGGGCGAAGAAAAAGAAAACCGTATATATATATGTACCTCGGATTTGAAAAGAGAAGTTTAAATCGGTACAAGGAAGGTGTACAAACATATCGTTTCAAAATCAATAACTACCAAAATTAACTCCTTGAAAAATTTTCGAATTATATCTAAAAGAGAGATCGTACCTTTTCGAGATTAGATAAAATAACTAAACAAGAATTCGTACCTTTTACAGTCTTTAGCCAAGAGTCTCATGATTTAAAGTCAGAGTCTTAGAGTTGGTGAGTCTCTAGACTTTAACTTCTTCAAGCTTCAAAATGTTGAGTCTTGAGCGGATGAAGTCGAATTGATTTTTCTCCAAAGGCTTTGTGAATATATCCGCTAGTTGACTCTTTGAATCAACAAATTGAATCGAGATTTCTCCATTTTGAATATGATCTCTAATGAAGTGATGTCGAATCTCAATATGCTTTGCTCTTGAATGAAGGATTGGATTTTTGGTGAGATTGATCGCGCTGGTGTTGTCACATCGATTTCCGTGCATGAGTCTTCAATGCCAAAGTCTTGTAGCTGTTGTTTTATCCATAGAATTTGCGAACGCGGCTTCCAAGAGCTACATACTCGCTTACGTCGTTGAGAGAGCTACGGTGCTTTGCTTTCTTGAGAACCAAGACACTCCCCTGTTTCCAAGCGAGTTGACAAGTTCCGAAGTGCTCTTTCTATCGACTCGCATCCGGCCAGATCGCATCCGAGTATCCTAGAAGATTAAAGTCTCCCTCTTTGGATACCAAAGACCGATGCTTGAAGAAGAGGCAACATATTTGATAATACGTTTCACGGCAATGAGATGTGATTCTCTAGGATCTGATTGAAACCTAGCACAGATGCAAACACTCAACAAAATATCAGGTCTAGAAGCAGTAAGATAAAGAAGTGAACCGATCATGCTCTGTATGCTTTTGATCTACTTTCTTCCCTTCTTCATCCTTGCCTATCTTCTCGAGAGCATGACATTGGTATGTCAGTCTTCTTGCAATTTTCCAATCCAAATCTTTTGACAAGATCATTAGCATATTTTTCTTGGAAGATAAAAGTTCCTTCCTTCAATTGCTTTATTTGAAGGCCAAGAAAGAATGTTAATTCTCCCATCATACTCATTTCAAACTCATCCCGCATAGACTTAGAAAATTTCTTGCAAAGACTTTCATTAGAGGATCCAAAAATAATGTCATCAACATATATTTGAACGAGTAAAAAGCTTTTGTTTTCCTTTTTGATGAATAGAGTAGTGTCTACTTTACCTTTGACAAATCCGTTACGTAATAAGAACTTACTTAGTCTGTCGTACCAAGCTCGAGGTGCTTGCTTTAGACCATACTGAGCCTTTTTCAGTCTGAAGACTGAGTCTAGCTTCTTTGGGTCTTCAAATCCAGGCGGTTGTTCCACATAAACTTCCTCTTGGATAAATCCATTTAGGAAAGCACTTTTGACGTCCATTTGGAATAACCTGAAATTTTTGTAACAAGCAAACGCAAGTAATAGACGAATAGCTTCTAACCTTGCAACTGGTGCGTAAGTCTCGTCATAGTCTATTCCTTCTTCTTGCGTGTATCCCTTGGCCACGAGTCTTGCTTTATTGCGTACGACTTTTCCTTCTTCGTTCATCTTGTTTCGAACACCCATTTGGCTCCAATAACGGTTTTACCTTTTGGTTTAGATGTCAATTCCCGGACATCATTAATATTGAACTATCGAGCTCTTCTTGCATAGCTTCGATCCAGCTTTCATCGATAAAGCTTCTTCTATGCTTTTTGGTTCAATTTCGAGAGATGAGAGCAACGGCACTAGACTCTTCACGCCTTTTTGATCTAGTGCGGATTCCTTCATTGATTTCGCCAATAATGAGATCTTTTGGATGACTGGATTTGTGTTTCCGATTCTTGGTTGATTTGATTGGTTGATGATCTCTTTCTTTATTTGAATCTTCATGAGCATCTTGATGATTGACTTCGAGTCGAGATGCTTCTTGAGTTGAAGACTTTGGAAGGTCTAGAGCGGAGGTTCGAGACTCTTCATATTGAGTTTGGCTGGATTCATCTTGCGTTGAGTCTTGGAATTTGACATTCATTGATTCTTCCCAGACTGGCTTTTCTTGTTATAGACTCGTAGGCTTTGCTTGATGTAGAATATCCAAGGAAGATGCCTTCATCGATCTTTCTTCAAACTTACCAACTCGATCACTTGCATTTTTCAAAATAAAGCATTTGCAACCAAATACATGAAAGTATGAAACAATAGGCTTCTTACCTTTGAATAATTCATACGGGGTTTTCTCAAGAATAGGTCTTAGAAAGACTCTATTTATAATATAGCATGATGTTGAAACAGCTTCAGCCCAAAACCGTGAAGAAATTTTGCTTTCAATTAAAAGAGTTCTAGCCATTTCTTGAAGAGATCTATTCTTTCTTTCCACAACTCCATTTTTGAGGAGTGTATGGAGAAGAGAATACATGATTAAAACCAGATTCATCACACAATTTTGTGAAATCTTGATTTTCAAATTCTCCTCCATGATCTGTTCTTATACATGAAATAGCACATCCTTTTTCATTTTGAACCTTTTTAGCAAACTTCTCAAAGTATGAAAAGGTTTCGACTTATTTGCAAGAAAATGTACCCAAGTAAAGCGAGAGAAATCATCCACAATTACTAGGCAATATTTCTTACCTCCAATACTCGAGTTCGGTTGGTCCGAAGAGATCCATATGCAGCAAGCGTAGTACATGATTAGTAGAGACATGATTTGTTGGTTTAAATGAATTTCTTACCTGTTTTCCCGAACACGGGGTGTGCATGGATCGGACTTTTGATATGGTAATTTGGGTAGACCTCGAACAAGCTGCTTTGATGAGATTTTGGCTAATTGCTTCATATTGACATGGCCAAGCTTTCGTGCCATAAGCTTGCTTCATTTTGGATTGAAATTAGACATTGAGATTCATTCATCTTCATGTCTAAGAGGTAGATGTTTCCATGTCTTCGACCCATGAAAGACTCAGTAGAGTCTTTACTAATTCCATAGCAAATTCCTTCTTGAAAGGAGATCTTGAAACCAAGTATCACACGGTTGGCTAATGCTTTGAGAAGGTTATAGTTGAGTCCTTCTACTAGAGAAACATTGCTTATTGTGAGATTTCCAATTCTCACAGTTCCAAATCCCACGATGCTTCCTTTGCCGTTTCCTCCAAATGAAACATTTCCGCCGTTTACTTGAACAAGCTTTACGAAGCATTTTGAGTCTCTGTCATGTGTCTTGAGCATCCATTTGTCAAGATACCATTTTATCTTTTTCTTGACGGAGACGCATTCAAGTGAGAGTCTCAAGCTTTCTTTGGTACCCAAATTTTCTTGGGTCCTTTGGAGTTAGTAGGATAAGCATTATTGGGCCATGTTTTCTTAACAGGTTTCCAAACCATAGGACAGTCTTTTTCAAAATGATCTGTTTGTAACACTTTGAACACTTTAGAGCATTTCGACCAACGGGCTTTACGAAAACTTTCTTGAAGTGATTTTTGTAAGCTTCTCTTGACGGTCTTTTCTTAATTCTTTCTTTAACTTTAGGAAAATCAATCAAGGGAATTGTCTCCGCTGTCATGCCTAATCCGAGACTTATTGAAATAGGGTCTTTGAACGAAAGCACTTTTTCAAGCTTTTCGGATCCTATCGAAAACTTCTTTGAAATATTTGATTAGTCTGTTTTTAAGAAAACATTTTCTTTCAAAAGATCATTTTCTTTTTCTTTAAGAGCAGAAACATTTAGGTCTAGACTTTTAACTCTTTCTTCTAAAATAACTTCCTTTTGTTTCAGAATTGAGTTTTCCTTTTTAAGTTCGAAAATTCTTTTGAGAGAAGTCTTAAGACTGAAACACAGTTCATCAATATATTTAGAGACTTTGACAGGAATTTTAAAATCACTTACCTCAAATTCACTGTCTGAGTCGATCCAACTACGAGTCGAGTCCGAATGTGCCATCAAACATATGTTGGCATATTCATTATCACTTTCTTCACACTCTGTATCACTCCAGGTTTCGGCTTTGAGAGCCTTTCGAAATTTCTCAGCTTTTCCTCTTTTCTTTTTCAGAAGAGGATAGTTGGGTCTGATGTGTCCCTTCTTTTTACATTCGAAGCAAACTACATCTCTGTTTGGTTCCTCATCATCAACAGACTTGGTCTGCTGTCTCTGAAAACTTTGTTTCTTTGGGTTGAACCTTCTGCCTTTTCTATTCAGTTTCTTGAATCTTCTTATCATAAGGGCGAGCTCCTCATCATCCATATCATCTTCAGAATCTGCATCATCAGAATCATCATTTGATTTTAGTGCAATAGATTTCTTACCTCTTGGATCTTCGTCTTCATTAATTCGTTCCACTTCATAAGGCGAAGAGTTCCAATTAGCTCGTCTACGAGATAATGGCATGATTCTTTGCGTCTCTCTTATTGAAGTCTTTATATGATTCCAATCCTTGGAGAGTCCACCTTAAGCTTGTTCACCTTCATGGGATCAGAAATTTTTTGTCCTTGGTTCTCAAGACCATTGACAATATCGTAAAACGACTAAACATGTCGATTCTGATTCTCCGATTTCATTTTGAAGGCTTCATATTGACCGAGGAGAATATTGATTCTAGTCTCCTTCACTCGATCTGTTCCTTCATAGGTGATATGTAATCTATCCCATACTTCTTTTGTTGTAACACAAGAAGATATTCTGTTATATTCAGTTGGAGACAAAGCACAATATAAAGAGTAAATTGCTTTTGCATCGAGTGCTTGTCTCTTGTTTATTTCTTCCTGAGGCATTCCGCTGGCTTCAACAGTTTCTTTTCCTCTTTCAGAGACTGATGCAACAGCAGGAGTGATTCCTCTTTCCACAACATCCCATTCCAGAGGATCCTTGGATCGTAGGAAAGCTTTCATCTTGTTCTTCCAGATGTTGTAATCCTTTCCGTCAAAGTAGGGTGGTCTGGTATTGCTTTGCCCTTCCATCAGCCCTGGTGCTAGCATACTAGCCATGGATCTTTTACTCTGAAGTAAAACACTTCAAACAAAGTAAGAACACGGGCTCTGATACCAATTGATATTGCTAGTATGAGTACCTAGAGGGGCGGTGAATAGGTATGCAAAGATTTTTCTAGAAAATCGCACAATACTTTAGACAGTTGAAGAATTTGCAATAATTAAAAACCAATCGTGAGACTGAGTAAGGGAAAGAGAGAATTGAACACTTGGATTATAGTGGTTCGGCTTGATTCAAGCCTACGTCCACTCTTCTGCACTGACAGCCAATTGGCTGGATTCCACTATGAACAAAGAGATGTTACAGTGTTGATCTTCCTTGATTTTTCGGCGTAGATGATCTACCACACTCACTCAAGGTATCACTAAGTGTAAACACTCTCTGTGTATACAATTTCGCTCGAAGCAGTCTCAACTAACAATCAAGGTTCTTCGAGACTGCGGAATTTTTCTATCTATCACACTCAAAACAACTAGAACGTCTTCTTTTTATACTCCTTTATGCCATCATAGCCGTTGGCACTTACCAAAGGAATTCCTCCAATCTACCCGTTGGACGGAATCAATCAAGAAGATCATCCGAGCTATTTAAGGAATCGATGATAGCCCATCAATCTGTTCGCCCATACAATCGGGATCTTGGTTTCCAAGAATAGAACATACCAAGATTATTTTGTTGACCATCGGATCTTCAATCGATCTTAGATAAAAATTAAAGAATCCGAAATGATTATCCAACCAAAGAATCATTCCGAGAGGATAGGATCGAATCCTCAACCATATACCTCGGCTTTGGATTTCCTTCGTCCTTGGATTTAGAAAGACGTCGGTGAGAATAGACTTAAGTCTTGAGTCTTGAGTCTTAAGTCTTGAGTCTTGAGTCTTGAGTCTCGGGTCTTGAGTCTCGAGAGAACAAAGTCTTCAGACTTTAAAGCGACGGTCTCCGAACATCCAGACTTAGGCGAAAGAAACGTTTTGTCGGCTTCAAAATATTCTGGAAAGATTTCTCCAACAAACAGCACCAAGAAACGTAGCCAAGCATCGCTTTGTTTTGATTCGCAGGTCCTCAGAAGCTTGTCTTCGATCACTAATCCAAGCTAAAGCCAACGTGGATCTGCGAGTCTCGCCGAGAAGCACCCCGGGTCAAACCAAATTCTTCCATGGCCCCACGTTTGGTTGTGACAATCGCGAAGGTCACGAGTTCGAGCCACCGCTGAACCTATTTCGACGCTCTAAGTCCCAACAATTCCAAGCGAGATCTCAGCCCAGCGTGTCTTCTGCAAGTCTTTCCAGCGAGTTTCCCACGACGAGTAACCTTGGTTGGGCCGCATCAAGCCGCAGCAACGTGTCTGGTTCCATACAATCAAGACCGATCCTGCAAAGTTCTATTCTTTATTTTTGCTGCAGATTTTTTTGGCACGGTTTCATCACCCATTACACGCAGAAGATGCCACTTTCTTTTTTCTTTTGATGTATAGAAGTGGCCTAAGAGGGTTGCTCGGTCAAAGTCTTCAATGGAGGCATTCAGCAAGCATCTGAGTCACTAAAATCTGCGCAAGAGACGGGCACACGTCCTTTGAGTAAAGGAGGACGCATACATTGAAAGGAGGGAGGATTTCGCACACCTATTTTATAGAAATTTGGAGCATCTCCCAATTGTTGTTCTCTAGGTTTATCGGATAAGCGTTGCTACTGATACTACAACAAAAGTTATCGTTTTGAAGATTGTTTCTCGAGGTTTACGCACATATTGTTGAATCGAGCAATCATCAAGGAGCTGCATGCAAAGCCCCTGGCGGGTAACCATCTCGTGAGCCTCACTGAGCACCACCACATCGGGTCGCGAGTAGCCATTTGAGGATCGGAATTCGGAAGCCGATATTCGAATTAGGTGAAAATCTTATCTATTTTGATTTTTGAAAATTCCATTTCTTTATTTGAAATATTTCTCGTGCATTGTTGAAATTCCCGACGCACCATCTTAACTCGCAACCACACACGAATTTTTATTCTATTTATAAAGCTTTAGATGGAATAATTATTCACGCGGGAGTAAAATTGATATCTTGATCTTTAAGACTTAAGATCAATTTATTGATTTTATTAGCAAAATAATCAAGTTGATTAGATATCGTTTCCAAAACGGTGGATAATATTTTTGATGATTGTGAATGATTTGATGCTTATCTTTTAATTGCTTTATTTATCCAAAAATACAAATAAATAAAAAAGATTGCATTTGCATGTCATGTAGATTTGATCTGATTTCCTAGATAGAATTGCATGATAGATTAGTTAAATTCTTTTCTAATTACATTAGAGTGCATGTTTAGATGTTATCTAGGTTTGATAAAATCTTTGAGTTAAATTGCATGTCGTGATAAATTTCTAGGTTAAGATAGGATTCAGATTGGTCTCTTTCCTAACTTAAAATAGATCATATCTCACTTTAGTTAGATTTTTTTTTTTTTATATTTTAGCAATTTTAATTTCGAATTTCATGGAAAACACCAAAAAAATTGTCTTTGAATAAATTAATTTCATTCTCTAGGATAGGTTGCATGCTCATTAAGAAAACACAAAATATTTTATTTATGTCATATAGTTTAGGTCATATTGCCATGTCATATTATTTCATGTTAGATTAGTAGCATGCATTGCATAAAGCATGATTCCCATTAAATAAGTGAAAAAAAAAATTGCGTGTTAATTAGAAATCATATCTATGATTGTCGATGTGAATTCTGATCTAATATTGCAGATGCTTTCGATGCTACGAGGTAAGTCCTGCAATTTATTCATTACTATTCTTGGATGTTAAATTGGTGGTTTGCGCACCCGCCTTATCACCTCACATGTTAGAGAGGTAAATTAAAATCAATTCAAGCTGCCTACAAAATATTTTTTTTCAAAATAAAAGAGAAAGGTACCGAAAGGTAATTAAAAAAGTCTAGTGTAACCAAGTCCTCATATCCAAAGTCTCTAGTTCGTAGGAGTAAAGTAATTCTCCCGTTATTTTACTTAGGTGTCTAATCGACCTACCATAAACTGATTAGTGACGACTCCTAGATAAAATCTATTTAAATGTTAAGAAATTTGAACCAAGTTGCGAATTGATATGGGCTTGGGAGAGCCCGAGCTAAATCTAGGCTTAGTAATCCATTAATCAAACTCTAAGTGATACATTCAAAAATTTGGTCGCGACAGGACGTAGACCCCTTTAAAGAAAACCATGTAGAAACCACATAATCTCTAGTCTGGTTGGACAAGACAAAATCAATCTTGGTACTCGGACAAGTTCGGATCGGAACGTGTGATTGACTTGGTCTAACAAGATTGCAGTCGGTGTTGACCTCTTAAGACTTCTCCAGTTTGGAAGTTCCCATGTGTTTTAGACCTAATCTTGCACGATTCTACCATCTTTCTGATGACATTCCACGCGAGACTACAATTCAAGTCTAATGAAAGAAGAAGAAATTACCAAAGAAATGAATGAGGAACTATCAAGACAAGAGTGTGGTTCGATTTGAAGGTCAATACAACGCAGGGAATGCCAGTCGCCAAAAAATTCGCGATGAATCTGGAGGGTATGGAGTCCACAATTGATCGATCACACAAGTGTTTCTCATCCCTAGCTACCTCCCCCCCCAAAAAAAAAAAAAAAACCCACAAGTGTTGTTATCACACAACTTTTTACTGTGGACTCATTCAGAAAATCATAGAAAGAAAAATCCTAACAATCTCGTGTGTTCTATGTGTCCACCAATTATAATTCCATCTCATATATATACATAAGAAAGCTAGTCAACTTTAATAACCTACTCAAACAAGCAAATATACTTGGATTTAGTTTCCTAAACTCGAGATATCTTGGTTGCTTAAATGTCCACCGCGTAAAATTCCATCTCATAGACATATATCTCTTGTTTGCTCTATGTGTCCACCACGTAGAATTCCATCTCATATTTATACATAGGAAAGCTAGTCAACTTAGAAAACCAACTTAAATAAGAAAATATACTTGGATTTAGTTTCCTTCACATGCTCAAACTTGAGATATATTCCCATTATTGTATATGATCACAAAGAAAAAGTCCCAACATTCTCTTGTTCGCTCAAACATGTCCATCGTGTAAAATAACATATATATATCCACTTAGGAAAGCTAGTCATTAAAAAACCTACTCAAACAAGGAAATGCGCTTGGTTTAGTTTCCTTCACAAGCTCAAACTTTAGATATATACCATTATTGCATCTGATCACCAGAGAAAAAATCACAACACTATCTTGTTTGCTCCAACGTACCCACCGCGTAAAATTTCATCCCTTATATATACATATCACTGGTCATTACAATAGAACAACTAGCCAAATTAGGAAACCTACTTAAACAAGGAAATATACTTGGATTTAGTTTCCTTGACAAGTCCAAACTCGAGATATATTTGCAATATTGTGGACAATATACTGAGCATGACCATCATATCACAGACACGAGAATTTATCTTTTGGAATTTACACTTAAGTTGGGTCGAAAAATGCATTTTTTAAAGACTGAAATACCAACTCTTTCCCTAAAAATATGCCTGAAATTATTTGGTGGGTCACGTTTTTCTTGAGAAATTTCTGCATTTTTTTTCTTTTTTTCCATTTACAAAAATTTGACTCGATATGAGAACGGATTTGGTTGGATTTGTGATCGGTTCACCCTGCTGCTAGACTTTCATGATGATGTACTTGTCATGTGATTTTCAAATTCGAAAATGAGCGAAAGTGATCATGAATTGTAATTCCGTATTAGATAATTGCTAGAAATGAAGCAAAGAAAATATTGGGTTGAATTATAATTGAATGCATGGATTATATTTTGAGTAAAGATTTAGTTGACCTAGGTGTTTTGACCTCTATTGTTGCATGCCCTTAGCATAAAATCAAGTAATGAAATCTCCACGCATCTTGCTTGGCTTATTTATCATAATATTTTCACACCTAAACACGGAGTTAAATTTATATGGAACCCAAAATAAACAAAATCTTTCAAAAGAATGAAATGTCAGAACTGAGAATCTTTAAGATTTTTCATAACTTTTTGATACTTTAATAATATTTTTTTATGATAAAATTCAAGTAGAAGTAGAAGTTAGCCTGTTTAGAACGATATTCACCGATTGTTTATCTGGACTTCGTAAAGTCAAAAAAAATCTTTTAATTCCCGTCAAAATTTAAAATGCCATCCGAAATTTCAAAACATGATGTGTAAATATACACATGTATTAAGACTATTTTTGAGTCATCAAGTATTTTACTTGAAAAAAAAAATCGAAAGTGCTTTCACCATAAAATATGAGAAAAGCCAAAAGTAAAAAGTTAAAAAGCACTCTAAACAATTTAGATAGCACTTATGCTTTTATTTCTATATAGAACAAAACCAATGTAATCTTATAAAATTTTATAATTTGATATGCAAAATCATGTAAAAGTTTATCATAACTTTTCAAAACTCCAAAGTACTTTTTTCTTTTTTTTTACTTTCAACTTTCAGAGAAAAAGTCATAAAATGAAAATTATAAAAAGCTGGAAAAATCTCCAAAGATAGGCCTTCCTTTTGAATCGTGTCCAGGCTTTAAGTCAACAAACCAGTGTCTTTTCTTTCGGAGGGGTGGAAAACCGAACTAGGGACAGTAGCAACTTCAGGGGTAAGAATCAGGACAGTGACGTGCGTAACTATTCCTAGATTTTCATGAGAACCACTGTAGACGACAAAATAAATCAATAACGATTATCGTTGGATAATTAATATGTGAAAAAATAATAATTAAAAAATCAATTTTAAACACGAATTTTACTCGTTTGACTTTTAAAGGTATAAGATAATTTTCACACTAACGTTGAACCTAGCAATACACATAAAGAGCCGCGCAAATTTTGTTTTCCTTTAAAATATAGCAATGAATCATTTTTGGGTATCACAATTTAACCTATTTTTGAACATCCCTTTCATCAATTGTCGCATCAGTCTTGCGAAGTGGCTTTTCCAACTTGGCTAAATTTACTAAATGGAGAAGAAGTCAGACAATACGAGATTTCGAGGAAGTCCCTCTTTATGCCTCGCTGCGGATAGGGACACGCCAGGCAGAACCCACCTCAGTTAAGCCTTTGTAAGCATTGAGTCAATCGATCCTTCCATTTTTTTAATTGCATGATCTCGTTGACGCAAGAAATTTTATTTCCTAAACGTTTAATTTTATTAATTGAGTCCTAAATATTTTTACAGATTATCAATTGAATTCTAAATATTTTCACCATTTGTCAATTAGGTTAATTTAATCAATGAAATCGCTAAGATGAATGCTAACTGTCTTACATGACACTAGTGCTAAACTAGACAATTTTTATAATTTCTAATTTTTTTATTTTTTATTGTCCTTTTTTCTCTTTCAATCCCGATGAGGATTAGTCGGCATCCTCATCGGACTTGGTAAAACAAAAAGGAAAAGGAATATAGAAAAAAAAAATAAGAGAAATAAAATATAACTAATTTTTTTATACAAAATTGTCTACATTAATGCCGACCGTCCTACATGACTACTAGAGTCCACGTTAGCAATTTTCCAATTAAATTGGCCAAATTAAATCATTTGGTAGAACGTGAGAAATTTAGGACTTAATAGGCATGATAGAAAGGTTTAAAACTGAATTGACAAAAATGTAATAAGTTTAAGACTTTTTGAACAAATTTTCTCAGCTCAACAAAATTTAAACTACTTTTTAACAAGAGCTCTTTCTCTCAGTTTGAAGTCCCCAAAGTTTAGTTTTCACGTTTCTTTCTCTAGCAAGGTAATGCATTCAAATTAGAAAATGGCATTCGTTGGTTTTGGCTCGAAATTAATTATGATTAATTTGAAATTGACATGAGTTCAACGTTTCTCGGGACACTCAAAAGTGTTTGCCGAGCAACTTCAAGATGGACACGGATGATCAGGGGATGCGAGAAGAAGGCCCGCCTAGTGCAGACATGTCCGACCACTAGGTGGGCACCTAGCAAATAAGGGCCTATTTCTTTATGTTCTTTTTTATTCCTCGGAACACAATTTCTGTTCTTTTGTTCCAAAGAACAAAAAAAGAACATAAAAGTGTTTGTTTGGCTTTTTTTTTTTATCTAGGAACAAAAAATCTATTTTTATTTTTATTTTTGTTCCCGGAAACAAATTTGAAACAGAAATAAGAAATAATAAAAACATGTTTCTTGTTCTGGAGAACACTTCCGAGAAACAATTTTTCACTCTCCTATTTTTTCCTTCTCTTTCTTTTATTCTTCTTTTTTTTTTCTTTGGCCGCTCGGCCTCGCCATGGCTAGCAATGCTGGCAACCGATTGGTAACCTCGAAGCATCGCCGGCCCCGAGCTTGGCTAGATCCGGCGAGGCCAAGCTCGCCTAGCCATCAGCGAGGCTCGGCTTCATCGAGCCACCGCTAGGTCGACGTCACCCAGCGATGGCCCGGCGAGGCCAAGCCTCACTGGTGGCTAGGCGAGCTCGGCCTCGTTGGGGGCCAACGAGCCTCACCATGGTTGGGCAAGGCCGCCGGCCCTCGTCAGGCAGTCGCCGGCCATGGCTAAGGCCCGGACCGGCCAAAAGGAAGAAAGAAAAAAAACGAAAAATAAAATAAAAATATTAAAAAATTAAAAGAAACAAAAAAAATTGCACAAGTTTACCCAAATGTGTTTATGTTCTTTTGCTATTCTAAGAATAGAAATTTTGTACATTTACTAAATGCGTTCTTCTATTCAAAAATTATTCCTCGAAACAGAAATAGTTTTTCTATTTCTATTCCCAGGAACAATTTTTGAACAGAAATGTTACCAAACGTTACTTAAGTAGTGGGGTTCCGCCCATTGTCGGGTGGCCAGCTAAGACCGGCTGGGCACTCAACAGATCTCAAAGGCTCAAATGCAGTTTCCAACGTAGTGTCCGGTGGTCCGAGCGCATTCCGCCTAGACACCCAACCCAACAATGCGGTCTCGAATCCAAACATGTTTTAAACCTATTTTGAAGTCCTTATAAACCACAACTTATGACAACCCTAGAAAGTTTTTAAGAGTCATCATTCAAAAGAGTTGAGAACGTAATAAATAAATAAATAAATCTCCTTGCTTGTGATTGTTCCTCGTGAATTGGATTTCTAAGATCAGGAAACACTTGATAGTTGAGCCTTGTGGTTAAATTTTAGTTCTACAATTTATTTCATGCTTGAATCGTTCATTTGTTCACACTTTCACGTTAATTGTAACGGTTTATTATCGATCAATTACTACGAAAATTTTATCTGTATGCAATTATCATTATGGATTTTATTAAATTTGAGTTGTAGAAATTTACTGGCGTGAATGATTTTAATCTGTGGTGCATTAAGATGTGTGTAATGTTAGAGCCATAGTGTATGGATTTAGCATTGGAGGGAGATGATAAATTTCCTCAAACTATGAAGGCAAAAGAAAAAGTTGATATTTTGAAAAAGCCTAGGTGTGTGATACTGCTGAATCTGGTAAATAATGCCAGAGAGGAGTGGATCATGAATTCTTGATTCACATATCACATTACATCATATAGGGATTGGTTTTCAGATTACTAGTCTATCGAGGATGTCGATTTATTTCAAAGTCTAGGGCTTTGAAAGTTATCATCCACATGTCTGAAAGAGGTATGAACATTTTGAGTGAGCAGGTCTTCTGTATAGGCTTGAAATTTGGAAGATGGACTTTTGCAAACATTGCATGTTCGACAAGCAGCACAAACTACTGCTCAGCACAACAATTCATAGGACCAAGGTACAATAGATTACATTCATTCAAACTTGTGGGGTCCTTCTCAAGTGCAACCAAAAGGAGGTGCCCCAGTATATACTAACCTCCATTGATGAGGTTGAGTGAACTTGCTGCTTATTGATAATAAATAAATAAATAAATAAATTGGCCAATTATTTGTGTCGACACAAAGAAATATGAATTTCTAGACTTATGTTTTCAAATTAACAAAATCCGGCACATGACAATTAACAAGAATGGATGAGAATGTTATTTTAGATATGAAAAATCTCTGCCATGGAGATGGAATCTATAATTACTGACAAAACATATGATCCCACAGGAAGAAAGCAATCTATTTGCAAAGATCCTTTTAGCTTAAATAATGGAGGAGACTTGACTTGCACTTGCATCGATGGAAGAACACGGAACGCAGGCCCCATGATGAATCACCTTATTCCTACTTCGTCCCGTCATATTATTAAAGTTGTTCGGACATATATTTTTCAACCAAAAAGATGATCTCGGTGGGGAGCTCGAGAGCAGGGTAAATCAGAATTAATTTAATTTTTTACTGTGATAATGATTGGATTCTTTGTTTTGAATAATCTTCGCACGAAATCCAGCATGATGTGAATTCAGAAGTATAGATTTACTTTCCTGAGCCAAAAAGGAAGTTAGAAATTCTTAATTTCTCTGCTTTCTTTGGAATAATGAAAGAAGTTTCGTCTGTTGCTCTTAGCATGGTGGTGCTTTATCGCTTTCGACTTTCTAAAGTGAAAGCTGCCCAAGAGCAGAAATTCCAGGTCCCACGGATATGATATAAAGTTCTTTGGATAGTGATAAGACGAAAGTAGGAGTGTAATATGAGATGAACGGCTTGTGCATTTGTGATAATGATTTGCTTTTGAAATTGTTCATGTTTCATGCCAACCCCAAATGATAGATTTACGTACGACAATGGAATAGGATTGATCTTAAGGCAACTAGAGAAAGGATTGACTTCTACCACCATGCCGTTAATCAAGTGTCCATATTTTTTCACGCTTATTTTTGGAGAAAAAATCACAAAAAGTCTTAAATTATATTCCATGTGAGATATTTACTCTCAACCTTTTTTTTTTTTTTTTTTAATATCGAAACCCAAAACTATACTTACTTTGACACATTTATCCTAAATTTTTTTCTTGTGATATAAGAACCCAAAACGTTTACCCTCCATCAAGATTCCATCAAATGATTTTTCAATCAAAATAACGTCATTTTCCTTCAACAATGTTTGCTTTTTGGTGTCACCGTATGCAAATTTTTTACGGTCCTCATTGATGGAATTTTGATGAAATGTCACACCGATACAAGTTTGGGATTTTTTTGTGTCACAAAAAAAAGTTTAGTTTAAATGTATTGCCGTTAGCATAGTTTGGAGTTTTTAATGGCTTTTGTCCTTCTTTTCATGCTAAGAGAGTTTTCCAATATTCTTTTTTTTTTTTCATGTCTAGAAAATAGGATTTTTTTCCCTGACAATAAATTTT
Source organism: Eucalyptus sideroxylon x Eucalyptus melliodora (assembly GCA_016097485.1). NCBI lineage: Eukaryota > Viridiplantae > Streptophyta > Magnoliopsida > Myrtales > Myrtaceae > Eucalyptus > Eucalyptus sideroxylon x Eucalyptus melliodora. Next base: position 5,783,808 of record CM027824.1, read on the forward strand.
AATAGGTAACAGGACGATTCCAAAACAACAAATATCACTTTTCTTGTACAGCCCAATTGATTGATTCCTGCAACAGAAACATCAGAACGCGGATGAGAAGGCAATTTCCAAGTCATAGATAAGGAATCTCCTCGAGTTCTTGAGCCCTTTATCAATGTTATATATAACCTTTATTCCGTCAAGTCCTTAGAGAAGTGAAGTATAAACTGTTATGCAGATAATCCAAACCTGCAATTCTTCCAAAATCTTCTTTAATAATGCCAATCTGAAGAGGCAAAAGTGGTAATAATGGATATGTCATTTATATACTTTGTGCTACATCTGTAGCAATTTACAATCTCTTACTCCACGTCAAGACATTTGGCATGGCCTGTGTTATAGATCAACATATCTTCGCATCATACACGAGAAAGAAACAGATATTCGTGAAATTATTTTGGAGGAAATTAAAACATGCAAGAATACAATGAAGTGCTTGGTTAGTGTTGTTGTAGGTTTCCGTTAAACATAAGTTTATAGATTAACGCCATCCTTTTAGAGTCATCACAATACCCAATTAGAGAAACCAAGTTTCCACCGTAACCAATTGTTAAGAGTTGTGCCCAAAATATCATGAATGTGGCTGTACTACGTGTATGGGCAAATTCCTAAATAAGGAAATGGTTGCAGCATTATATCTCACCCCTGCTCGAAAATGGTTGCACCCTTGCCACGATGATTCAGAAAGCACCTTCATGGCAAGGAGCATAGAGTGCAGTTCAGCATGACAGTTCAAATGACCAAGGTACAGTGGACTACATCCATTCAGATTTGTGGGGCCTTCTTCATTGACAAGATCGACTGAACTTGTCACTTATTGATGATAATAAAAGAAGTTGATCATTTTTTTGTGTCCACACAAATAACTATGAACTTTTCGACTTTGTTTCAAATTAACAAAATCTTACATTTGATAATTAATAGGAATTGACAAGAATGTTGTCGTAGATATGAAAAATCTCCACCATGGAAATGGAATCTACCTTTACCCACAAAACGTACAATCCCACACGAAGAAAGCAATCTATTTGCTGAGATTATTCAAGCTTAAATAATGGAGGAGACTTGACTTGCACTTGAATGGATGGAAGAACACAATGTAGACCCATGGTCAATAATACTTACTATTCACCTTATTGATGAGAAGAGAATCTTGTGTTGTCCTATCACATTATTAAAGTTGTTTGGGATATATTTTCCAACCAAAAAGATGATTTCGTGGGGAACACGTGTTTTGAATGATCTTCTCACTAAGTCCAGCATGACGTGAATTCACAAGTATAGATTTACTTTCCAAAGACAAAAAGTAAGTTAGAAATTCTTCATTTCTATGCTTTACTTGGAATAATGAAAGAAGTTTTGTCTGCTACTCTTAGCTAGGTGCTCATCCCTTTCGACTTTCTAAAGGTTCAATATTCTTTGTGGACTTTCAGCTTTCAAAGTCTCTTAGGGAAATGTTGAACCGTTTGGCAATAATTTTAAAGAAGCTTTCAAGTGAAAGCCGGCATTAGAAAGGCTGAAAGCCCAATACTAGTAGAAATTAGCATTGGGCTTTCAGTATTTGACCAAATACTAAAACTCATTTTTTTCCAAAATTACCCTTATCAATTCTTCAAAATTCCAATTTTGTCTATCATTTCTCTTTTTATTAAAAAAGTACTACTCCCTTTGTCAGTTCGACAAAGGGTTACAACCGCTAGCGAGCTAAATCTAGTTCCAATGGTCATCGATCGAGGTCGCCCGATGTTAGGGGACCTACGGTGAGGGTCGCACAACCCTAGCGAAGGTTACTGGAGGTTGCACGACCTCGGGTGACCTAGGTGGCGCACAACCCAGGTGATTGTTGCTTGGGTCTCACGGTCACGTGATCCTTGCAAGACCAAGCGAGGACCGCCTAAGGTTGCAAGCAAGCAACGGTCACTTGGGTTGCACACCACCTAGGTCACGTCCAAAGAGTGAAGTTTAAAGATAGATATTACAAAAAAAGTGAATAAAAATTTCTTGATTCATCTATTCAAACAAAATTTCTTGGCATAAAATCAGATAACGTTTTTGTCCAATTAAGCATATTGAATGATTTGAGAATTCAATTATGTAGGAGTTGGTGGAACATAAAAAGCAAGAATATCGTCATTGCATTCCCAACATGAAATGACTCTTGGTGACCACACACTCTCATATCCCACATCAAAATATCTGTTTTTCAATGGCAAAAGTATTCTCCGGCACCTTTTATTTTATGTACGGCAACCTTATAAGGGGGAAAAGTGGCTTTAGAGAAAGGGAGGCCAACTTGTATCCACTGAGTTGGTCATTGTAATGCTTTTTGTTTCATTTATATTCGTGCAAGTCAAGTCTTCTCCATTATTTGCAAGCGGAACATCTTGGCCAGTCTCCATACATGCATTGTTTTTCTTGGTTGTTGTACGTCGTACATTGTGCAAGTTGCATTGCCATCAACAGAGAAGGGAAAAACTTTCCAAATTAATTCTAAACCTATCCTATGAACGTTAATCCAGTCATAAATTTTTCAACTTTATTAATCAAAATCAAAAAACCCTATGCCAAATTCCTTGTAAGTCTTTCCGGATAATTTGTGCAGATTTTCCAATGTAGCATACTTGTCATTCGGGATTTCATGTTAGTTCATCAATACATGCTAAATTAGAATTCACGTAGTCACAGCATTTAAGTTTAATTATGTTCATGTTAAACAAGAAAAATGCAAAAAGAGTAAATTGGCATCCCTTGATCATATCTAGATATTATGTCTATGTGGAAAAATGCAAAAGGAGTAAATTGGCATCTCTTAATCATATCTAGAAATCATGTCTAAGTCATGCATAAATCAAATTCAAGTGGTTGCTTGGTCTTCAATTAATATTTTGCAAAACATTCATTGGAAGCTTTGCTTAGCACATCAAGGTTAAGCTTAAATTATTGAGTATTAATTTCTTGTTTGTAGGCCCACATGGTCATCTCTTACATGTTAGTGGTTAAGCTTAAAATTAACTCAAATTGCTTGCAAAATATTTTTGAATAAAGAGAAAATGTACCGAAATGATGTTATATTTACCCTACATAACCAAGTCCTCGTATGCATAAATATCTAGTTTACAAATTGCTTGAGTTTCTAATTGACCCATAATAAATTAGTGACAACTCCAACTTGAATTGATTTGCATGGTTAGATGATTAGATTAAATCCACCCAAAGTTGCAATTGGTATGTTTTTGAGAAAGTCCATGCTAAGTGTCACGCCCGAATCCTCCGAGCACGTGCCCATCTCTCCTTAGTTGATTAAACTACGACATCTTAGGACGCGTCGTCAACTCATTCTTTTTAATGCGCATGCGGAAGCATATAAATAATCTCCAGACAATAAAACAATAGGATAGGAAAGTAGGGCCAATTTTTCAGACCAAAACAAACCTTTTATAAACAACCAAGTTCATTTACAAGACCAGACTATTTACAAAAAGGTCGACTCATTCCAAAAGGAACCGTCCTATGACCTACTAGTCAAACATGTTCACCGATTCTGGTCTATCCACCTTTTCAAACTTCAGGACTTCCGTTCCTTCATCAACACCATCTAAGGACCTGATAATGGTTATACAATAACCAATGAGATAATGTCTCAGCAGGTTCAACCCCCTAAGATCCGATTAGGAAGCAAATATGCCCTAAGGGCTACCTAAACACAACACAGGTTAGAGAACTTACCTTAGCCTCAATTCCATCCTGCAAATTAGTATCATTTACAAATGCCTCAAATCACATCAATCAATCAATTCACAACATCATATCAAATCATTGATCAATTGATCTAGTCGATTACATATCACCACGATCCTTTCTTGGTCAGCTCATCTCATACTATCTATTAAGTCCGCTCATATTAGGACTACTCTCTACTAAGCTGATAATAAATAATATAGCTCGCTTCTGAGATGGTCGAGTATACTGCTCTCTGCTAAGCTGTCATATCGTCCATCCGCTGATATAGTATACCGGCAATGCTTAATCTAATCTGATAAATAGTATACCGCTCTCTACTAAGCTGACATATCGCCCGTGGGTTTGATATAGTATACTAACGTTGCGATAAGGTATACTACTCTCTGCTAAGCTGATATATCGCCCGTAGGCTGATATAATATACCGGTATAGTGCTCTCTGTTAAGCTGACATATCATTCGTAAGTCAATATAGTATACCATCACAATCCATTCAATATTTTTATCATTCTTGATAAAATAGCCATGTGTGGGTACATGATCGGCCTTAGCCAAAATACTATATTTCCCTTTCCACAAATCCCACCATTTTCTATAGTCCACCAAAATATTTTTGGCGCTATCAACCGACGCCCAGTTATTTTTCCAATAATTACCAAAATTAATTAATTTAGAAAAATAATCCTAAAATTACCATTAATTCAATTCAGCACAAATTAACGCTCAGATAAATAAACAAACTGTACCACAATAATCAACATAAAATTTTGATTGTTGGCTATCCCAACCTAATTTCGAAAAATAATTAATTAATTAATTAATTACAAAAATTATTAAATAAATGCAATAAATCCAATTTAGGCCCGTAATGCCTAATTGGACACCGAAATGGACCCGGAAAAATCCCGAGGTTCGTTCAATAAATACTAGAACCTATTTCCTTGCTAATTGCTGCAACTAACCCCCTAACATGCATCGGTAAATCTCTAATTTAATTACTCTAATCTAATTTATCCACCTAGTCATACTTAATTACATCTAATCAACCCCTAAGCATCATTAACCTACTAAGCGAGAATTAGTGAGTTAAACTCACCTGATTAACGGTCTGTTTGGATCAAAACGACGGGGACGCGAGGGCGGCCGATAAACCCCAAAGCGACGGCGCCAATGGGGGCATGGACTGAGCCTGAAATTGGCCCAACAAATCTCAACCCAAACTGAGATATGTTGCTAAATTGGGCTGGGCTTGATCTGGGCTTGGGGTTGCAGTTTGGGCTCGGCTTCGCGAGCTTGGGCTCCAAGACTGGGCTGCTGAAATGTAATTGAAGATGGGCTTGAAACTTGGGCTGGACTACATAGAACAATTGTGGACTGGATTGCTGAAATTCACGGGCTTTGATTGCTGAATTCTTGGGCCGAAGTTGGGCTGAACTACACGTGGATTGCTGGCGCGAGGAAAAGACGAAGATGTTGGGCTGCGGTTGGTCGATCGTGGGCTTTGTTGGATTGACCTGAGCAGAGAGGGAGAGAAGCAGCTTCGGGCGATGCTGGCAGCAGAGAAACGAAGCAGAGAAAGAGGAAGCAGGCTGGTGTGGTTGGCAGCTGCTTCGGTGGTGGTGGCGTGAGCCTTCGGTGGAATGGAGCTGCACGAGGGGATGGCAGCTGGCGGGTCAAAGATGGCGAAATTCTTTGGAGTTGTTGACTCGGTAAGCAACGCCACGTGAAGGTGGCATGAAGTGACAGCCGAGAGAGAGAAGATGGGATCGATGGTGGAACAGCAAGCTTCGGTCAACACCTAGGAACAGCTTGAAGTTAGTTGATTGGAGGGAACAAGAGTTGGTGGTGATGAGGCGTGCTGGCAAGCGGCAGAGGCTGAAGAAGAGACGGTCATGGGCGAAGGGTTTCAATTGACTGGTAGGAGGAAATCGAAGGAAAAATGAAAGAAACAAAAGAAGCCAATGAAAGAGAGAAAAAAGGCAGAACCGAAGAAGGGTCGGGGGAAATGGAATGCACGAAGATGGAGAGGGCTGAGGCGTACACGGCAAGCTCAAGAAGAAGAGGCAAAAGTCAAGATAAAATATCAATTTCATCATGACTTAGCCCACAAAAATCCACAAGATTATCCACTTGGTCTCTCTGCGACAAGATATGACTACGCTTGTATGCTGTGTCCGCTAGCAATACCAGACCAGGGCTTCAGCTTTTTCCAAGTTTCTTTTCACCTTGGAATGTTCCGGTTTGTGACACTCCTGTTTACTAGTTAATTTCATCGTTCGATCCCTTGAAAGTTAGTCATGATCGTATTCGGTGTGCAGTACTTATCTTCAATGCCGGGAGCATCTTTTTGGCACATTCCTCCAAATGTCATTCTGGTGTGCTTCTCAAATCCAGATTACCACAGCACGCTGGAGTTGCTGATGACATTCGGGGATGATATCAGTTGTGTTCTACTTGAAATAATGAGTTAGTAAGATATTCACACTGCAAATTTGTAATGGGCAGGTTGTTTTCCCAATGTGCAGCAACTGATGGTTTCATTATGGTTCGCTTTTGGGTCATTGAAATCTGATGATCGTCCTATTCATCACCCCATCCGCCGGATGTCTCTTATCCAGTTATTTTTTAAGTTTCAGGTTTTGTGGTTGACCGGCAATAGAATCTCACTATGCTGACTGATGGTGAATTGACACAGGAAAAGAATAACTGTACTCATACAGATGATAATGTACTGTACCGAACAGTCTTGCTCTTCTTAATCGATTGTTTGTGAACGGTATGTTAATTAAGAACTAATTTATGTCTTCGCCAGTGTCCGCGTCTCAGAGGAGGTTGTGGAGGTTGGAGATGGAGATTGCTCGATTTCCTGCGCTTCCACATCTCCCATTGCAGTACGATCTCTGCCATTTTTGATCAGCTCAACTCCAACCGATCCCTGTTTCGAACCCGTTCGAACACTAGACCCATCAGTGGCTGTTTTTCTTAAATTATTGTTCTTTTTCGCCTGCCGGGCCCAGCCAACGAGCCCCTGTTGTATGTGTTCATCAAATATCGCCTTCTTGAACGAAGTCCCCATCTTAATTACACCAACACAAACAGATGAAAAGCACATCAGTCTCATTGTTTACCAAAATCACATGTATAATGATATAACAATCGTATGACGGAACCTGTGTTACAATTGCGTATAGAGGTAATGTGCTGTAACTACAAAGGAGCTGGACAAACACTCTGCAGAACATGAGCAAATTTTTGCTGTCAGGAGTCAAAGACTAGTCGTTGTAAGATGCATGGATCGAAGAGATTAGTTTCAGCCTCACCCAATGACAAGTCTCGGGATGATAAAACGGACCTCGCCCATTATGCAGGACTTGAAATTATATCGGATCTGCAGAACGGCAGAGCATTAGTCGAAGTCCTGTTTGTGCGTTGGGAATTTCCAATTTTAACTGACAATTAGCCCCACTTATCCTTACCCATGTGAAGAACAAGAAAGCCAATTCAAAGGAGTTTTGGAACAGAATGATGTGAATAAGAACGAGGACGAGCCGAGGCCGGTGGAACCAAAAATGGTCATCGGAAGGCTGAACGACCAAGTCCCCTGCAATCGCTATATGCCTCTGGGCAACGTCCTGGGCCAACTGAGTAATCACATGCTCCAGTTTGGTTCCAACCGCCAGCAAAAGCTGCACAGAAGCAATAAGCCATTTAGATAAGAGAACCTTCTGCGTATGAGTTAGGGATTTCCGTTTCCTTACAGTCAACGGGATGAAAGATATCCAGAAGTACGCGTGCCAACCTGCACAAATTATTCCGAGACAGTTTATTAATTGGAAATAATGTCACTAGTACAGCTTCTGCTCAACTATATGCTCTAACTAAGACAGAGTGCTTAGACAACTTACCGGCAACATTGAGCAGCAAGAAGACCACAACGAATAGCCAAAGATACCAACTGCGACGAGACGATCATTTAGTAAATAGCCTGAGGAAGAACGAGCTAAAATATTCTCCTGTTTTTATTTTCTAGCCAAAGCGTTTACAAAGTTTTCTTTTGGCGAAAATGCACGCCCAAATTCTTTCTTGAAGTAAAAGGTAAATAGCAAAAGGCAATTTCCTTTTACCTTATTCCGACAACTTTCTTGAAATCAGCCTCCAGAGCGCGTATCATGTACTTGTGGAAATTGAATTTCGGATTGCCTCTACAGTGAGCCTATATAAATGAATGTAATAAATGCCAGTATTGAATTCTACTAGGATCACCTCATCATATATAGTCATCACAGGAGCTTATGGACTAAAAATTTATGTTTAGAGGAATATCATACCATGATAAAACCCAAACGAAGCGTGGTATAATCCGACCTGGTCACAGAACCATAAAACTGCTTCATAAAGGAATGCTGCACGAACGGGAAAATGGGTCAAGAATGAGCCGAGGCCTATGAAAATTGCCTGAATATGAACTTGGACATAATAGAAGACAGCCAAATGCCACATCGAAGTATCAATACACAATGCTGGATGTCTCCAGTTGTTAGCCAAGAGTTCTAGTGAAAAGTAAGTTACGTGAACAAGGCAGATGAAGAGGAGCCCTTCAAGACTTACCACCCAGCTGAGTACAGATAAGTTCTTGCCAATACCAAGAAAACGTCCTCTGATGAAGGTGTGACCCTGAACATTTGTGAACTTTGTTGTTCGCAAAGCTGTGCATCAATTTGAAGTGTTTGAGACTAGAAACTCGGAATATAGTGCAGAAGAATATACCACAGCAAAACTTTCCACTTTTGAATTGAATGACATTACCCTCTTTGGGGTCGAACTCCTTCTGAATGGCATCCTCCCATCGCTTCCATAGGCGTAACTAAAAGGGCAGGAGATAAGATCAAGCACTTAGACAAATGATTGAAGACACATTTGAGAGATAAGAGACCAACAATGACAGATCACAGAAAGTCTCCTGGCATGACTTTAAGTTACCTGTACTCCTCCACATAGGATCGTTAACGCGCAGAAAACCACATGCACAACGGCCAGCACGAAGATGAAAATGTGCAGATGATGAAGCGCCGTGAGAGACAACAATGGCACCTTCCCCTGAAACAATAATTATTGCGTTATTCCGTCACTCAATCTCTGACTTTGCTCCATGGCTTAAGCCTCAAGGTACATTTTGTTATCTCCTTCCAAACAGATGTAAATCTCACTCGAATGGAGTCACAGCATCAGAACCGAGAAAACATCTAACAGCTGTTTCTGTATAATTTTTAGTGGCACAAGCTAATTTTCACGTCGAATGAGCTCTTTGACTTGGATAAAAATAATGAAAAGGGATATATAAACGGAAATGTTCATTATAAAAAATGCCAATATGAAAGGGGAATAAAAAGACACCGAAGCAATCTAGAAAAATGAACCTCGCCTTAAAATGAAACGAAAACAGTAATTGAGAATACTTGAAAAGCCAAAGTCATGGTTCACTGTATAAACCATGTCTATGATAGGATGTCCAAACCTTACTAGTTTCTAGAAGCTTACTAATCAAACCTTACTCATAAACTCTGCAAAAATCAGGGTTTCTAGAAGCTTGCTGATCACTGTTTTAAACGATGAGGTTGTGATGTCTTTTGAGGTTTGTGTGGTTTTTCTACTCCTCGGCCAAAATAAGCAGAGGAGAATGAGCGGAAGCTCCCCGGAAAACATGATACAGCTTATACTGCAGGGTCGTTTTGTTGGCCACGATGGCATTTCAGGCGGCCATGAATTCACCTCCCTCCCTCTCCCTCTCATTTTCTCTCATGATCTCAGGCTAGGAATGGGTTTATCAGTCTCTCCTCCTCTCATTCTCCTCTCTCCTTCTCATTCTCCTCTCCTCTGCTTATTTTGGCCAAGGAGTCGAAAAACCACACAAACCCCAAAAGACAACACAACCTCATCATTTAAAATAGTGATTAGCAATTTTCTAAAAACCCCAATTTTTACAGAGTTTATGAGTAAGGTTTGATTAGTAAGCTTCTGAAAGCTAGTAATCGCCACAACTGTTGAAAATCTGCAAAAAGTGGGAGCTCACTTTGCTCATGATGAAGCCCGCAATCTCTCTTTTTCGTGCCCAATCAAGGCAGGGGGTGCGTACATACACCATCAACCTATATTAAAGAACTTCTCTCTCTCTCAACTCAAAGAAAAACCAAATAAAAGAGAACACAATGATGAAAGGACAAAGGAAAATGCACACGACAAACGAACACATGCGAAAGGGATAGAATCTGGCTTTGATACCTTGTTATAAGTACAACCCAAAAGTTTAAACTGGGGATATATCAACAAGGAGAGAGAGGGAGAGAGAGATGAATATTTGGGATATTGAAAGCTTAGTTACCTTGCCAATGCAGTAGTCAGAGGAAGCTGCTGAATCTTCGGCGAGAAGGCGGCGTCCTCCAGGAGGGAAGAAATTAGTCAGGAAATGAGCAGTGGCGCTGCTGTGCTTGTCGGCAGCTTCCTTCTTGCAAGGTAGCCACTTATCCGCGAGCTCTTCTGAAATGCAAATCTTGCCTATTCTTTCTTGGAACACAGTGAGCAGGAGCGATATGAAACCCAACAGCATTAGCTCTGCCATGAATGATCATCCGCACATAAAATTCAACAGCTTTAGAAACATAATTATGATTTCTCCGTTTATAAGGACACTTGAAATGAACCATAACATATGGTAAATGAAACAAAATCTGCTGTGTGGTTAAGGACAACCTTCTTTGATTTTCTGTAAGGCGTCAAAGAGCGGTTTCTGGTTCCTCTTCTTGAGATACTGCATTTGCCAAATCAGAGAGAGAGGAAGGTCACATATTCTCATCAATAGAGACGTGCGGCGTTATCAGACATGCCATAATCGATGCACAAATATATCAATTCGGCGGAAAAGAACCAGAAGAAAAGGCACCTTGCCGGCATAATGAAGAAACCGCTCGACAGCCAGAGAAATAACGACTATCACGGTGCAAACAACGGCGAGCACCCATGTCGGCGTGAACTCCAACGTCGGTCCCTCCGCTCCTCCTGCCATCCTCTCTCTCTCTGTTGAGAAATTTGATATGAATGTGATATGTGCGTGTCTATATGTATATGTACGTGACTAAACACGATGTGGCATGGGAGGCTGAAAGAGTATACGCGGGACTAAGAAAATGGGATGGTTGCTCTCAGATTGATCAATAAACTAGCGTTTGACTACGGTCACGAGTGGTGAAGGTAGAATTGCATCATTGAAATGGTAAATGCCTCTGAATGTTTTGTTAGGACGTAGACCCCTTTAAAGAATACCATGTAGAAACTACATATTCTCTTGTCTGGTTTGACAAGACAAAATCAATCTTGGTACTCGGACAGGTTCGGATCGGAACATGGGATTGACTTGGTCTAACAAGATTGCAGTCGGTGTTTGACCTCTTAAGATTTCTCCAGTTTGGAAGTTCCTATGTGTTTTAGACCTAATCTTGCACGATTCTATCATCTTTCTAATGACATTTCATGCGAGACTACAATTCAAGTCTAACGGAAGAAGAAGAAATTACCGAAGAAATGAATGAGGAACTATCAAGACAGGAGTGAGGTTCAATCTGAAGGTCAGTACTACGCAGGGATTGCCAGTCGCCAAAGAATTCGCTATGAATCTGGAGAGTATGGAGTCCACAATTGATCGATCACACAAGTGTTTCTCATCCCTAGCTACCTCCCAAAAAAAAAAAAACCCACAAGTGTTGTTATCACACAACTTTTTACTGTGGACTCATTCAGAAAATCATAGAAAGAAAAATCCTAACAGTCTCTTTTGTGTTCTATGCGTCCACCAAGTATAATTCCATCCCGTATATATACATAGGAAAGCTAGCCAACTTTAATAACCTACCCAAACAAGCAAATATACCTGGATTTAGTTTCCTAAACTCGAAATATATTTGCACTATTGGGGATGATCACAGATAAAAAATTCCAGCACTCTCCTGTTTGCTTAAATGTCCACCGCGTAAAATTCCATTTCATAGATATATCTCTTGTTTGCTCTATGTGTCCACCGGGTAGAGTTCCATCTCATATTTATACATAGGAAAGCTAGTCAACTTAGAAAACCAACTTAAATAAAGAAATATACTTGGATTTAGTTTCCTTCACGCGCTCAAACTCGAGATATATTCCCACTATTATGTACGATCACAAAGAAAAAATCCCAACATTCTCTTGTTCGCTCAAATGTGTCCACCGCGTAAAATACCATCTTATATATATCCACTTAGGAAAGCTAGTCATTTAAAAACCTACTCAAACAAGAAAATATGCTTGGTTTAGTTTCCTTCACAAGCTCAAACTTTAGATATATACCATTATTGCATCTGACCACCAGAGAAAAATCCCAACACATCTCGACCACCGAGTAAAAATCCCAACACTATCTCGTTTGCTCCAACGTGTCCACGGCGTAAAATTTCATCCCTCATATATACATAACAATGGTCATTACAATAGGACAACTAGCCAAATTAGGAAACCTACTTAGGCCCTGTTTGGTTTAGCTTTCCCAAAAAGCCCATTGAGGAAAATATTAAGTATTTGGCAAGCATTTTTGGAAGTCCATTGGCCAAATGTCAGTATTTTGGAAATGCGAGTCCACTTCTATTGTTCATCCATTGACTCCTTTTTTTCTTTTTTCTTTCTTAGCGAGCATTCATCTTCCCCATACCTCCAACCACCGGCGGCCAGATCTAGCTGCCGGCGAGGTTGCCCGAGGTCTAGGGAACCTAGATCTGGCCATTGGCCAGGCTACCTGTGGTCGCGCAACCTCAAGCACTGCCACTTGGGCCTTGTCAGCGACTAGATCTAGGCTTGCATGACCCAGGCGACGCCGCTTGAGGTTGAGGGAACCCAGGCGACACTGCCTGAGGTCGAGGGAACCCAAGCAATGCCAGCTTGGTCGCGCAACCTCAAGCGGCGGCACCTGGGTCACGCGACCCAAGCAGACTTGCTTAGGTCACGCAGACCCAGATCTAGCCATCAGCGAGGCTTAGGCGGCACCGCCTAAGGTCACAGGACCTCAAGCAACCTCGCTGGTGGCGAGATCTTGGTTCATGCAACCTCAGCCAACCTCACTGGCAGCCAAATATGGTCACCGGTGGTTGGCTCACCATTGATTGGCGACGGAGTTTCATCAAATTTTATTTTAATCTTTTTAAAATATAATAAAAGCCATTTACAAATGTTGGGTTTACTAAACGGTATCTACACCGAAGTCACTTTTCAATGTCCTTTAAATTATAATATGCCAAACATTCAAGCATTCCCAAAAACCCCTTTACCCAAAGATATTTGAATTTGGCCAAAGGCATTTCCTAAAGGCTAAACCAAACGGACAAACGAGAAAATATTCTTGGATTTAGTTTCCTTCACAAGCCCAAACTCGAGATATATTTGCAATATTGTGGACAATATACTGAGCATGACCATCATATCAGACGCGAATTTATCTTTTGGAATTTACACATAAGTTGGGTCGAAAAATGCATTTATTTTAAAGACCGAAATACCAACTCTTTCCCTAGAAATATGCCTGAAATTATTTGGTGGGTCAAGTTTTTCTTGAGAGAATCTCTGCATTTTTTTTCTTTTTTTCATTTCTAAAAATTTGACTCGATATGAGAACGGATTTGGTTGGATTTGTGATCGGTTCACACTGCTGCTAGATTTTCATGATGATGTACTTGTCATGTGATTTTCAAATTCGAAAATGAGCGAAAGTGATCATGAATTGTAATTCCGTATTATATAATTGCTAGAAATGAAGCAACTAAAATATTGGGTTGAATTATAATTGAATGCATGGATTATATTTTGAGTAAAGATTTAGTTGACCTAGGTGTGTGGACCTCTAATGTTGCATGCGCTTAGCATAAAATCAAGTAATCAAATCTCCACGCATCTTGCTTGGCTTATTTATCATCATACTTTTCGCACCTAAACACGGAGTTAAATTTATATGGACTGACAATTTGAATTTCATCCAAAATGCATGAAATCTTTCAAAAGAATGAAATGTCTGCACTGAGAATCTTTAAGATTTTTCATAAATTTTTGATACTTTAATAATATTTTTTTATTTCGAAACTTTGGATAAAATTCAAGTAGAAGTAGAAGTTAGCCTGTTTAGAAAGATTTTCACCAATTGTTTATCAGGACTTTGTAAAGTCAAAAACCATCTTTTAATTCCCGTTAAAATTTAAAATACCATCCAAAATTTCAAAACATGATGTGTAAATATACACATGTCAATATAAGACTATCTTTTCGACCAAAAAAAAAATATAAGACTATTTTTGAGTAATCAAGTATTTTACTTTTTAAAAAAATTAAAAGTGCTTTCACCATAAAATATGAGAAAAGCCAAAAGTAAAAAGTTAAAAAGCACTCGAAACGATTTACGTGGCTTTTTATGCTTTGATTTTTATATAGAACAAAACCAATGTAATCTTATATTAATTTATAAATTGATATGCAAAATCATGTAAAAGTTTACCGTAACTTTTCAAAATTCCAAAGTATTTTTTTAAATTTTTTTTTACTTTCAACTTTCAGAGAAAAAGTCATAAAATGAAAATTATAAAAAGCTGGAAAAATCTCCAAAGATAGGCCTTCCCTTCGTATCGTGGCCAGGCTTTAAGTCAACAAACCAGGGTCTTTTCTTTCGGAGTGGGGGAAAACCGAACTAGGGACAGTAGCAACTTCAGGGGTAAGAATCAGGACAGTGACGTGCGTAACTATTCCTAGATTTTCATGCGAACCACTGTAGACGACAAAATAAATCAATAACGATTATCGTTGGATATTTAATATGTGAAGAAAAAAATTAATTAAAAAATCAATTTTAAACACGAATTTTACTCGTTTGACTTTAAAGGTATAAGATTATTTTCACACTAACGTTGAACGTAGCAATACACATAAAGAGTCGCACAAATTTTGTTTTCCTTAAAAATATAGCAATGAATCATTTTTGGGTATCACAATTTAACCTATTTTTGAACCTCCCTTTCATCATTTGTCGCATCAGTCTTGCGAAGTGGCTTTTCCAACTTGGCTAAAATTTACTAAATGGAGAAGAAATCAGACAAGACGAGACTTCGACGAAGTCCCTCTTTATGCCTCGCTGCGGATAGGGACACGCCAGGCACAAACCCACCTCAGTTAAGCCTTTGTAAGCATCGAGTCAATCGATCCTTCCATTTTTGAAGTTGGTCGGCTACACACGGTCGTGTCTTTCATCGCACATTGCACATTGATAATTGCATGATCGTGTTGACGCAAGAAATTTTCCTTGTCGAAAACAATTGATTAAACGAGTCGTTATCATGATCGGTTCACGAATCAGTCATCCACTTTATCATCGCCCATATATCCTCGACCCCACTCTCACTTTCCTTTCGCTCTCCTAGGCAAGACCCATATTCATGTGTTCGCTTAAGGGGAAAGGGGGAAAGAAGAGGAAGATGACACATTGTACACAATATCATGACCCATTCTTACTAATTGTCGCTATTTTCCGTGGGATCGAATCGCTTCGAATATCTTTACTAAAGGGTAGAGATTATCTCAATTATAAGGTGGTAAATATATACTTAAGATATAAAAGTACACCGTGAAATACGAAATAAGTAAAAGGATTTTAAAAAACTTATTTTTGTAAGCATGAGTTTTGGGCCTAAGACACGAGGCTTAGTTGCGCCTAATGTAACATCGTTTTGTGTGCGTGATTTTTGAGAATCTAAGGATTTACGGGGATGGAAATGAGAACATTTTTCATATTTTGTTAGCATTAAGATTGTTTTGTAATGGGATGAAAGTGTGTGTCTTCTGAAATATATAGTATGATTTCGAGAATAGGGCAAAATTGAGTTTTGAAATTCAATGATACAAATTTAATTAAAAAATAATTGACAAAAATTATTTTAACTACCCAATTCTTCAATGGGGGCTAATTAAACCCAGTTCTTCAGGCAGTATGTTTATATTAGAAATAGAATTCTCTTTTAAAACACAAATACGAATTTTCTCCTTTATATTGGAAAAAAAATAACGAAGGATAATAGTTATTTCTCGCTTTTTATTTTTCACAAATACCCTTCAAATATGTAATACCCATTTATTGAGTAACCCACACATTTTATTTCCATGCATAACCACCATTTTATCTCGCTTTTTACCATTATCTATTTATATCTATATACATGTTCAAGCCCAATGAGAGGTTCAAGCCCAATGGGAGGTTCATCTCATTTATGGCTTTCTGACATCACCATTGCATAAATCACTAATCATTAAAAGAAAAATGACTCCGTTTTGTTCTCCACTTTAATTTATTTTTCTTGTCAAAAACCTTTCAAATGCTAAGCCTCTAAAACCTTCATAAATAGAAAACTACCCATGACTTTTCAAATTAAAACATTACCAACTGCCCAAAAAAAAAAAGAAGAAATTAATCATATAAACAAGAAATCTTATTTGTCCCACTTTTAAGTTTGCATTATATTAGGTCAATTTATTGAGTAACCATCCACTTTCTTGCACCTACCATTTTTGTCTCACTTAGCACAAGCACGGATATCGTACTGGGCATCCTCAACTATATTGAGAAATCAAATAAAATATTATATATATATATACAATTTTTAGCAGTTATATATTGGCTCTCTACACATGTGAACACGATACAATCGTGTGCTCGTGTTAGATACAATCATGCACAATAGGAAATTGAAAGTGAGACTGTTTCCACATTTTCAATTTGAATCTTATTAAGTAAGAAGTATTTTTTGTCTCACTTTTAGCTTTGCACTATATAATGTCAATTTATTAAGTAACCATTTCTTTCTAAGCATAACTACTATATTTGTCTCACTTTGCACAGGTACCGATATAGTACCGGACATCCTCAACCATATCGAGAAATTAAGGCAATATTATTATGTATATATGTGCTTAACCTATAATTTTTCGAAGTTAAATGCTAGCTCTCTACACATGCATACACGATATGTTTTTTTTTTTTTTTTTTGGTAAAAGGTAATAATATATTGAGCTTTAACCAATAAATATACAAGCTCGGGCACCATAAAACTTGCACTCAACAAGACACGAAACGTCTAATCGAGTGAAAGGGCGCCAGAGACAAAAGCGCACCACAAAGCGGTCAAAGCAAACAGGGGCAAACAAGCAGCCAAAAGAGACGACCACGCAGGGCCGGGACAACCAACCAAACAAAACAACCAAACTAACCAACGGAAAGGCCACGCAGGACCATGAAGACGAAGCTACCAAACAACAAACAAAAAGAGAAGAGAAAACACTAGGGAAGGCGATGAAGGCGAGGGATGGCACCCGCACGGCACGGACGAGGAGAACTAGGCGATCGCCATAGGAGCATTGAATTTAAAAGGGTCAAGGTCCCAGTTCCGTTGTAACCTCCTATTTCTCGGACTATCTTCCACGTTTATGAAGGTTAAGGCTTTATCCTTAACAACTTTAATGAGATGCTTCTTGACAGCCGCAACCACGACCGGATGCTCTCTAAAGATAATGTCGTTTCTATACTTCTAAATAAGATGGCAACCAAAAGAAAAACATCCAATGGAATGATAAAAATCCTTACCTAAGAAGAATTTCATAGCCCACTGGAGATTTTCCACCCAAGTCTTGTTCCTCCAAGGAAGGTTACACTTGGCCACCCAAAAGTAAGCTATACTAGCCGTGATGCCGCATCCGAAGAAGAGGTGGTCAATAGAATCCGGTGTGAGCTTGCAAAAGGCACAAGCTTCTCTCCCAATTCTCCCATAAGACATAAGAAAAGCTTGGGTATGAGGACGGTTCTTTATGATCATCCATAGATTGAATTGGTATCTCGGAGTGATGGCCTTGCTCCAAATAAAGGAAGACCAATCAACCCTTGCTTTCCTTCTCCTGAAGCTTTGCCAAGCTGAGCCAACTGAAAAGAGACTGGACAGATTGTCCCTCCAAACAAATCTATTCAGGACCTCGGAGAAAAGCGGGAGTGGTTGGTTCTAAGAATCTAACACTGTTTTGAATACCTAACCCGCTGGAGAGAATAGGTCTGCAACAGTAGCACACCTAGGAAGCTCGGAATCTAAGAAAGTCTGCTCTGAATAAATAGTCTCCAGTGGACCTCTCTGATGCCAGTGATCAAACCAAAGGGAGACTCTTCGTCCATCACCAATCCTCCAGTAGAAGGAGAGTCAAAACTTGAATCTCAGTTGGAGGATTTTCTTCCATGCCCACGAGCAATAAGTCGGCGCCTTGACCACCCAGAACTTCCTCCCACCCTTTAGAAAAGTAGAGTGGATCCACTTGCACCACAATGATTCATTATCTGTGAAGAGGGTCCAAATGTGCTTAAGCATCGCAGCCTTGTTGTACTATCGCAAACTGCGAATTCCAAGACCTCCTTCGTCCTTAGGGAGACACACATCCTCCCAGGACACTTTAGCTCCTCCCTTCCCAAGGGAAGGTCTATTCCACAGGAATTGTCTAAGGATCTGCTCAATACAATCTAAGACTGCCATAGGAATAACGAAGACACTAGCCCAATAAGCTTGTATAGCATGAAGCACTGATCTTATAAGTTGAACTCTCCTGGCAAAGGAAAGAAAGCGATGAGTCCAGGATTGCACCCTCGCTGTAATACGGTCGACTAAGGACACACAGTCCGCCTTGCCGAGCCTTGAGGAGATGATGGGAGCTCCTAAATAACGCACTGGCAGTTTTCCTTCCACAAATCCAAAGGTGTCCTTAATTTGACACCTCAAATCATCCGAGCCCCCTGAAAGAAACACTTCACTTTTGCTATTTTTCGGCTTCAATCCACTCCAAGCCACGAAGGTATCTAGCCCATCCTTCAGAAGCAAGATGGAGGCCATATCCACGCAGCAAAAGAGAAAGACATCATCCGCAAAGAAAAGGTGTGATAATCGTGTGGCCTTGCACCTCTAGGAGAAATTAAAACCCGGCTGCTCCGCTCGAGAGGTGAGGATCCTTGAGAAGACTTCCATAACCAAGGTGAAAAGATAAGGAGACATAGGGTCACCCTGTCGAAGGCCTCGGCTACTCGAGAAAAATCCATGGAGGTCCCCATTCAATGAGATAAAAAAATATAGGTGTGCGCACACATACCATGATAAGACGAATAAGATGGTCCGGGAAGCGAAAAGCATGTAGAACCAACTCAAGGAAGTTCCAGTCTACCATATCGTAAAATTTCTGAAAATCCACCTTCACCGCACATTTGGGAACGAATCGTTGAAGATGGAACCCGGCAAATAGCTCATGAGCTAGGAGAATATTATCCCTAATCTGTCGACCCTTGACGAACGCATTCTGAGAATGGCTGATGGTATCCTGAAGCACTGTGGCTACGCGGTTGGCTAAGATCTTGGTAATACATTTATAGATCGTGTTGCAGCAAGCAATGGGCCTATAATCATTTACCGAGGTAGCATTAGGCACCTTAGGAATTAACACCAAGATGGTGGAATTAATCTCTCTTAGAAGTCTCCCCGTAACAAAGAAATCCTTTGCTACTTCAATGACCAACGGTCCTACAAGGTCCCAGTTACTCTTGAAGAATTCGACACCAAACCCATCCAGCCCCGGGGCCTTCCCACGGGCTAGAGAGAACATAGTGTCCTTGATTTCCTTCTCCGAAAAGGGGCCGGCGAGAGAAGCGATTTGATCCTCTGTGAGCGAACATTGGATAGCTTGCTGCACCTCTCCCAAAGCCGGCCTAAGCGAAAGATTGTGCGGCGCAAATAGCTCTTTGAAGCGAGTGACAAATGTGTCCTGAACAAGGTTCGGCTCAGTGACAATATTCCCATTCCTATCAAGAACTGATATGATCCTATTCCTCAGATGCCTTGATGTCACTGAATGATGAAAGTATTTAGTGTTCTTATCATCATTCTTGAGCCAACGGATTATGGACTTCTGTCTGAAGAATGCCTCCTCCTGATTTCTCAACTCCATAAAGGTCCTACGATGGCTCTTTTCTAACTTCGTCAAGAGGATGTTGGTCGGATCCTGTTGCAGGTCCACTTGCGCTAACCTAAGAGCATTTTTGGATTAAGCAACCCTCTCGGACAGATTAGAAAAAGAATCCCTATTCAACTGTTTGAGACGACCCTTAAAAGCTTTCAGCTTGATAACCAGTCTATACATGGGAACACCACCTCCCAGTGCCTCCCACACTTAACGAATAGTGTCCTGAAAGGACGGATGCTCCATCCAGAAGTCAAAGAATTTGAAAGGCTTCCTTCTCAACACTGGATTGGTTACCTTGACTACCATAGGGGAGTGGTCAGAAATACCAGAAGTTAGAAAAGATGTTTCTAAATAAGAGAAGTGCAGGCTCCATAACGCGTTTACTAATACCGGATCAATCTTCCTCGCTTTCCGATTAGCCCCCGAAGATGTCGACCACGTGAACCGAAGTCCCACATATCTCAAATCTTCAAGCTCCGCTTGACGCAAACATTGATTAAACTCATCAAAAGAGGGAGGCCAGGCATTAGAACCGCCAAACCGATCAGATGGATCTCTTAAGGCGTTGAAATCTCCTGCCACCATCCAAGGAAGGTCGTAGATGCAAGAACTCATTCTGATCAAGTCTGCCCATAGAGGCCTCCTAGAAACAAAAGAGTGTTGGCCATAGACAACCGAGGTGCAACAATAAAGGCCCGACAAAACATGCCTGACTCTACCATGTATGGCCTGATCATTGGAGGAGATCACTTCAAAATTTACCAGTGAAGGGTCCCAACCAACCCAAATCCTGCCTCCCGGAGTAGAATCATAATTGGCAATCCAAGTCCATCCAGGGGCCAAAGAGGTAATCGGGGACTTTAGTCTCCAATATACCGACCAAATAGAGGCTGTTAGACTGAGCCAATTTACAAACCTCGGCTCTCCTCAAAGGATCCATTAGACCTCTAATATTCCATAAACCAAAATACATATATACAGGAAGCTCTACCTCTACACAAAGAAAGACAAAGGAGGCAAGGCCTACCTTGGTTTCTGGGATTTGCGATGAGAGGCTCCCGACGCTTCAACGATCCCCGCCGGCTCCGGATCAGGGGCTAGAGCAAGCAGCCTCTCCTGGATGGTCTCTACACTCATCGCGGCCAAGGTCCCAGGATCAAATGGCGAATCAGGGGAGGAAATGTCTTCCTCATCCACGGAGGACTCCGAGGCCTCCACTTCCGAATCTCGTCCATGATCAACCTTTGGCGGGGGAATAGTGGGCGGCCGAGACCCAACCGTGAGAGAGAGGACAACCTTAGGGAAGAGGTCGATCTTCGGGGGTGCACTGGATCCTCTAATAGTCTTTCGAGTAGGGGCAGAAGGAGGAATAGCCGCAGAGTGCTGGTCCGCGCTCGTTGAAAAAGAGGGGATGGATTCACCTGTCTTGGAGCTCTTCTTTTTCTTTTTCTTCGCCTTTTTCCCAGTTTGATCTTGAGCGGGCAAAGGTGATGTAGTTACTTGAGGAGAATCACTATCCTCCGCTGGAACAGTTTGCACCGAAACCGGGGGAGGCTGAATCCAAACTTAAGGAGAATCACTGTCCTCTGCTGGAACGGTCTGCACCAAAATCGGGGGAGGCTGGGGCCAAACAAGTTCTGCCTCAAACTGAGGCGGGATAGGGATGACTACTGCTAAATGAAGCGGAGTAGGGGCAGGCGGGGAAGGACTATCTGGAGCTATATGGGGCGGAGCAAGAGCAGTTTTTGTCCTTCGCTGCTCTAATATCTCGTCTACTGGAGGAGGAGAAGCCGCCCTTTGAGGATTCGGAGCAGCCATATCCGGCGGAGAAGGAGCGGCTGGTGGAGCAGGAGTGACCGAGGGCTGTCTGGTCAGACGGCGACCAACTTGCCTTGGTTTTGGCGTTCGCCCAGTGGCATTCTGTTCCCGAAGAGGAGCATGGCAATTGTGGCCAAAAGCGTTGCAATCTAATCAAGCCACCGGGAGCCATTCATATTCAATGCTAATAAACCGAGAGACTCCCTTCAAGGTGACTTTGGCCTTCTTGACTCTTGGCTGATTAGCCATGATCTCCACACAAATTCTCGCGAATGAGACCATCTTCATTTCATCAATCCGTTAATCAATGTATAGGATTTTTCCGCTGCACTCACTATTGCGCTCATCGCCGGCACCATCCAACACTCAAGTGGCAAATCCTGCAATCAAATCCAAACGAGGATAGCGGATTGGTCTTCTTTCTTGAGGTCCATGAGCGGCTTCCATTGCCGAAGTATTAGAGGCACTCTAACAATTGTTACCGGCCCATCTTCAAGGATTTTCCTCCTAAACCCGGGATCCGGGATTTGGAGGAAGAGAAATCCTTGATCGTTGGCGAAAATTTCCCTAATTTTGGAGCCCCACGCCTTCCTCAACAATTGCTCCATCAATCCGAATGGGAGTTTTCTTCTCCCTACTAGATATCCAACCAAACAATCATGTCATTTCGGGTCCATGGCATCGAGGGCATCATCCAAGAGATTGACAATAGCCTCTCCATCCACAAAAGTGGGCGGAATAAAGGTTAAGTCGGATCTTTTCACCGTCAATCGAGCCACATTTGCCTAAGTACGTGCCGGGGCATCATGGTGGCCAACTGGAGGGTGAACAGGTCGCTTAGAGGCTGACTGTCTGCGGCTTCTTCCTCTGGATTGCGGCCTTGAAGGCGAGCTTTGAGGGCCCTTCAGCTTGTTCCTCGGATCAGCTAGTCCGGATGAGGAAGCCCCCGCTAAACCAGGTGGATTCGAATGAGCAGTAGCTCCAAGGGCGGGGGGTGGACGCTCCATTGCAAAGTCAGCCAATGGCCTGGCTGAGGGGTCGAAAACAGCCATAGCAGTAGCTGTAGGCATTTTCACAAATACCTAGCGTGCACCCCGACCACCACCGAGAAAAACAACATCGAACAGGGGAAACCGAATCTCCTTCACCTCCAATACAGATCCCTGAACTTCCTAGCTGACCATAGTCGAATCACTCTCACCGAAACCTAGCAGATAAGAAACGCAAAGTAGGATCGAACAAAGCAAGCAGTTGGACAGAGAGAGACATGTTCAGGGAGGAGGAACCGCTAACCTGGATGAACGACAACAGGGAAGATCAAATGAGGGTTGTACGATCTGATCCCCAGCAGAAGACAAGCTTAACAGTTGGGCTTCCCGCACCGCGAACCAGAGACGGACCAGCAATCGCCCGCACACCGAGTTACATGGAGATCTCTCGACTCAGCCCAACCTAACCGGATTCCTTCGAGTGGGAGATAGGTATAGGTGATGCGAGATTCTCCTCAAAAAATTAGCCCAAACCATCCATAGCAACTTCCTGGCTGAAGAAAAAACCAGTTGGAAAACAGCAGTCCAGAAAACCGATAGAACTGATCAACTAGGGTTCCGATTTCTCTGAATGTAGACCATCCCAATCGAAATCCTTCGGTGGAAAGTTAGAGGGGTATGAGAAGAAGCTCCCCTCCAAAAATTAGCGCATTCCAACCACCACAGCCCCGAGAATAAGCAAAACACCAGAACGATGAACAGTGACACGGGAATTCGGTTGGAGAGCATTTGATGAACAGTTGTTGGTTTTTAATATGGTACTACACGATATGTTTGTGTGCACATGTTTGATACAACTGTGCACAATACGAAATCGAAAGGGGAGAATTGTCCAAAAAGTCCTAAACTTATTGCAGTTTTGCCAATTTAGTCCTAAACCTTTTAATTTTGCCAATTAAGTCCTAAACATTTTCACTTCTTGCCAATTAAGTCCATCCGGCCAATTTTGGCTGGAAAACGCTGATGTGGACACTGGCGGTGCCACGTAGGACTGTCGGCACTGACGTTGATAATTTTTAATAATATTTTAAATTTTAAAGTTTTTTTGAATACGGAAAAGGCCAAAAAGAAAAAAAAAATGAAAAAAACAGAAAATCGAAAAATCAAAAAAATTTCAATATTATTAAAAATTATCCACATTAGTGCTGGTAGTCCTACGTGGCATTGCCGGCGTCCACGTCAGCATTTTCCGACCAAAATTGGCCGGATTGACTTAATTGGCAAAAAGTGAAAATGTTTAGGACTCAATTGGCAAAAGTAAAAGGTTTAGGATTGAATTGGCAAAACTGCAATAGGTTTAGGACTTTTTTGACAATTCTCCCAAATCGAAAGTGAGAGTCGTTTCCACATTTTCAATTTGTATCGCATTAAGTAAGAAGTTTTAATTCTCTCGCCTTTAACTTTGTATAATGTTGATTTATTGATTAACCACCTACATTCTTTCTAAGCATAACTACTATTTTTGTCTCACTTTGCACAAATGCCGATATCACACTAGACATCCTCAACCATATAGAGAAATTAAAGTAGGGGTGTGGCTTTTTTAGTACCAGAGAAACAAGTTTCTTTTCTAGGATTATTTTGTTTTCCCTTCAAATCTAACACAAATAATTTGATAGGAAACCATCAGTATCGTCTATGAATAACTCGATATTAAGTGAATCATGTGCTTCTCCGATTCTGGTCAGGTGGGATCTTCCACCTTCTGGGTGGATTAAAATGAATATTGATGGAGCATCCAAAGACAATTCATCAACATAAGCATAACTTTGGGTTTTGTGATTAGAACTCAACTTTGCAAAACAAATTGGATTTCATAGGATCATCACTAAGATTGACTCTAGAATGGATTTTCTTAGTCCAAAGCTTAGATTAATTATGTTGGCCCTACTTTTCTTAAAGATATCAAAAGATTGTTGATCTCTCTCTCTTTCTAAGTTTAAAGTCTAATATAACTTTCAAAAAAGAAATTGCCGTGCTAATTGGCTTGTTAATCTTGAAATCCACAAACACTTGAATACTAATTTCTTTTCATTATCTTGTACAAAGTTACTTTATGTTTTATTACGTGATAAGAAAGGGATGGTAGATTTAGGATGTTAAGTTTTTGTATTTGTCTTTAGCCTTTCTTCATAAAAAAAAAAAAAAAAAAGAGACAGTATTATTATTTATATAAATATTTAACCTATACTTTTTTGTAACTACATAATAGCTCTCTACACACGCTTGCACAACATCGTTGTGTGTGTGTGTTAGATATGATCGTGTACGGTACGAAATTGAAAGTGAGATCATTTCCGCATTTTTTATTTGAATCATATTAACCAAGAAGTATCAATTATTCCAATCTCACTTTTATCTTTGCACTATATAATGTCAATTTATTTAGTATTTATCCATTTTCTTTCTAGCCATAACTATTATTTTTGTCTCACTTTGTACAAGTACCGATATCGTACCAGACATCTGAACCATATTAAGACATTAAAGACAATATTATCATGTACATATGTATATGTGTGCGTGTGTTTAACCTAAAATTTTTAGCAGCTACATACTAGCTCTCTACATGGGTGTGCAAGACACAATTGTGCGCGCATATCCAATAAGATCGTGCATGGTATGAAATCGAAAATGAGACCATTTTCACATTGTCGATTTGAATCATATTAAGCAAGAAGCATTATTTGTCTTAGTTTTAACTTTTCACTATTTAATATCAATTTATTGATTAACCACCCGCTTTCTTTCTAAACAGACTACCATTTTCGTATCGTTTTAAACAAGTATCAATATTGTATCTCGCCGATATCGAGAAATTAATGACACTATTATTCTATACATACATATATATATATATATATATATATATATATATATATATAACCTTTAATTTCTAACAACTACATATTAGCTCTTGACACGTGCATGCATGGTACAATTGTGTGCGTGTGTTAGATACGATCATGCATGATATGAAATCGGAAGCGAGGCTTGCTTCCATATTTTGGATTTGAATCATATCAAGCAAGAAGCTTATTTGTCTTAGGGATATGTTCAACATAAGTCCTAAAACTTGTCCAAAAAGTGTAATTGAGTCCTAAAACTTACAAAAAGTTCAATCAAATCCTAAAACTTGTCAAGTTAGTTCAATTGAATCCTAAAGTTAACACCGTTAGCATTTTTCATTAAAAATGTTGACGTGTCATTTTAAATTATTTTTTATTTTCCACGTGGATTTTTTTAAATGATTTTTATTCATTTTAAAAAAAATAGATTTAAAAACTAAAAAATTAGATTTATTCATTTTATCTTATTTTCACCAAAAATTAAAAAAAAAGTTAAAAAAGTTATTTTTAATTTTAGAGAAAAAATTAGCCCTCTACTCCCCCATCGCCCATCGCCGGAGGGGCTGAGTAGGCGAAGGCCGGCAACCGTCGCCCGCCCGGGCGAGGTTCGCCAGATCTAGTGAGCCTCGCCGCCCCGAGCGAGGGCCGACGAGGCCTCGCCCGGGCGGGCGACGGTCACCGACCCTCCGGCGATGGGCGGCGGCGGAAGTCCACGGTGCCCTTTTTTTTTGGAACAGTTTTGCTTTTTTTAAATAAATTTAGATTTTCCTTTTTTAAATGAATTTAGATTTTCCTTTTTTGTTTTTAAAAATATTTTGGATAAAAATAATTTTAAAAAGCCATTTGAAAAATAAAAAAATCATTTAAAATATGACGTTAGTGCCACGTCAGCAATTTCCATGAATTTTCTTGACGGTGGTAATTTTAGAACTCAATTGAACTAACTTGACAAGTTTTAGGACTTGATTGAACTTTTTGTAAGTTTTATGACTCAATTGCATTTTCTGGACAAGTTTTAGGACTTCTGCTGAACATATCTCTTTGTCTTACTTTTAACTTTCTACTATTCAATAGCAATTTATTGAGTAACCGGTTGCTTTCTTTCTAAGAATGATTATCATTTTCATATCGCTTTACACAAGTATTGATATTGTACGTCGCCGATATCAAAAAATTAAATATGCTATTATTCTATATATATGTTTACCCTTTAATTTCTAACGGTTACATATTAGCTCTCGATGTGCGCATGCACGATATGATTGTGTGCGCGTGTTAAACACAACCATACACGACACGAAATTGAAAGCGAGATTCATTTTCACATTTTCGATTTGAATCATATCAAGCAAGAAGTGTTATTTGTGTCACTTTTAACTTTGCACTATATAATGCCAATTTATTGAGTAACCACCTACTTTCTCTCTAAGTATGACTACCATTTTCATCTCGCTTTACACAAGTAATGATTTTGTACGTCGCCGATATCGAGAAATTAGAGATGTTATTATTCTATCCATATATGTTTAACCTTTAATTTCTAATAGTTACATATTAACTGTCGACATGCACATGCATGATACGATAGTGCATGCGTGTTAGATACAATCATGCATGATACAAAATCAAAAGCGAGACTCGTTTCCACATTTTCAATTTGAATCATGTTAGATAAGAAAAATTATTTGCGTCGCTTTTGACTTTGCACTATATAATACCAATATATTATAACCACCCACTTTCATTCTAAGCATGACTACCATTTTCGTCTCCCTTTACACAAGTACTGATGTCATACCTTACTAAGATGAAGAAATTAAAGACGCTATTATTTCCAGATATATACATTTGACCCATATTTTCTAGTGATTACATACTAGTTCTTAACACGAGCATGAATGATACGGTTCGACTGCGCGGGTGGGCACTAGGTTTTGACGTGACTACGCATGCGTTGGATATGATAATGCTTAATATTAAATCGAAAGCGATACCCCTTCTTGGCACTTCCAATTTGAATAATTAATTATGCAGATATAGGAATTTCTTGATCTTATCTAATAAATCCCAATATCTTACTCTTTTTCTGGGCAGTAATTTATGACATTACTTCTTCTTTTTTTGGGCAGTATTACTTAAACAGGTTTGCGCACGCGCGGGGTGCGCGCGTGAGAAGTTAATTCAGCGACGCGGTAGATTTGAAAAAGTACAAAAATGGGAGACAGGACAATTTTCGATTTTTATCCCCCCTCTTCTTCCTCCCTTCCTTTCCCGCTCGCCCCCTCCACCGACGACGCTGCCCCCAACCGCCGCTGCTCCGCCACCTCCTCCGCCGCCGCCGAGCTACGGCCACCACCGCCGCCTCCGCCCCCGCCTCCCCCGGACGACGGAGCCGGCGTCCCGCCTCCGTCCGCTCCCGTTTCCCGGCGTGCTCGACTCCTTCGAGCCTCGCGGCGGTTTTGGACCGGCGGAATCGAGGGCTTTTCTTCGCCGCGCGCGCCCCCCGAAGTGACGGTTGACGGCGGCCAAGGCTCCTCGTCCGACGGGGAGCGGCCCCGGTCGGACACCGGCGCGGTCCGCCCGCCCTTCTGCTTTCCCCCGTTTCTTCTAGTCTCCGATCGGGTTGCCCGCTGTCAGTGAATTGCGGGGTTGGTTTGTCGTCCACCCCGGCGGAAGCGCGGAGAACGGCTCCGGGGATTCGGGTGAGTAAATTCAAGTTGCTGCATCTTCGTTTGGTATTTTCTTCTTACTTGTTTGCAAGTCAACGTCGGTTCTTGAGATCCGCCGGGATGTCTCTGTTCTCGCCTTCTGCTTGTGGATGTATGTGAATTGTTCTCATTTAGGGCTTTTTGGCCGGGATCCCGTTGGGCGTTTGAATGTCATGGTCTTTTTTTTTTTTTTTTTTTTTTTTTTTTCCAGTTTGTTTTGTTGTGCAGTTTGAATGTTTAATGGTGATTGGTTTGGCCGTTTGGGTTCTTTATGATTGTATGAATTCTTTGACTTTTGCAATTTTCGATCTTTTAAGTATTCCGCTGAGCCGTTGCATTGCACGAACTTTCCTTGTGACGTATCTTTCGGACTTAGCATTTGCTTTTGCTCCTATTTGTGCAGAGTATTGTCGTTGGGAAGTCTGGTGCTGAGGCTATTTGAGTCAATGCCCGTCACTAAGAAGGTTTTTCAGAAGCTTTTGCATTTTTTGTACCCGTCCTTATCGGCGCATCTAGGTTCTAGGCATGCATAAATTTTTTGCAATGTTGTGAAGGAGAGATTTTGAATATCTGGAATTTATTGATGGTTTGATCCGAAATGGAGTGCAATCACGTAAGATTTTTTACATAGCTGACCGCACTTAGCGGCATAAGGATTGGTTATTGTCAATGTCCTTGTGACAGCGGTGAAAAATTATTCCTTGACAGGGCATATCCTCTATAAAAGATGATACGTCTATTTTATCCTTAATGGATGTCACACTTTTAAGATCTTGATGCTTGAAATTGTTTTTCCCGATGTCTATAAAAAGAACAGTGACACATACCATCTTTTGATGATGTTTTTCTCCCCAAAATGAAAGGAAGGTCTGTTGGTCTGTGGTCCATTTCTCTTTAAGCTTGGATATGATGTTACAATTGAAATGTATTTGATAGTACTGTTTTCTCTTGCATTAGAATTCAGAATGTAGCCAGATCGGGCAAGTGTTTGGCAAGTTGATGAAGCAGATGGGAACTCCTAAGGACTTTGAACTTCCAGAATGGTTCACTAAGGAGAAGCCCGCACCATACAGTTTTATAAGGCGCAGTATCCACTAGTGAAATGCAGTTCTTGCTATGTTCTCCCTTCACATTTCATGTCTAAGTGATGCTATGTACCGTCGATGATATTAATTTGAGTAATTAAATTGCATTCAAAGGGGTATGAGGTGGGTAGCAATTTTTTTCAAAATGAGCAACGTGAGAACAACAGGTGAGTCTAACAGCTGATGAAGGACAGATATGGTCTTCTCTTTTGTTGTTGACTTCACTCAAATCAAAGCTCTTTTACTACTGATCCTGTGGTGAATTAAATGATTCTATAGTCTAACTCAAAGTTAAATCTTATAACATCTTACTTGTAGGAAGCATACAAAAGGTTGTTTAAATTTTGGAGTTCATTTTTTAAACGTTTCATGTTAATTTTTATTACCTCCTGGGTCACTTTAGTTTTTAAAAGAAAAGACTACTGCATCTTTATTAAGACTAATTAAGGAATTCAATTTTTTGGGTGTTTGTCGGGAGTCATGCTGCATGGGAGGATAGGAGCAGCAAATAGCTCTCTTTTGTCATCTTGGAATTTTTCTCTACTTCCTGCCCAAATTATATTCTATCATATGAAAAACATTTTAGTTTGCTTGGTTGTGATTTAATTCACCTCCTTCCCTCCCCCTTGTTTACCAAATTTGATGGCCGCAACTCATTACTTCCTCAATTTCCCTCCTTTCCATCTTAATTATTATATTTAGTTGCTCCCTATGGACTTTATTATGCTGGATTATATGTGTGAACTTTCCTTTGGAGTCTCCTGGACATTGTGCTTTGTTGACTTGACTAATGGAAGACATATATCTCACAAAGAGGATGAAGAGGCGTCTTGATGATGATGGCATATTTTGCTCTTGCAGCCCATCTCCTGGTTCTTCCGTTGTGTGCAATAAAGATTGCCATTGTGGGTAAGAATTCATCCTTCTCTCTGACTTGGGTGCAGTCAAAGTCTTTACTCTAGCTGTGATGCTTCTAATTAGTAAAATCCATTTAAGAATATGGTCTTTCAAGTCTCATTTTTATTTGTTGCCAGTGCATGTCGACAAATTAATGAGCTACTGATACTTAAATTGACTGTCAAGTTTGAATTATCAAGCTACTAATTTTCTGGCGATGACGTGTTGCAGTTTCATGGTTCTCTTAGGCAGACAACAAAAATGATGCTCTAGTCAATACAAGTTTTAGTCAATACAAGTTTCATCTTTGGGTTATCTAGCATGTTATTCGGCGTCTATAGCCATGAAATGACTCAAAGTAATGCAGAGAATTGGCTTGAGTAGTTCTTCCTCTAGCTTACTGCAAGAGTTAGATGAGAATCTGTGATTTTGAATTGGTTATGCTCATGCAGAATATTGTTTCTTACAATTGGGCGAAGTTGTGCCTGGACTTGAGATCGAGCCTCTTTTTCTATTTTCGGTAATGCCCCCTTCAATATGAAGATGTGCAATTTCCTTCCTATCCTATATCTAAGGATGACGACCTTAACCGACCTCACATGGGTTGTTTACTAACAATTATGTGTATCAACCATTTATAGTCAGCTACCTATAAGAACAATAAGTGTTTTTGGACAGTATCTGGCTAATGATCATCTGCGAACCAGAAATTTTTAACCCAATGTGATTTCATGAATTAAAGGTGAATGCTTTCTATATACAGGATGCTGCTCTCTAGCTGCTCCTCAGGATGCAAATGTGGAAGCTCGTGCATTAATAAACCTTTTCAAAATCGGCCGATGAAGAAAATGAAACTTGTGCAGGTATTCCTTTTATACGAGGTGATTATAAGAGCATGGAAGATGATCTTATAGTTGCCAACAGGAAATTTACTAATGCTATTAATCTATTGAACTCATTGAGAAGGCAACCAGATATAGTCAACTCTGCTATTTTCCACGACCTAATTCTTGCAGTGTATTGGCATAGCCTGAGGATAAAAGTGGGCCCCATGTCTGGGATTAAGAGTTTTGGCATGGACTATATTGTGTATTTTATTTAAACATAGCTCAGCAGACAGGTATATTTATGAGTTTGCTTAATGTGGAATGTGATAAATACAATTGTTGCTGCCCGGCGATTTTCTTGTTTTACTGCTGGATATTCAATTTGTTGTTATAACTGCTCTTCTGCATGACGGCAAAACTGTTTTTCTTTTTAATTGTTTCCATCTTGGTTGTTTTAACAGCTCTACTATACTCAAGACTTGTCAATTTTTCTTAAAGTAGGCATTGTTCTTTCATGTCTGTCAACCTACAGGAACTGCTTGGTCATGTGTTCATATTCTAACCTGAATCTATAATGCTTTCGTTATAAGCCATGTGATATGCTAAATTTAAGTTATCCATGGGTGTAGACCGAAAAATGCGGTTCTGGAATAGTAGCAGATGAAGATATCAAGCAGGGGGAGTTTGTCATTGAATATGTTGGAGAAGGTAAGGCCTTGAAGTTGCTGCTGAAGATTGTATGTTCTTTGGAAAGTAAAAATTTTAAAGACTCTATTCATACCTTTTGTTCTTTTTGGGTAATTATATTGTGCCAAAATTGCCTGCTTCCCAGAATACAGAAATGATGTTATTAGATATTCCAACTTTTTGAGTTTCGAGGAAACAAAAGTAAAAATGGGCAATCTATAGATACTAATTGTTAATCTGAAGTATCAGTATAAGAAGAATGTTGATTTTTTTCACTCGAAAAATTATATTTAAAGTACAATATCTTTTGTGAGTTTAAGCTGCTGTGGAAGTTTTTTATGTTTTATCTTCAGAAGCAACGTTTTGAGAACTCTGGAGCTCTTCCAGATGTGTAGTAACTTTTGGTTACTGTCTGTTTATTTTACCAACTTACATTGTCTTCTTGGGTATGCCTTTTGAACTGACCTCTTTAAATAAACCAATTGCTTAAAAGATTAAGCAGCATGTTGATCTTCTTTGATGCAGTCATTGATGACAAAACTTGTGAAGAAAGGCTTTGGAATATGAAACATCGCGGCGAAACAAATTTCTACCTGTGCGAAATAAATCGAGACATGGTAATTGACGCGACATACAAGGGAAACAAGTCGAGATACATCAACCATAGTTGTTGTCCCAATACTGAGATGCAGAAATGGTTCTCCACTCATTCTTTTTCCTTGCTTGTATTCCACTTTGCTCATAGAAAAATACAGCATGTTAAACTTTTTCTTTACAGGATAATCGATGGTGAAACGAGAATTGGTATTTTTGCGACTCGCGACATCAAAAAGGGCGAGCATCTTACCTATGATTATCAGTATGAAGACTTTCACTATGCTTTGGTGTTATATCAGGAGCATCCTGTTTTTCTGTGCTATTTTGTAAGAATGGTCTTAAATTACTTAGATTCTTGTAGCATTCTAATATGTCTAGCAGGTTTGTCCAGTTTGGTGCAGATCAAGATTGTCACTGTGGTGCTGTAGGTTGTAGGAGAAAGCTTGGTGTCAAGCCTAGCAAGCCTAAGATGTGTTCAGAAGCAGCGTTGAAGTTAGTGGCATGCCAGGTTGCACCCAAATTGGAGGGAGTCTTATCCAGAAATGATGTATGTACATGCCACTTGTTGGTGATAAATTCTTGTAGCACTTTACACATTCTCCTGGTTTTACAAGGGCTTAAGTTTGGGATTTTGTGAAATCATATGTGGGGAGTTCAAAGTTCAAGGAAAAGGAACATTTATTCTTGTAGAACTTTACACATTATTTTAGTTCCTGTCTATGGACATTGTTTTATCTATAAAATAGCTTTGGCATCCTTATTTTATTGTCTTTTCTGGAGGTATATCTCTTGTACTTCCCTCCAAATACTTGTTTTCATCTTCTTCTTTTTTTTTTTTAATTATATTGTGCACATTACATTTATTTCACTAGATCAAACAGCAGACTGACTTCTTGTTATTGATTTTGGAAGGTTTGCCAGAATGGAGGTCTGCATGCAGGTTTTGCAAACTTTTCTCTATATATTTTTGCTAAAGCTTTTAAATCACCAGCATCCATTTTCTCAAGTTGATTTTTTTTTTCTAGTAGGAAATTCAAGGTACATTCGCTGTCAACGATCTCCTCACAACTGCGTAGGGGAAGTCATCAGAATTACTCGTCCAATGAATGAGAGGTTGGTTAGTCTTTCTTGATCCAGTTTTACTTGAACCGTTCTTTTTTCATTGATTTATTCTCTTTTTCTTTCCCTTTTCTGCAATGACAAAATGGTGAATTTTCAAAGTGAATTATATGACAGCATGGTCATGTTTATTTGTTTTCTACTGTATTTCCTTATGTAAATTTTGTCTGATTTGATCTCCAGGACTTTTGGGATTATCAGACGCTTTGATAACTTTTCCAGGAAACATTCTGTAAGATCAAGTCCCTTTTTGTATAATGAAATCTACTGCATAATCAAGTCTTAGTATATAATGGAATCTACTGCATGATTTTAATGTGAAACCACTTGGTTGCTGCAGATAATGTTTGAGGATGGTGCTGTTGAATTTCTTGATATGTCAAAAGAAGATTGGGAATTTGTGACTTTGTAACCATATGTATCGGTAAGCATTCTACTCAGCCTGTTACTGTTATGCTATCTGTATTTCTGAGTAAACAATTTTTTATGGCATGTGATTGGTATGTCCGAGCCTTAATTTTTTTAAGTGCATGCTTCCCATGTTAAGTAATCTCTAGAATAAGGAACTGACAATGTATGGGAAGCAGATTCTCCATGATTGATAAAGATCTTTGTGGCACTGAAGTCAAAAAAAGTGTTTGAGATGACAAAATAAAGAAGCCTCTGGCATTTTAACCTAAAGGACACAATCTAGCTCCTCAGATTTTTGTCTGAAAATGGTTCGTAATCTGTGATGAGATTATGCTTTGCTGCCAATGCTAGTTTTTGGATGCAGAATGTCTTGGTGAGATGTCATTTAATTGATTATAGAATGTTGCTTGGGCTTGTTGCTACCCCCCCTACTGTACGGTAGCATTGTCAACACTACAAGTGTGGTTCAACACTACAATAGTGTGGTTAGACGGTCTGTGATCCCCAAAAAGCACTAGAACTTGTATGTTATTAATGGGCCAAATATTGATCCACGGAGTTAATATTCTTGATCAAAATTAGAAGCAGGAAAGGAATTTGTTGTCTTTGGTAGAAGGAGCAAAACCACCTCCATTCCATTTGAATCCATGACGCATGGATCTGTAATTTCTATCATCACGTCTAGATTACTATTTGTCAATAGGGTTCCCGGACTATTAATGAACTGTCCTATATTGGACATATAATATACCCTTTATTTCATAGCTAGAGCAATTTATTCTTCCATCTAAAGTGGTAGTTGAACTTGCCTCAAAATGCTTCCTCGGTGACTGTATCTGGCTTAAATTTAAGCAGGAAGTTCCTCTATTTTGCTCTTACAATGCTCCTCTTTTGAATTATTGGTTGATTGTACGAGTAATAATGCTCTACGTTTGTTTTTTGTGTTTCCTCGTGATACTTATGTGGCACGTTTTCAAAAGAAAGTAACTTGTCTTCCCGCATGTGCCCCTTGCTGATTGGAGCATGCTGTTCTTCCAGCGCCCACTTTGCTGCTGCTGATGGGCTAACCTTTCCGAGCTGAATTTCAGGTCGTGGACTATTCGAGATCGACGATGCTCAAAACCAACTCCCCATGCTACCTGCAATAAAGAGTGCATAAGCAGTTCTGGCAGGATGCATGAGAATATCGTGCCGACCTCACCCAATGCATATGCGTCCGAGATGAAAATCCCATTCTCTCTCTCTCTCTCTCTCAAGAATGTTGTTGTTCCAGTTGTGTAACAATTAAAATTACTTTGGTTACCATTTTTAAAGTTCGATTCCAGCAAACTTTAGGTCTCCGATTTGATTGACGATCCGGGGAGCACCCCGGTCTGTGACATTAGGTGAGAGATAACAATAATTGGATTAGAAAGCCGTTTTTCTTTTTGTGATGCATCTGCAATTTTTTGCCTCTGTACAGGCTGAACTTTTTCAACCCAGTTGAACCTGAAGCCTCGTTACTTGTTTGACCACCTCTTCTTCCACCCACCCCCTCTCTCTCTCAAAGGGAAGGTGGGTTGGTGTGCCGCCCTCTTGCCAACAACCCCCACGAGAATTTTCAAATCTTCTCGGGCGGAATCGGGGACGCAATCATGACCGCGTCGGTTCTGCGTGAGCTCGCATCTATGCACCTTTGGATGAGGTGAGATCCACTTGATCGAACGGTAGATGCGAGCCGTGCTCGCGTGGTTTTAGATGTACCATATTCTTTCTCAAACGTGGGGAAACCGTGGATCTCATGGTGTTACGATATTCGTGGAGATCTTGTGCCCTTTGTCATGACTCATTACCAACTTTCCAGCTAGCGACCTGCGGCTGGTGGGGACCATCGTCCGGTCGTACCTCGCCCCATGATAAATGCGCACGTTGATCTTCCGATTTGCTCGCCGAGGTGTTCATTCCTTTAATCGTATTCCTCTGAAAGGCTCTTATTCCAAGACCCGTCGGCAGATTCTCTCGAGCTTTAGCATTTTTCGCAACGCTAATACAGTTTTTCTCTCTGAACTTCGTCCTCGGGCGACGTAGCCGGCCACGCCAGATCTGACTACCGGCACCAGGCGAGGGCCGTGGCTCGAGCGACGGTGGCCGGAGCCAGATCATTTTTTGTTCTTTAAATAGCTAAATACCAAGTTGCTTCCTAGTGCGTGCCTTTTCTTTATTCCTCACTGTTCTTTTCTTGACGTTCTGGCCACGCTGTCTGAATTCGTGAACTCCACACCATGTGCGCGCATTATTAAACGGTGCACAATAGCTTTGCATATATTCCGTGGACATTGCTTGCATCTTTCACATTCGTCTCCTCCATCTCTCTCTCTCTCGCCGCCGCCGTCGGTAGGGCTTGATCGTCCCTGAGAAAACCACATTGTTCATACCTTCACGTCCATCAAGATGAAGGCGATAGAGAAGATCAGAGAGGCTCTCGACGGCCGCGGGGACGATGGGGAGCCTGTGTTCTCGTTCGAGTTCTTCACGCCGAGGAAGAAGGCCGACGTCAACGCCCTGCTGGACCTCATAGGCCGCCTGGTGGTCCACGGGCCGGCGTTCTGCGACCTCACGTGGCGGACCGGCAGCTTGGCCTCCGACGACGTCACCCTGGACATGGTGGGAAAGATGCAGAACGCGGTCGGCGTGGAGACCATGATGCACCTCACCTGCACCAACATGCCCGTCCAGAGGATCGACCGCGCGCTCGACAGGATCAAGTCCGACGGCATCCGGAACGTGCTCGCGCTCCGCGGCGACCCGCCGACCGGCCAGCTCAAGTTCGTCCCGGTCCCCGACGGCTACGGCAGCGGCCTTGACTTGGTAAGTAAGGGCCGACAATGCATGTTTCACGTGTCGACTTCGGGGTTATCGAACCCGTTTGACTCTTGTCATTGCGAAAACGATAGCATTTCCTACCGAACGTGCTCAAAAGTTTTGATTTGTTGTGATTTCTGCCTCAAATCTCAATGATTGACAGCTTCATTTACCCGTGTATGGCCCTAAATATTCACCCACTAGGCATTTAAAACCTAGGAAAGAGAAATGCTAGATATCCTTTTTTTCCCTTTTCGAAAAATGTTAGATATCCTAATCATTCAGAAGTTCGGTCCAAAATATCTTTGTGCAAAAATGAACCGTCTTTTCTGACGAAAGAGGCGTATCTTTTTGAACTGCAGAACCAACAAATCATATGTAACAATTAATGCTTTTGCGTACCATGCTTTGTATGTGGTTCTGTATCGGTCTTTATAATTTTTTTTTTCTGGATCTGGTTTTATAATTGCAGGTGAAACACATCAAAGACAAATATGGGGATTACTTTGGCATTACTGTTGCTGGCTACCCAGGTTCTTTGATCTGCTTTGCTCAATTGTTACATTAAAAGCCTGCATATTTCCCTTTGTTTCATTAGTCGAGGCCACTATATCATAATACACTGTTGTTTAATGTGTTCAGAGGGCCATCCTGATGTCATAGGAAGCAATGGCGTGGCCTCGGATGAGGATTACAAGAATGAGCTCGCCTACTTGAAGCGAAAGGTCCGGTTTCTTCGGTGAATATTGCTGTTGTGTGTGTCCCAATCGGTGCTAATTGGTTCTTATGGTTTTTTCATGTCTCCCCTGAATCTTTTTGTAGGTGGATGCTGGAGCGGACCTCATTATTACTCAACTGTTTTTCGACACCGATATTTTCCTCAAGTTTGTGAACGACTGTCGCCAAGTCGGAATAACTTGTCCCATTGTTCCTGGCATCATGCCGATTGCCACCTATAAAGGCTTTGCGCGCATGACTAGTATATGCAGAACTAAGGTTAGAGTCACCTTCTTCTCTATGTTATCATGATATATATCCTCTTCCAGTACTTTCAGATATTGCTCGTGTTTTTACAAGGTTTCAGGCAATTGTATCCTGCGTAGGAATTGTAGTGTTCCCATTGCATGGATAGGGACATCTTAGCAGCTTCTTCCCATATAAGTATGCTTTAATCAGATTCTTTCTTTGGCTTAGGCTGAGGAAAAGTAGTAATGTTGACAAGTGTGATTTAAAGATGATAATCAAGCTATATGATGCACGAAAACAGGATGCTCTACTACTAAGTTTGAGAGGAGGGTTCACGATGTGGTGTAGAATCAGTTGATTATGTTGATTCTGCTAGTTTTGTGATAACTAAATCTTTCGGTATTGCAGATACCAGCTGAAGTTTCTGCTGCTTTGGAACCAATAAAGGATAATGACGAAGCTGTTAGGAACTATGGAATTCACCTTGGAACAGAAATGTGCAAGAAAATTTTGGCTAGTGGAATCAAGACTCTTCACATTTATACCTTCAACAAGGAAGCCTCGGCCGTGGCAGTACTAATGGTTGTTCCGAATACCCTTTGACTGTTTAGAAATTTTGACAGACAGTCCAGTATGTTCTGGCTTTTATCCTAACTTGCACTGCATTTCTTAATCAGAATCTTGGCTTGATTGGAGAAGCCAAAGTTTCAAGGTCTCTTCCCCGGAGACATCCTGCGAAAGTCCTTCCTGTTGAGGAAGATCAACACCCGAATTCAAATACTACGGAGGCTGAAAAGAAGTTTTAGCATCAGTATATTGGCGTTTTGTCGATGCAGCAAATTATCAGCATCTCACTAATAGGGCGAGTCATCCAAAGGGCTAACATTTCAAGGACCACGGCATCGGACCAATGCCCTCTCAAATGGGGGTGATAGAGGAGCAACTGGGACCGGAGAGGTTCTCGTTCCGATTCAGGTCATTGTATCATTGATTACTTTGAAATAAATTTATTTCTCTCTCTCTCTCTTCATTTCTAAATTTACATTGGGCTAAATATCTACAAAAGGTAGTTGATGCTTGTGGTGTCTTAAGTCGTTCAGTGTCAGTTGAGATGTGTGTTTGGAAAAACAAACGAGGTCAAAGCTTGTAATTGTAGAAGAGTCCATGTTGAGCTCTCGTAGAGCACTCCTTCTGTACTATGTTGGGGGTAAGAGCCTACATATAAACAAGAGTGCTCAGTCTTAGAGATGTACACTTGAGACCAACAATTCCATTATTGTAATACAATTACACCATTTAACACGATTTCTCTTCATTGCCTCTATTGCTCCTTCACTTGATCACTTGCCAAATTCTTGTCTCACACTCACATACACATTAGAGATTTACATTTTCATAATCCAACAATTGGTGTTGGAGCAAGGCAGCCAGGGGACATGAACCTAGCAATCAGGAGCGTGGTACACGAAGATAGTGGTTAGGGATCATTGTACGTGAGCAGGCTTCAGGGACCGGATTGCATTGAAGTTTTGCCCATGTGCAGTTAGAGATTGTGATATGTCCAAGTGAGGTGACTGATAGCAGTATCGAGAAGCTTAACAGCTTCAATAATAATAATTGGAGTACCATGTGCAGTTTTATTTGTTGGGTCAAGACTTGTGGTATATTGTTGGCAGTGGCAACACTACACCAGTTGAAAAAAAAAAAGGAACATCAAAGTAGGTAAGGCACTATATGTTCTTGTTGTGACTATTGAATGAGTTATCACAGCACATCAAGAGCACAAAGACCCTAAAGGAGGTACTTAGCGGCGTTGTTCATGAGGACGGACATGCCAAGTTGCAATGGTCGACAATTCACTTGCTTGAATATGCGACAACAAATCAGAGTTGCCGAAAGAAAGAATCGGCATTTGGTGGAGTCATGCAGGAGCATGCTACATGCAAAGAATGTTCCCAAAAATTTTGGGCTGAATGTATAAAGCTAGCAATGCACTTGGTCAACAGATTATCCCTAGAAGGCTTGGCTTTTTGTCATCATAGGAGAAGTTATAGGAATTTGCAAGTCCACGGTAAGTCATTTTAGAGTATTTGGATGTGTATACTATGCATCCATGCTAGGCCATCTACATAGCAAGTTCAATAAGAAGGTAGTTCTCTCCACATTTGTGGGCTATGATGATCAAAGGAAAGGGTGGAAGTATTGTGACCATGAACTATCAAATTCCAAACAAATCGAAAAAGAGGTTCATGAAAGAATGAAAGAATGGAAGAATGGAAGAGAATGATGAGCTTGATAAGGACCCCCTGATTGACAAAGAAAATGAACTTGTAGCTGGAAGAGAAGAAGTCGGAGCATAGTCAACAGAAAAATCAAAGGCCATGGCAAACTAGTGTATGTCAAGAATGATAAAAGAGTTTCAACCAAGCTAGGTACATGAACCCGAAGGGTGGGTACCTCAACTCAACAAGGCAAAGAAAACTAAATTCCAAATATGCAAATGCGATGTTGATAGAAGATTTCGAAATGATTGAGCTATTTACATACGAGGAAGCCTCACTTGATGTGGAATGGAGAAAGCCATGGAAGAAGAGATCCAAGCACTAAGGAAAAATCAGACATGAGATTTGATGTCAAGATCTAAAAAGGTATGTCCTATATCTTATTAGTAGGTTTATAAACTCAAAACTTGATCAAATGGATTGATAGAAAGATATAAGGCACGATTAGTTGCTTGAGAATTCTCTCAAAAGTACGGTCTAGATTATAGGAAACATGTTCCATTTAGGACCATGGTAAGAAGGAAAAATGGAAGCTGTGGTCTAGCCTCGTGGTTGGTATGAGTTAACAGGACTCATGAATGCAAATAGGCAAACGTGTTCCATTTAGGACACATGACGTACAAATGCATGGTATTGTCTTTGTTGAATCTCAATTTCATGAACTTCGTGTCTGATTTTGTTGATGACTCCGAAAATCACCATGTCTGTAGATCCAACAAGTTTTCCAATATGATTGGACACAAAGCCTCATATTAAACTGTTGACCAGTTGCAATCGGACTTCTTCAACCCTTATTAGTTGAATCCCTCTCTCTCTCGTTATAATTATTCTTTTTATGGAGTGGAAACATCATTCGGCGAATAAACCGGGGGTTGGTATAGTGGGGCCCTCTCCAACAACCCCCGATTCAAGCATTCTCATTCCCAGGTTTTGGTGGTGGGTAGAGAGAGCCGTGGATTTGCTATCTACGTTTGTCCTACCTGCATCTAGACTTAACCTTGACCTTAGCAAATTAATGGGTTTGTGCTTTTCCTCAGGATTATTCTTGCGAGCGTCAACTTGCATGATCTTGTAATTACTCAGTCGGTGTCAAAATGCTTGTAGAAAAGCCCGTAATGCTGCATCTGTAGATTTTGTGATTAGTGAAACTTTTTGCATGGAGATTCGGCCAAGTATGTTTAGCGTAGTCTAGTCCTTGGACCGAACGAGAGCTTCAATGGGTCCATCCACGGCCATCTTAATTTGATTAAGAGTTAAGTTAGCTTTTGGAGTATTGTCTTCTCTGTGAGACACAAAAGTAGAGATGCAAGGGAGGATAAGAGTTGGGTTGGTGACGTTCTCAGAGCCCATTTCAGGTCTAAAGATGGAAAATTGGAAGCTTCGAAATCTCATGGCAAGAAGTGGGACCAACCTAGAACCCAAATCTCAAAAGGGTGTTCTGGTCTGGCTTTTGGTTGTTGAAAGTTTAATGAATCTTCAATTGGGTGCATCTCAAAAAGATCAAAAATCCAATCTTTCACCAGTTGAGATGGGAATGAATCTTCTATTGGGTGCATCTAAAAAGGATTAAAAATCCAATCTTTCCCCCAGTTGAGATAGGAATGAAGCAGCCACTGTAATGTAATGGAACTTGGTGTTGGAATGGCTGGAAAAAAAGGTCAACCTTCGAGGAGTGTAATGAATCTTCTATTGGGTGCATCTAAAAAAGGAATAAAAATCCAATCGTTTCCCAGTTGAGCTGGGAATGAACCAGCAGCCACTGCAATGTAATGGGAACTTGGCGTTGGAGTGACTGTAAAAAGGCCAATCTTCTATTGGGTGCATCTCAAAAAGATTAAAAATCCAATCTTTTCACCAGTTTGAGATGGGAATGAAGCAGCCACTGTAATGCAATGGAACTTGGCTTAGGAGTTGCCTGTGAAAAAGAGTCCAGGTTTGAGGAGGCGTCTGTGTAAAAGCCAATCTTCTATTGGGTGCAATGCGAAAAGATTAAAAAATCCAATATTTTCACCAGTTCGAGATGGGAATGGACCTGCCACTGTAATGCAATAGACCTTGGTGTTGGAGGTACCTGTAAAAAGAGTCAAAGCTTTGAGGAGGTGTCTGTAAAAAAGTCAGTCTTCTGGTGGGTGCAATGCAAAAAGATTAAAAATCCAGTCTTTTCACCAGTTAGAGATGGGAATGGACCAGCCACTGTCATGCAATGGAACTTTGGTGGTGGGGTTGCCTGTAAAAAAGGTCAAGCTTTGAGGAGTGGTGAGTGAGGGGAGGGTGCGTGGTGGTTGGGTGATGGATGTGCTTGGGTTTGGGTGAATGCTGATGTGGGCCCTCTCACCAACTCTTTCCCCCATTAGGAGTCCCCTTCTCTCTTTCCTTGTATATATAGACACTGAATCCCAGATCTCCATTCGTCCTCTCTCTTTCTCTCTCTCTCACACAGCCATTGATGCGTTAGGCAGAGTAGTGGGCGAACCTCAGCCTCTTGGTCACATTACCCCACCGAATATCTCTCTCAGCCCTGTCGGTGCTCTGTTTTTATCTTCACCCCCAAGAACCAACCGGATCTCGCTCGTTTGAGCACGACCCAGAAGAAGGAGAAGCGCAATGAAGGTGATCGAGAAGATCAGAGAGTCCGCCGGCGTGTGCAACGGCGGCGGCAACGGCGTCGAGGGGAAGGTGGTGTTCTCGTTCGAGTTCTTCCCGCCCAAGACGGAGGACGGCGTGGACAACCTGTTCGAGCGGATGGACCGGATGGTGGTCCACAACCCGACCTTCTGCGACATCACCTGGGGCGCCGGAGGCTCCACCGCCGACCTGACCCTCGACATCGCGAACCGGATGCAGAACATGGTCTGCGTCGAGACCATGATGCACCTCACCTGCACCAACATGCCCGTCGAGAAGATCGACCACGCCCTCACCACCATCAAGTCCAACGGGATCCAGAACGTCCTCGCCCTCCGCGGCGACCCCCCGCACGGCCAGGACAAGTTCGTCCAGGTCCAGGGTGGGTTCGCCTGCGCCCTCGACTTGGTTCGTTCCTCCGTTCTTTTTCTTGTGCAATTCGGGAGTTTGTGATTGATGCACTTGCGCTTGATTGGTTTCGGCAATGTGGTATCTAGATTCTGAATATGTTAGATCGTCCCGTGTCGTGTTGTCGTCGTCATTTTGTTCCGGATCTGCTTACTTGTTAGGATTAAAATGCAGGTGAAACACATCAGAGCCAAATATGGCGATTACTTCGGCATTACTGTTGCTGGCTATCCAGGTTGTTTAATTTGCTCTGCTCTCTTCACACGTTTCGTGAAAATCTTATGCTATTGATTGGTTTGTAAGCATGGTGTGAGGATCTAATGTCGTACTATTTTGTGGAATCAGAGGGCCATCCCGATGTCATCGGACAGGATGGCCTGGCTACATTGCAGGCTTACCAGAATGAGCTCGCCTATTTGAAGAGTAAGGTATGGTGGCATCGCGCCAATTTGGATTGATCTAGTGGTCGTATGAGTTTGTGACTTCTGTGGGCATGTCTTCATGTCACTGATGATTTTGTGTAGGTGGATGCTGGAGCAGATCTCATCATT
This sequence comes from Eucalyptus sideroxylon x Eucalyptus melliodora, assembly GCA_016097485.1. Taxonomy (NCBI): domain Eukaryota; kingdom Viridiplantae; phylum Streptophyta; class Magnoliopsida; order Myrtales; family Myrtaceae; genus Eucalyptus; species Eucalyptus sideroxylon x Eucalyptus melliodora. The sequence goes on from CM027824.1 coordinate 5,827,393, forward strand.
ACTCAACTGTTTTATGACACTGATATTTACCTCAAGTTCGTGAATGACTGTCGCCAAGTTGGAATCCATTGTCCTATTGTTCCTGGCATCATGCCAATAAACAATTATAAGGGTTTCATTCGTATGACTGGTTTCTGCAAAACAAAGGTGTGTGACTTTCTTCTGTATGTGCTCCATTTGCTCTACTGGTGTTTGTGGATATTGCTGATGCTGATATGGTTTGGGGAAAGCCAGTGTTCTGCATGGGAAGTTCAGTAATTCACTTGGATAGAATCTTGACACATTCTCCCTGTCCATGTCCTATTCAGTCGAATAATATGAGTTTTTCTTGAGTTAATTTAGTATGCAACTAGAATTGTTCACCAATTTTTTTTCTTTTTCTCTCCTGATTCAAGATTGAACTTTTAAGACCAATTCTGGATTGGGTTTTCTAAAGTGGCTGAGAAAATACTTGAGTATGCGGACTCACGTCCTTCTCTTGTAATATTTGTCTTTTTCTGGAGCAGGAAAATGATGTAAGGATAAGTATAGATGAGAACGTGAAATTTTAAATCTGAGGAAATTGGCTGTCACTTAATTAAATGGAAGATTAATGTGGCAGCATATTTTATGAAATTATTATGGTTTGGACCATCTTTTAGATGCAAGGAAAAGAGGCAACCTTATCATGCTTGGTAATACTATTGTGGTGTGGATTTCTTTTTTAAGATCGGATGAAAGGGAGAGAGGCAACTCTTATCTCATGGCTCGAACTTAGCTAAAAGGAAATAATGATGAATAAAATCAAAAGATGATGATAATCTTGAAGCAATGCAGAATTAAGTATTTGCTGATTTTTCCAGTTCGAGTATCATTAACTGTTTGAATGGTGTATGTTGCAGATACCAGCTGAAATAACTGCTGCCCTGGAGCCAATCAAGGACAATGAAGAAGCTGTTAGAAACTATGGGATTCACCTTGGAACTGAAATGTGCAAGAAAATTTTGGCTAATGGAATCAAGACGCTACATCTTTACACACTCAACATGGAGAAGTCAGCATTGGCTATATTAATGGTTGTTCCAATACCCTTGAGCCTTTAACAATATTTACATTGTTGGAGTAGCTTTGATCTCTTCAGGCTTTTATTAACGTATACTAAGTATGTCATCAGAATCTTGGCTTGATTGAGGAGTCTAAAGTTTCAAGGTCTCTTCCTTGGAGACGTCCTACAAACGTCTTCCGTGTTAAGGAAGATGTTCGGCCCATATTCTGGTACATTAGATGGATGAGAAATTTACTGTTAAGTTATATGTAAAGTAGGGATTATTATTTGTATGATGGGATGATTGCACTATGGCAGGGCAAATCGTCCAAAGAGTTATATTTCAAGGACGATGGGGTGGGACCAATACCCTCGTGGACGATGGGGTGATTCCCGGAGTGCAGCGTATGGGACACTGACTGACTACCAGGTATAGCGTGCCATCAATTATGCATGTGGTTGATTTTTGACGATTGTTGAAGTAGTATAAAATTCTTGTTATACTTTTCTCACTACACGAGCATTTAATGTGATATTTGTGATGTTGCTGCATCTTCAGTAAATTTAATGGAGTTCTGCAGTTTTTGAGTTCTTATGGAGTTGCTAATATAGAGATTACTCACCCTTCCTTGTGATTTCCTTTATTTACAATGTTTGTTCTGCTTTAAAGATATGTACAGTTATTTTGTTTATGATGTTTTGCAAGGCTTACACTCACTATGATCTATAAGTGGCACTAACCATTCTGTAAATTGTCCTTTTTGGGTACCAGTTCATGCGTCCACGTGCCCGTGATAAGAAACTTCATGAAGAATGGATTGTTCCCTTGAATAGTATCGAAGATGTTCATGAGGTGAAGTTGCTGTATTTTTTGTTGTTCCTTTTTGTTTCTGAATTATGAGAACATATTGGGTCTGAATTTGTGTATTTTGTATTATTGTGCACCAGAAATTTAAGAAATTCTGCCTTGGGAAGTTCAGAAGTAGTCCTTGGTCCGAGTTGGATGGCCTTCAGCCAGAGACAAGAATCATCAATGAACAACTGGGAAAAATTAATTTGAAAGGTTTCCTAACAATTAACAGCCAACCAGCGGTTAATGGGGAAAGATCTGATTCTCCTTCTGTTGGTAAGAAGACATGCCATGGTGTTTCTTTGAGTTCCCTGTTTATCATTGTTTCTAGATAAGTTGAGCTGGTAGAAACCATGATTTTACTTATCTAGATAATGGATTATGAGCCGTAAAGATTCAGATTAGTTGCGCACAGCAATTTTTTGAATTGGTTTGGTTTTTAAGCTGTTACATGCATTAAGCTGTGAGTTTGTCTTCGACAATCATTGTGCTTCAAGCCATTATTTGTTGAGTTGTCCTTCTGTGGTATATTTTATCTCGTTAGGGCATTTGCAAAGTTCAATCTGAAATTATGAGCAATTACTTTTGTAGTAACTATGCCTAGTATGGAGATTATGAGATATAGAATTTGTTGGAAAAGGCAAGCAGGGTTAGGATCTTGTACTGGTAGGTACTCAACAGTGGGCTTCTTCAGTGTCCTGGAAATATTGAGTAGAGAAACAGAGGAATACAGCATTGTTATTGAATATAGAAAAAATGCATATGTTGTATGTTGGTGGATGGTCTTAAACTTATTGAAGTTTTATGCCAACAAAGGCTGGGTGATGGTGGTAATATGCAGTTCTTTTAAAGTAATTTTATTATGAGGACACGTCAGAGGTACATACTGAGAGGCACAGAGTAAAATTTGTCTTGAATGAGAAGATATCGAGTTGAGGAATTTGAGATGCATTGGTAGAATCTGGGTCTGTGAGAGGGCTTACATGCAAAGGGGGAAGAAAGGGCTAGTAAGTGACAAGCTAAAAATATTAGAGAAATTTCCAGGACACGGTAGATCTTATTAAGGACATGGACTTAGTGAGGTTGAAGATCATGACATATAGTGCCAAAAAAAAAAAAAAAATCCAGTGAAAAAAATACCTGGTTTTTCTTGCTTTTGAGAACTGGCTCTCTTTGTTTAGCAAATTTAAGAAGCTTAAAACATCTTGAACCTTGGAGTGTTACAGAGAAACTTAAGTTTTGATTTTCCATAGATTTTTGTGCTGTTTCTGCATCTGTTATTAAGTAGTCAAGGACTACTTCACATTGCTTGAGTTCAGTTTGCTTAATGCTCCTGTCAATTGTAATTGTTGTGGTCAGATAAAAGACGATGATTTTCCGAAGAAAACTAGATGCACTAGGGATGCGGATCACTATGTTCTCGTGTCTTTCTCTTGCCATTATAATGCCTCGCAACTTATGTTTTGGCGCTATTTTAATTCAGGATGGGGTGGCCCTGGGGGTTACGTGTACCAGAAGGCCTATCTGGAGTTATTCTGCTCTCCAGAAAAATTAAACATCCTTGTGGAGAAATGCAAGGGATTCCCAAACCTGACCTACATGGCTGTTAATAAAGGAGGTGACAAATGGATATCCAACGTCGGGGACTCCGATGTGAATGCAGTGACTTGGGGAGTCTTCCCAGCGAAGGAGATCATCCAACCGACAGTGGTTGATCCAGCCAGCTTTTTGGTCTGGAAGGATGAGGCATTCGAAATCTGGTCGAGGGGTTGGGCTTGTCTGTACCCCGAAGGCGACCCGACCCAAAAATTGCTTCAAGAGGTTTGCGCGCACTCATCATACACGCCTTTTGTATATAGACCGCGTCATTTACCTGCCTGTACATTCTCTCGTTTTTTTGTCTCTCCCTCCCTTTTGGAACTTTTGTGATGACAACAAATGTGTTTATCTTTGCAGATACAGAGCAGTTACTTCTTAGTAAGCTTGGTAGATAACGATTACATGAAGAGCGATTTGTTCGCTGTGTGGGAAGATATATGAAGCGTGTTGCTTGCCGAGTTGCAGTGGAGATGCCTGTATTTTAATTTTCCTCAAGGTGATTGTTGTGGGAATAACCTGTTGGGGATCTGGTATTGCAATTTACCACCCGAATTTGTAATCTTGATAATCCAGCAGATGATTTTGTCTTTCAATTCTTAGAAATATTGATTTATAATTTTCTCAGCCTTTCATACTTGCATGCAGTTCAGGTCGACATAGTCCATCAGCATTCTCAGCATGAACGATGCAGAGTATTATGATGATAATGATGATATGCCGTGAAATGATATACGGCGAAATTTCCTTGGATATTACGTGGTTCTAGTCTGGCAAACATTGAACTTGTAAATTTTGTAAATTGCAAGATGTTTTATCGCGCGAAAGAAGTTAAGATGGTTTGTATCATGACAGTGCTGCTTATGACCCCTGGGTAACAGTTTCCTGACGTAACACAGAAGCACTGGTGTGTTAGGGTCTTCCCTCGCAGCTTTAGGAAATTTTGTGCTATAAAAATTCGTTGAAAAGCCGGTACAGACGTATATCAGCAGAAGAGAATGCCACAAAAAGCGCCTTATCCTCTAAACCAAAATTGATTAGTCAAAATCTGACTGCTCAAAGGATCTTGCTTCCTCATCGTCGCCAGCATTATAATTGCATCTCCATTCAAAATCATTCTCATCGAAAAATGGCAGGTCTGTGCCTGTAACATATGTTCATGAAAGAACTGAAGAAAAATATCACCTCTAACCCTCTAGCACTTTACAGTGTGATGATATAAGCTGAGAGGATGCTACTGCCCATTATTCAAAAGAACAGGACAAGAATGAGAAGCACATTGCCACACACGATCAAGATACATTGGCATTCTTTAGAGATTTGCATACTACCACACCTAGAGATGTCCGCATGAAGCGATCTCCGAGCACAGCATTACAGGAAGCATCGGTCTTCAGATGGGGCTGGACTGACTCCCAAATCTTTTTCTTTTGAACCTGCAAAAATTTTGTGCAGAACAATCAAGAAAAAAGACAAGATGTATATATTATATTTTTTGTTTCTCGCTCATTATAATCTTTAGTCCACCAAGTAGACATATCTTTACTTCTTGTTACCCTTCTGACAGGCTGAAAGGCCTGTGACCCTTGGAATATTTGTGTCGTTGTGAGTGCAGAAGTATCATACTTCACAGATAAAAGAAGCATGCAGTGGGAAAATCCTACTACATCTTCAACGCAGCCTTTTCTAATCGAAAGCTTTTTGCTTTTTGAGCTTTTCAAGCTTCTCTGATTGCTAGTACTTTAGATAGTGTAATTACTATTGGACAGGATGTTTCGGGACATGAAGGCAAGATCAACTGATGTCATGATAAACTACGGCAAGAATGTGCAATTACATGATAAAAATAAGGCATAACCTACCAAACCTTCAACGTAGCCTTTTCTAATTGATAAAAACATGGGAATTGCTCTCTCTCTCTTGGTGTGCAAGTAACAAAATATTGGTTTTGACTGATGCAAGGGGGTAAAAAAGAATGTTGTAAGACAAGCTATTTTATTCCTGATATTGATATAAAAAGGGGAAGATACTAGCAAAGTCATATGCAGATGATCAATGAACGCTCTGGAAGCATTACAAACAAAAGCAACTAAAGCACTTGGCAAAAGAAGGAAGAATGACCAATTAAACAAGATAAAAACGAAAAGGTCTTCACAGCGGACAACTGTAATAAAAATCAGCTAATGACTTAATACTTGTTAACAGGCAAGAAAACTAGATATCAAAATCTCCAAGGAAAGTCATCCAAGTCCAAAAGGAATTTAAAAGAACCCACTCAACCAACTCCAGCGGGTTTGAAAATGAGATTTAATTTAGTTGAGCTGTCCTAAGGCAAGATTCCCAAATATACTGAGGTCAATGATATCACATGCTTTCCCTTCCCAGTTTCGCTATGAGAATTTATTTATGACACCCTAACAGTACTTGCAGGAACTTTGGCATTGATATTTTATTTTTGGGTCCTAACAAATGAGCTAGTAGTGGGGCTAGTCCTCTGACTTCGTTTTCTGTTTATGTAAAGACCACTTACTCATATTCCAAAAAGGGAGAAAGAAATCACAGGACACGTTATAGGTAGCATGCAATGGGCAAAGGCTTGAGAATATGCTTTATAGAGTAAAGATCCCATTCCTGAAGGGCCAATGTTACAGATTGATCAAGATGAAAACCGCTTTAACTGAATCAACTATCTCAAGAACCAAATTGTTGTGCACAAAAAATAATGCCGTTCAATTAAATGTTGCTTATGGTACTTAAATCAACACCAAACATGACCAGAAAAAGTAGTGCTCTGGTGATAGATCAATCCTAAGCTCATTCCAGTTCTTTTAGTTGGCCTGTAATCACCATGACAATGGTCAAAGGTGGACGGACACACGCAGAGGCTGAAACATTTGTGGGGAACAATTGACCACACATTCAATGGCCAGTGCATCACAAGATATATCTTTCTAGAGAATAATATTATAACAGTGTTGAAACAAAAAAGAGAGACTACTTGACGATTGTAATGCATCATGCATTACTCCCAGAGATAGTAAATAGAAAAGTACCTGATTAGGTGTCACAGGAGGAGGTTGATTTTCTTTCTCTTCTTCTGAGCCAAACCATATTCTCTCACCAGGGATCGAGCCATCAGGAGGCAAAAGAAGCTCAATATTTTCATAAGATGCATCAGAAGCAGCCAGAAGCATTCCGTTTGATTTAACTCCACGCATATTCCTTGGCTTCAGATTTGCCAGCACAACTACATTTCTGCCCTGCAAATTTTAAACAAACATCACTAACATGACTCATCCTGACAAAGAATAAAAGAAATGATAGCATTCCAAGTCATAGCCTATTTTATTGTCCCAAATCTGGTCAGTAATTGAAACCACCAAAATGATAACTATGTTTTGTACTCTAGGTTTGCAGGGTATTGAGCATCAAACCTGTCTAATGCTTAAAAGTGTTGAAGAGAAGAGGACCTGAAATGCCATGTGCAAAAAACTGGATCTGTTTGGACATGCTCTACGCACAAAAGGCAAACTACACTTTCTAAATCTAGCAACCTTTCTTGCCATTTGACGAAAAGAACCTGTAGGGCTATGTTCAGTTGATAGTGGACCTATAACTCATTAATATTGAGGGAAGTCACTTTTAGTTCACTACAATTTCAGTCCTCAAATTTTTTACCTTCTTTGAAAGTAATGCGTTGCTTTTATTTGCTTGAATTTTTTTAAAAAATAAAAAATAAAATAAAGGCTGTCGTTATATCAGCTGTTAATTTTCTTTTTATATCAATGGGTGCCCAGGGCTCTTTGAGCACCTAACTAATACCCATTGTGTGTGACAGTCCTCCATCATACACTCAATGGGTGATTATCAGAGACACATAGGTTTCTACCCCTGGGTGCCCCCAAGAGAATGTGCAAGCAAACCAAGTTTTGAGTGAGAAGGATGAATACGTTTGCCACTTGAGGAACCCCCTGAGGTTTCCTTATATGACATGTTAACTTAATTTCGCTGTGAAAGGTCATAATAATATCAAACTAGTTATGAAGTTTCTAGTTTCATATCTATTACAATGGAAGTGTACACCAGTTGATCAAAAATCCTGAAATTCCTTTCCTGTAGGAGATCAATTCTGTTTTGCTAAACCTCAAAGTAGGAGATCCACTTCTGACTACAAGCTCATTAAAAGTGGGGATTGAAATTACGTTTTATTTGAGAAAAGTCACTTCAAAATCATAGAGCCTACTTGGTCAGATCATCAACAATACAATTCCCTAAGAAAGGGAGAAGGCACCACGATAGGCCATTTACTGCAGATACTAAACTGAAGAACTACTCAAAGCTTCCTCAGAACAGGCAACACAATTGGCCATTTCATATTTCCTATGGCAAGACCACAGTTCCATCTAGAAGACCTCCATGAGATAGAGGACTCTACTGTGGTCAGGATAAAGATAAATTAAACGAACAAGAAACTTGCAAGTAATAAGTGAACAAGCTAAGATGGTAGGCTATATTACTTTGACTCAATAAAATGGCACCATTAGTCTCGAGATACGTAAATAATGACACGGGATCACTATCTGACTGAGCCTTTATCTATATTGCAATTTCTAACGGTGTATAAGAGATCCACATCATCAGAAGGATGTCTAATTTGTCCCTTCTAATCTTAAGGTGTCACAGGACAAACCCCCAACTTACCTACAGCTCCGCCCTCATCTATATTTCTTGATGTAACCCCCAGTGGAAGTCGCAGATTACCTTTGCAGGACTCCCTTAAATTGCAACACCACTTCCAGTCTTGTATTTATTCAGATGACTTGATCTTATAAAGGTGAATAACCTATGAAAGAACTGCTTTTGTCTCCAGCTTCCAACTAATGAGCCCTAAATTTCATCCTTCAGAGATTCTTTGATATAATGAAGTCAGCCAACTCCTTCTTTAAGGCATCAGTGCAAAAATAGATAAGACTCCTTTTCTAAGGCTATGCTTCCAAGCCTCTCATTCATAACCACACCAAGCAGCTCTTTATAATCAAAGTAGCTCCAACTAACAGAGCAGTCATGCTCATTTCATTGCCGCACACGGTACTTCACACGTTACACTTACCGAATTAGCTTTTCAGACTTCTCAATAAGGTTAAGCAGAATGTACTTGCAGACATGAACTAAACAGATCAGTCATTCTGTTCTTCAAAAACTTGCTCAAGCTGCTAACTATAAATTCTTCGACTTTGAAGCCTGAGCAGCATATGACTCCTACCTATTAAAAGCGCAGAACACCAAAAACTGAAAAAAAGTAACCTGAACTGAATCTCATTAGTCAGCAGGTGAATTGACAGACCTAAATGCGAAGAAATCGCAAGCACAACAAAGGAGAAGCCGTCAATCCAAGACCACGAAAAGTGCATCTGTCATGTCAGACCAGGTTCATTCTTGCCTTCCACACTACAGATCGATCGAGCAACCATCCGAAACCTCCCAGGCAATCCAATGAAATCGAGAGTACAAAACATACGCGCGGACCATCTCCTTCATCCTCAACCTTCAAGCACAGCGCCAGGCCGCCGCAGTACACAGAGACAAAGAAGAGCCGTAGTACCTGAAGCTCCTGGAGAGGGACGTACTTGACGAGGCCGCTGCAGATGATTCTCGGTTCCGGCTCGCCGACGTCCACCTCTTCCACGTACAGCGTGTCGGCCTCCTCGTGCCTCCACGCCTTGAGCACCTGTCCCACCCTTATGTCCAGCGCGCCCGCCGCCTCCCCTATCTTCCTCATCCTCTCCTCCTCCGACTCCGGCTCCGCCTCAGCCTCCGCTCCCTTCGCCTCCGCCGCCGCTGGATCCGAGGAGCTCGCCGCGGCGGCGGCGGCGGTGGCGGCCTCCACGTCATTCGCGCTCGCGCTCGAAGAAGCCCGGCAGAACCGCAGCGCGGCTCCCCCGCCGCCTCTCGACGCGAAGAGAGCGCCGCCCTTGACGGCCGCCGGCGCCGGCGCCGGCGCCGCCGTGGGGAGGGCCAGCGGCGGCCGCCGAAGCTGGCGGCGGCGGCAGGTGGAGAGGAGGAGGAGGCCGCCGCACCTGGCGACGTTGCTGACGGCGGCCATCGGCGCCATTCCGATCGGTGAGGGGAGACGCCGTTATCTCGTTATCCGAGGATTCCAAGTGCGCACATCATCTGCGTTCGGCTCATTTCATAAAGGTAAATTTTAAGTCTATAACATAAGATGATAAATTTGTTTATATTTTTTTTTAGCTGGGAAATCCTAAAATTTATATAAAAGTGGAATTAAATCTTAAATTTTGTTAATAAATGTAATTAAATATTAAAACTTATCAAATTCATCCAATCAATTCATTTTATTTATTAGGTTTTATGAAAGTTTTATAATTTGATTACACTTTCATAATAAGTTTTAACACTTAATTAAATTTTGTGAAATTTTAGTATTTTTTTTTTGGTGACCTAAGAACCTTATACAGCCGGTAGCCGGTGTGGGGGGACACGTAAGCGGGAGGAGGACCCACTTAAGACTCCAAACGATTGTGAAAGGATTCGAACTCCTCTCTTTCGTGAAAATGAGAGAACCCAAACCATCGGCCACCAAGGCGGTGATGTGAAATTTTTAGTATTTAATCGTACTTTTATGATAAATTTTAGGATGCGATTACCATTTTTAAAATTTTAAAATTTGATTGCACTTTAGTATCGAGTTTTAAGATTTTCATTATATTTATTCTTTTTTAGTTTAATTCCCTAAGAAAATAATTTGTGTTACTAATTTGTTAATTTCGACTTTGATTTCGATCATTTCGTAAAAATTCGATGTCGCGTTTGAGAGCACGATGATGGAATGTATTTTTCTTTTATTACTGGAAAATTGATGCAAATCGTGAGAAAATATTGGCTGTTGCTAAATTCCGTGAGTATTAATGCTCTGACATGACACAACACTTATATTATAATTAGGTACACCACAACACTTATATTATAATTAGGAGTGTACCGGAAAATTTCTAAAATATGTGGAAGTTATGGAATCAATAGCGTGGAGTGGATTTCAAGGTTTAAGGTTACACTAGCCTATGTCCTGTACCTAAGGTACAGGGCCCTGTATAACATTTCTTAAATAAACTCATGAGTATTTGATTATTTATGAATTCCTCTTTTTCTTTACGAAATCTCCACATTTATACTTGTGAAAGCCTTGATTAATCACCAATCTCTACCTTCATCCGTGCACGCGCGTGACGAGTTCGGCTATGTTTGCCGTGATACATTTTAGTTCCTACTCTTATGAGAATGGGAAGGATTCTCACATAAAGCTTACCGATCTAAATGATGGTTAGCTTTTATTTGTCTTTTTTAACTTTCGTATAGTATTAGGGCTTGTTTGGCAACGTGCCAAACAATAGGGGTGTAAACGGGTCGGGTCGGGTCGGGTCTTGATGTTACCCGACCCGACCCGAAACATACTGGTCGCATATTGTGACCCGACCCGACCCGACCCGAAACACGTTAAACTCGCATAGGAAATTCGGGTCGGTTCGGGTCGGGTCGGGTCGGGTTTCCGGGTCTTTTTTTTTTTTTTTTTTTCGGGTGAGAGTCGAACGGGCATCGGGCCGCAAATGAATGTATCTTTTACAAATGAGTACAAGCATAATTTAGTGCCACATTGATGTAGAATGTCAAATAATGGACACCCACATGCCCTAGTAATCCATTCTTCATCCAAAAAACTTGAATGGTAAACCTGCCCCAATAGCAAGTTCTAAGCATAATCGGAAGAAGACACTATATATCCTAAAATTGCAGGAACACAACCGAAGCAATGTAAAATGCAATCTAAATGGATGATTGCAACTTTGCTCGTCTTAGCAAAATCACACGAACGGCGCATTGCTTCAAAGGACCTGCACTCTTACCCGAACGATAGGAAGCTTGCACTCCAATTTTATCTTTACAGGTCTCACTCTGGTCATACCTAGATCAATCTGCATTGTAATGAAGGATAAGGACTACATATCATAAGAACCAAACGCTAACCAGCACTCATTTCTAATATAAGAACAAAGAGCAGCACCAATATCTGCAGGATGAAAGCATGATAATTATATTCTATATTGAGACACGTTCTGGCATCTTTTGTTTTTTTTTTTTTTCTTTTTTTCATAAGAAGGGGAGGAGGAGGAGGAGGAGAAAAAAGAGGGGGGGTGGAAGAGAGGAAGAGGAGCTACTTGCTGCTAACCTTTACAAAAAGGGTACTAGGAGCCAGTATAGTATGAGCATCTATGCCATTGAGGTATGCTTTCAAACACGGATGACAAAGAGGGCATTCCTAAATCAAACTGACCCACTGTCCTCGAGACTTCCCTGCAGAAAAAGGAAAAAGAAAAAGAGATGGTGATATGAGAAGCTAAAGGCAAAATCATACTCTTTAGTACAATCATCTTTGGTGTATGCAGAAATCTTCAGTTCAAAATCTTCAGTTCAAAATCTTTGGAGGAGCACCAGCGAACCTCATAGACAAACCGGTCACAATTCGGAAAATAGATGAGAGAATAATATTCTCTCGAGTTTAAACTCCAGAGGTGTGGAATAGATGTTAGAACACTGTCATGTAACAGAGATGTATCGTTTCTCCCAAAGAAAGTGAAAGAAAAGAGAAGTTGACTGGGGTTGAACCTGGGTAAAATACAACAGCCTGATTTACTATTTCAAAACAAGAAATTCCTGTACCCACTTCCAAGGTATATGCAGTAAAGATACTTGCTTTCTATAAAAAGTCATAATTAATCTTGCAGCATACCAGGGTATATGCAGGACCACGATATGGAGAATCGATAAGCATCAAACCCAAGCTTTGCAATAAGATCTATGTCTTCCTGCATAACCAGTAATCAGATCAAAGAAAGGAACTTTTAGGGAGAGGCCAAAAAAAAAAAAGACCCTTTGATGTCTACTTAAGACGCACCTTTGATGTCGTACGTTGGGCAAAAAATACATGAACAAGACCCTTTGAAGTTTCTGATAAGAGCAACTCCTTAGATACTTTAGCCTCCTGCCATGACAATTTTCTTCGTCAGCAAATTCACAAATGAAACTAAGCTTGCTTCAAAACTATTCATGCCCGCTACTCCTCCTCCACACCACAGAACAGAACAAGTATGACAAACAAATTCGGGAGAAAAAAATCAGAATGGCACCTTTCAAGAATGGCACCTTCCGCATGGAGCTGGACCAAGGAAGACTTCAACCTCCGAACCCATCATGTCCCGTGGATGATCCTCACTTCAGTATGGTTTCACGGAGATGTGAGCAAGCTTCGCGAGATATGCCGCAGTTCACTCAGGAATTGAAGCAAACACAGAGTCTGCACACAACGCGAAAGAACAATCACCCTCGCAGCTCGAAAAGAAACTTCCGTTCAGCTCAATCTTTTTCCTTCTATGGCCCCCAGAAACAGCAACAACAGAAAAGAACTAATCTCATGCAGTTTTTGTTCATCCTTCAGGGAATACATGCTATCAACTTTACATATCAACTGGAGAATGGTCGCAACGGCGACCTACCCAGTTCTGGTCAGGTCTGTATATTCATGATAACCATAAGCAGAACAATTTTTATCTACAACGGTGGGGTTGCAATTCTGTTACTGTTCTACTATTCTGACAGTTGCGAGAAAGCTTCTCTTAGCTTCTGTTGCTAGTTCTGCTTTCGACTGTGCTTTATTTGGGGATGGTTTTATCACCAAAAGCTGTAATAGCTATTATGGCCACAGATATTCCCAAAATACCAAGTATTGAAATTGATGCAATTTCATCAAGAATTATGCTCCCTTCTACTTTACAACGGCAAAATAGTGATATTGCCTCATCTGGCAGCCCATTACATGCATACCCACATATCATAGAAGTGCAAATAATAGAGCTATCCCACTCAAAAGGCCATCGTTTGAACATTTTTCCAGCAGCCACCATCCTCCCACAATGAGTGCACATATCAAGCAAAGCTGCTTCCACACATATGAAGAGACCAAAAGATCCACAGGAGAACAAATATACGTTACTCTATTCTCCAGAACTTGTCAATCCATAATTGAGAATCTCACAGCAAAACTGTTCCGGCCCCAGAATCGAGGCTAATATGAGATACTGAAACACTAAAGCTTGATAAAAGGCGAAAGACATTGCCTACAGCCTTCTTCCTCTTCTACCGCACATTCACACTCCAACCAACCATTCATTTTAACAGTTTTGCTCGAACAAGAAAGACCCATCAATCAATTTTAAAGAACTTTACCTCCTGTTCATGATGTTGTTCAGAAAGCACATACTGCTCACTCGCTTAGCTAGCTGCTTCAGCTTAACTTTTAACCTGAACCCAAAGAATTTCATAGACAACTAAATGCATCAGACAAGCAATTTCCTTAATACAAGAAAATTTAAAAGAAAGAAACCCAGAAAGAGAAATAGATTTCGAAGAAACAGAAGCAGCCCAGCTAGAGAACTCAAAGTCATGCCGACAACTTAGCCCCAATCCAACATCAAAATTGAACCATAAAAAAACACATTCGACCCAATACAATCGCCGAATCAAATCGCCCCGCAACGAAGAGCAACAGACAATCATCAACAATCGCCCGAGCGGAAAGCAGCGACTTCGCGAAACGCAAAATTCCCGATCTCCACGGCCAATGTTGAGCGCCATCGAGCAGAAATTCGGGATGGCATTTGACGAGCGACGAGAGGGGGGAAGGCGCGTGGATCTGGAGGGGGGCTCCTCACCTGCCGGGACTTGGAAACGAGGCGAGAAACGAGCGCCATGATCACCGAGTGAACCCAGTCCCCAAGCTGACTCCAACGAGGCGAGGGGTGGCGACGGCGACGGCGACGGCGAGGTGGAGTCGCATCGATCGGAGGGCGGCAGCGGACTCCACGAGAAGGCGTACTCGTCGGAGAAGAAGGCGGAGCCGACGGGGTTGTGTTCGACTGTTCGTGTTTTTGAGGCTAAAGCCTAAAGCCTAAAGCGTTTGTGTTTTTGTGTTTTGGCGTGTTTGGACTTTAGAAAACTTGTTTCGGGTCGAACAATGTTCGAACACGACCCGAACACGAAACACATTTTGTTTGCTTGTTTTATATCTGTTACCCGAACACGACCCGAACACGAAACACGTTAATACATGTTTTGTGTTCGGGTCTTGTTCGGGTCGGGTCGGGTCGGGTCGGGTCGGGCCTTTTGACACCCCTACCAAACAACGCCATATTCCGATTTTTGTTCCAAGAATCGGTTTGGGACGAAAATCATGTTTGGTAAAATTTTTGTTCCTAGGAACAATTTTGGACAAGATTTGAGAATAAAAAAAAAAAAATTTGATTCTCTGTCCGAGAATCAGAAAAAGAATCAAAATGGTGAACTCTTGCTTTTCCCTTTCGTCATCCTGGTTGTCGTTCACCGCCGTCCGCTGCCGTCTGTCGCCGCTTGCTGCCGTCCGTTGCCACCTGCCGCCGCCCGCCGCTGCCGGTGGCCGGTCCGGCGAGGTCCGGAGGCTCGCCAAGCCGGGCGAGATCCGGCGAGCTCGTCGGAGGCAAGCCCGGCCACCGGCCACCGACGAGGCCGGGCGAGCCTCACCGGCACCGGGCAAGGCTCGGCCTCGCCCAGATCTGGCGAGGTTGAGCCTTGCCCAGCTCGGCCGGGAGGCTCGACGACGAGCCGACCTTGTCGAGGGCCGCAACGCTCCGGTGAGCGTCGCCAGCCCTCGTCGCCGATCGCCGGTCCCGGCCGACCGCGATGAAGAAGAAGATGAAGAATAGGAAAAAAGGGGAAAAAAAAAGGAAAAAAAGTAAAAAAAAATCATTCAAAAATGAAAAGAAATTAATTTGGAACATAATTAATTAACACAGTATCAAACGCAATTCTATTCGAGAATCAAAAATTTTGGACAGTTACTAAACACGCTTTTTTACTCAGAATCAGTTCCCGGGAATAGAATAAAAAATAATCATTTTTAGTCAGAATCAGTTCCTGGGAACATAATCGTTACCAAACGCGCCCTTACCGCTTTAGGATTATATTGCTATTAGTCATGAACTGCTATTTTGTACTGTACTCCTTTCATGTTTTGTAATAAATGTTCAATCCGTCAATAAATAGATTTACCACAACTTTATATTAAGTTAAAAGATTTTCTTTAGTGAGAGTCCCAGCCCCTAATTCCAAAAATCGAAAAAAAGAAAGAAGAAGAAAACGAAAAATAAAAAACATAAAAAATTTATATAAAAATGTCTATTGATCATGCCACATAGAATGAATTAGATATTTCGTATATATCTCTGAATTAAATATTTCATATATATAAAAAAGAACTAAAATATTATCAGTTCATCTTTTCTTTTTTCTATAAAAGAAAATCAGCAAACATGTGGAGAAAGTCATATTTCTCAATCGAACTCGCAAGAAAAAGAATTAAATATTTCATATATAACTCTGAAGCTCCACTGATTTCGCCCGTTGAAATATTAAAATGTCACGACATATTAACAAGGGCTATGACAAGTTGTATCGGACACATCCCCTCCAGCAATTAGAGGTTGTTCTCACCACGGCGCCGCCCTCAGGGCTTCCATGGCGGCGGCGGCGGGGGGTTGACGGGGTAAAGCGGTGGGACGGCAGAGAAGATGCTGTTCTTGTCGATGGCACGGCCGCCGCTCTCTGTCAGCGACACGAGGGCCGCCACGAGCCCCGCGTTCCCGGCCAAGGTGGGCTCGGTGTAGCTGTAGTTCGTGCGCACGTCCTTGAACTTGTCGAACCGATCCGGCCCCCCGACCATCGCCCCGTTGATCGTGTTGGGGTTGTTGTTGCGGGTGTCGCGCCACTTCCAACCCCCCGGTGCACGAATACTTCTTGTGGTCGTTCGGGATCGACGCGCCGCGGTGGTGCACGTGCTTCGGGTACTTGGAGCCGAACCCGACCACATAGCTCATCTTCATCGGGTTCTTGCCTAGGATGTAATCGATCTGAGTTCAATTGCCCCGACCAGAACAAACACATCAGTGATCAGAAGTATGATCAGAACTCGATTCGGAGTCGATTTCGATAAGCATTAGCAGTCACCTGAGAGGTGGCGAAACTCCGGAGAGTGTCGGTCGTAATGAAGTTCGGGCCGCAGTTCCATCCCGGGACGCCGGTGGCGTTCATGTAGTCGACGTAGAGGGACGCCAGGAACGCGGCGTTGGCCATGTACTGCAGCGGCTGCGGATTCCCGTGGTTCAGCTCTATCATTCCTCCTGCAAATCGAAAGGCGATGATGACCCGACTAAAATCGGACTCGGTTCTCGGTCGGAAAAGTCGATGCTCCGATCGGATCAGAAGCGAATCGGTCACGCTTACCTTTAGTCCAGTTGAACACATTGAACTGGTGCAGGTACGAGCACATGGTGAGGCCGGTGACGTTCTGGTACATGCTCAGCATGTCCTCGTACGGGTAGCCCGGGTTCAGGAACACGCGCAGCCGCGTCAGCAGCAGCATCGCCGCCGGCAGCTTGTTGTCCCAGCTGAGCACGCTCAGGTCCCGGACCATGTAGAACGCGTGCGAGTTCTTGGGGATGCCCGGGTTCGTCGCCAGGGAGATGTAGGACTTGTTCCCCGTCGCGTAGTACAGCCACGCCGCGCCCCACATGTACTCGTCGAAGTAGCCCGTCGAGTTGTAGTAGGGGTCAATGTAAGGGTTGCCGCTGGAATAACGGTTGCGCCTCCCGGCGTCCCGGCGAAGGCGAAGACTGTTGCGGCGCCCTTGACCAGCTTCCGGGAGTAGGCGGCGTCGTCCCGGAACACGATCGAGGCGGAGGCTAGGGCTGCGGCCATTTCCCCAGCGAGGTCCGGCCCCGTGTTACAGGTCTGCACCGGCCGCGGATAGTCCATGTCTTCCGGCCTAGTCCAGCAGTAGTGGTCGTCCGGGGTCTTCGAACCGTTCTGAGATCCGCCCACCTGGAAGAAGAACAACAGCATCGAATGGAGTTCCATAAGAATGAGCATTCCTAAAGCTGAATTGCAGCACTCCAAGGTCCGTGAATCTAATCAAATCCAATCAAGATCAGACCATCTGACCGCGCCGTCTATCATCTCGAGCATCAGAGACCAGCAGGAGCGAACAAGACGATCGGAGTTTCCGCGTAACATGCGAATGCGAGTTTTTCCGGCGGCACATATCGGACATTACCTGACAGTGGATCTGGTCGATCTTGGTGGCGGAGGAGTTGAAGGTGAGGAGGAGGTAGTCGGTGCCCCACTTGATGAGGTCGCGGGCGTGGTTGTACTCGCCGACGGCCTCGTACTTGTGGCTGTACTCGATCACGCTCCAGCTGAGCATCGACATGGCGAAGGCCATCGGGAAATGGAACTTGGTGTTGTCGCCGGCGTCGTAGTACCCTCCGACCAGCCCTCCCTTCACGTCGGTCGTGGCGTTCCCGTCCTGCAGCCCCGAGTTGCCCCTCCAAGGGATGGGGTTGTTCTTCGGCAATCTCCCGGCTGCACCGGAAAAAAGAAAGAAAGGAATTCAAAACACTTCGCGACATTATCGATCGGCCAACCCTTGTAACGTAGTAAACACGGACACATACACTTTTGGGCATTGAAGAAGAGGAGGGCCTTGTGGAGGGCGACGGTGTAGTTGTCGGGCGGGGGTGGCCGGGGCTTGTGCCGGGGCACGGTCTTGGCGATGATGATGGGGAGGGCGATGAGGAAGAAGGCGGCGACGAAGGCCCAGCCGGTCCACTTGAGCGCTTTGCGGCTGCAGACGACGCACCCCAGGTCGACGTACTTGTTCTTCTGGGGCCGCTGGTTGTGGTTGCCGAGGAGCCAGCTCTGCTGCGTCTCGTCGAGCTCGTGGTGGTGGGGCGGCGGCTGCAGCGCCGCCCGGTCCCACTCCCGGCTCCGCTGGTCGTCCTCGGCGGCGGAGGAGTCGCCGCCGTTGATCTCGAAGGACCCGCCCCAGTGGTTCCCGGCGTGCATCTTGACGGACGATCCGAAGTCCTCCTTCGATCGGCTGTCAACGCGTCACCGGAGAGCCGCCGTCGCCGCCGCTGCTTCGTCGTCTTCTCCGGCGGGTTCGTGGTGCGACTGCGAGGATTCGATGCCTGCGGAGGGGTGATGATATGGAGGGGAGGCCGGTCGGTGGGAGCGAGTGAGATTTGGCAACTCCCCGGTCTCTCCGATTTTCTTGATTTTCTTGATTGTCTTTTCTTGATTTTCTTGATTTTTTTCTCCGGGTCAGTTTATGCGTTCTGTGCAATGAACAGAGAGAGAGAGAGAGAGAAGGGAGCGTTGACTTCGAATCCCCAGTTCTAGGTTGTCTTTTTCTTTTTCCTTTTTTTTTTCCCGTTATTATTATTCTTTTGGCTTTATTCTTTTTCATTAAAAAAAAAGAGAGAAGAAGATAGGAAAGTCCAGTATATACAGGGAATGTTGAACTGGCCCCCTCTATCTTTCTTTTGTGTCAATCACGCCATTTGACATATCAAAGCCGCTCCTTTTGTACGCAACCATTTTTTTCCCTCTACCCCAGTGGGAACGGCATTCGAATTTTCCGACTCGATTGATTCACATTCGATGTGACTGGAATCCCCGGTAAAGTTAGGGGATATAGCCTCCTCGATATTTACTTCGAGCTTAATACAATTTCAATATAGAATCTATCAGAAATAATGCAAACCACCTCATCCATGTTTAGCCTCATTGACATTGCTTCAAGTATGATGCGATTCCAATAAGGGTTTCATCGCATTTAATGCTTTCAGATCTGTCACATGTAATTTTTTCCTATTACAATCCTCGACCACTTTGAGGCATGCGAATTACCCTGTAGAGTTAGTGGCGATATATAACCTCCTCGACATTGTTTCAAGTATGGTGTGATTCCAACTCGGGATCCCTCACATTCAATGCCTCGGATCTTTTGTTGCATAAAGCGAATAGGACCAATCTATTTTTCTTAGCAGAAAGAACCATTTAAGAATCTCTTAATTAATGTTTTTAATTACACTGGGGAAATAATAGCATTTATACTGGTAACGGCAACGGCGGATCGAGGAACGTGGGACGTCCCCTTCACTTTCGTTGGCCGAATTATTTTATTATTTGTGTTTATTTAAATAATTGTCCACATCTATAGCATGGACTTGAGAATAATGGTCTTAAATTGAAGTTAGTCAAATCTCGAGTTCGATTTAGACACGCATCTCTACTGGTCAAGAGGGCATATGAAAAGGAGGGACAGCTAAGATTGAGAGTCGTGCTTGTTCATGCCCTTAATTTAAATACCCTTTTTCCCCCCTTAATTAATTCTAATTTAATTTGGACCGACCTACTTGCCCGTCGTCGGATAGCGAGTGGCCAACTTCGAGTTCGAGGTCGAGATCGATCTCCTCCCCGTTTAATTTTTTTAATTACGTGATTGTTTATTGACACCTATTGACTTGGATAATGAATTAAGTCGCAAATAGGACGCGTTTATCTCCACTTTTTCAACGACCGACCGAGTGTTTGATGGAGGGTATTGCACCGCCGATTTGGGTCTTTTTCTCGGTAAGTGCAATCTCGCATCACTTACATACGCGATTATGATATGCCTTATAAAAATATTTAGGCCATGTTTGGTAACACTCCTAGGAACAATTGATTTTGTTCTTTCGTTCTCCCAAAAAAAAAAATAGAAATCTATTTAGTAAATTTTTTGTTCTTAGGAGAAAAAATTCATTTTTTGTTTTTGTTTTTGGAAATAAATTTGGAGCGTAATCAAGAAATACCAAAAAGTTACTTCTTGTTCCCAATAACAATTCCTATAATCAAGCCTAATTTTTTTTTCTTTTCTTCTCTTTTTTCTGTTTCCTTTTTTTCTTCTTCTTCTTCTTCTTCTTTTGGCTGGTTGCCGGAGTGTTGCCAGCCCCCGGAGACATTGTGGTTGGGTGAGACTCGTTGGCCCAAGCCTTGTTGGTGGCGGGGCAAGCTTTGCTCGGCCACCCCCAGGTTGACCTCACCTTGGCTAGGCGTCGCTGACTTAGTAGTGGCCTGGCAAACCTCGTCGGTGGCTGAGCGAGCTCGATTCGCTAGATTTGGACTTGGCCATGGCTCAAGGGGCCGATGATGCTTTGGGGAGCTCACTGGCCCTCATTTGGCCGATGGCCGGCCATGGCTGACAACTGGAGAAAGGACAAGATGAAAAGGGAAAAAGAAAAGAAAAAAGAGAAAAATTTAATAAAATTATTAAAAGATTAGAAGAAAATGGTTTTGATTAGAAATTTTAAGGGTTTTTCTAAATGCATTTATATTTTGGGAATAAAAAATTTGGGCAGTTTATCAAGCGCTTTAAAATGCTCAGAAATTGTTCTCGAGAACAAAATTAAGAAAAACCATTTTATGAGCATTATCAAAAAGGTCTCACTTCCACTACAAAATGTTTAGCCTAAGCCGTGAATACTTAACCATAGCCCTACATGCTGCCAGAGATCCAGAACCCATTTTGTCAGAATTAGCACATGCACTACTTCTGCAAGTGTTATTCAAAGCTCTTGGATCTCAAGTACGTTGAATATTAATCTATATCACTAGGCAAGTGAAGTCAATGGTGTAATACCTAATTTATTGTAAATATGATAAACGCATATTATTATTCGATAAGCATTTTTTAATTTTAGCTTTTTTTTGGTGAAAATAATTTTAGTTATTTTTAATGATTAGAAACGAATAATTGAAATATCTCTACATAACTAAAAACAGTTTATGTTAAACATTTTGATTCAATAATGAAAAATATTTTCTTTAATTCATTTGGTTATATAAGTCAATTAGAGTTAAGACTATGCCCACCCACTTGACTGGATTAATGTTAGGTAGACCTTCAAATGGTGTTGGTTAGGCAAAAAATGGTCTGACATAAATAAACACATTTAATCCATTTTGATGCATTTTTAGGCAATACAGATCTAGTGACTTTACTCGACTGAACCATACCCAACTCGATACCCGTTTTGTTAAAACACATCTATATTTAATCCAATCTATGCTCATATCCAAACTGGGGTGAGAGTGTGGAGTGAGCATGAGTGATGACGGGAAAAAAAATTAAGAAAGAGTTGTAAATGTGGGTTGAGTCTAAATAAGTTATAAATCCATTTATGACCAATTTAACACTTATATTATGTTTAAACTTATTTATGATCCATGTACGTTATATAACTAACCCATTTAATTTGACATCAATATGGGTTAAGAAATGGGTAGGCGGGCCTAGTTCGGATTCATCTTTATGTAATGTGAACTCACTTATGCATGCGTGACCAATTTAATTGAGGGGACCATGTCGTCTAAACAATAAGTTAACGTTTACTAACCGCTTTAAATTTGATTTAACTGACTTTTATGATCTTTTACTAGCTATTAGTTAAAGAAGAAAGTATTACTCGTCAAATTCATTACATACCAAAAATGTTACTCATGGAAGAGAAATTTATCAAAAAAAAGTCAGAAATTTTTTGCACTTTTATAATTTCAATCCTAAATCTTTTCATATTTTGCTAATTGAATTCATTTGGCTAATTTAGGCCGAAAATCGCTAACGTGAATATATGGCGTCTTATGTGGCGTAGTCAGTGTTGACGTTGATTTTTTTACTGATATTTAATATTTTTTTAATTTTTATCTTTTTTATTTATTATTTTTCCTTTTCTTTTTTCTTTCCTTCTTTCTCTAGTAGGCGATTGATGAGAGGCAAGGATCGAAAAGGTTGACCTTGTCAACCTCTGGCAAAGCTTGCCTCTAGTGGTCATTGGCAATGGCGAGCCTCTCCCATGGTCAATCTCATCAGCCCTCATCATTGGCCAATTGTTGACCATCGTCAAGGCTTGACGATGGACTAGAGAAAAAAGGGAAGGTAAAAAGAAGAAGAAGAAGAAAGAATAGAAATAATAATAACAATAACAATAACAATAACAATAATAAAAATGAATTAAAATTCTAAAAGAAGGGTCCCTTCATTGGATTTGGCGATGCGTGGCCTTGTCCAACCCTCATCTTCACCCACAGCTGGTGACCTTGGCTTACCAGCACAGAGGCTAGTGACCTACAAAGGAAAATAATGAAAAAGGAAAAAAAAAACAATAAAAGAGAAAGGAAAGAAAAAAAAAAAGAAAAAGAGAAGCAAATAAAGAAAAAAGGAAAAAGAAAAGACAAATTAATAAAAATATTTAATTTTTTTTTAAAGTTTACATTAGCACTAGTGTATCATGTAGGACAATTGATATCTACGTCAGCAGTTTTTAGCCCAAATGGATTGAATTGGTAAAGTGAAAATGTTAATTATTAAATTGGTTTAATTAAAAAGTTTATAACTAAAAAGATAAGTTTATGACTTTTTTTGGTACTTCTCCCTAAAAGTTTGTGGTTTTTTCTTTTTTTACTCAAAACAAAAAAGTTTAAGATAAAATGAGATTGAATTTAAAGTTCGTTTTTTGTAAGGGAATTAAACTCTAGTTTCAATAATCTAAATTCAATTTAGTCGCATACTACACTTGTGTCATAATTATTCCATTTTGTCTCTCTATCTCTGAACCTAGGCTAATTATTCAAAAAAAAAAAAAAAAATTCATGGCAGTCTAGACTAGCACGAAAACATCTTGTTTTGTATTCTCTCCTTGAGCTATAGGGCCGGAGCTAATCTTTTTTATTTTTTTTTATCGATCCTATTCTAACACTCACTCTCAGACTTTTGCCTTACTTCCTTACAGGGCATGAAAGTCGAAACCCACTCCTGAAACTATATCGTCTTTACATCAACCTCCTGAGAAGATGTGGATTCGAACTCTTACATCCCCCTTTCATATTGGAAGGGTAGTCACTAAGGCAAACCTCAGTAGTTCGGAGCTAATTAATCTTCAAGAGCTATGACTCTTTGAGACGATAGAGAGGCACTAAGACGAGTACTGAGATCTGTCTTTCGGCAATAAGGAATAGTGATCGCGCTCTTGGTGCCTTAAAAGGACATTAGGAAAAGGCCTAACCGCTGCAATTGATAGAGTGGGAGTAGGAGCTAGTTTTGGTATTTCCCACGGAGGGCGGCTACTCTACTATAAGAGAGGAGCTCATACGATCTCACACCCGGCAGAAAGGGAATTGAATTAGGAACAATGCCCAATGCCAGAAAGGCTTTTTGACCCAACAGAGGCGCATGATGGTCACTGATGTCATCTTGTTTTACGTTCACGGGTTGACATGCTGCGCTTGGTCGTTTGCTTAATGCTTGAGTCGTCAGCGTCTTGCTTTACCCAGTATCGTCGTTGGAGAAAACGAGTCTTGTTGCGAGACTTTTGCCTGTTCTAGCATGCACGAGGCGCCTTGTCCTAGTCTTGCTATTTCCACCCGACCACACCTGAGAAAACATCAATCCATCCCTACGTATAGAGACGCTGCGAACTTCCGCAACTCCTTAAGTTTTTAGCTTATTGGATCATTCGCTCATTCCATCGAGAGAAAAGAAAAGAGAAGCAAAGAGAAGAAGGAAAGGATGAGGAACGAGCAGGTGATATTCAGGGACTTCCTCGCGAAGGGAGCCTTCCCTAAGGAGTCGGACATGGAGGTGACCGAGTCGACCGTTGATGTGACGAGAGCTGTTGCCGAAGGCTCCGAGGGAGTGCTGGTGAAGAATCTCTACCTCTCCTCTCCTGCGATCCTTACATGAGGGTAGACCCGTTAAACGGGTGGGTCGGGTCGGGTTTGGGTCGGGTCATAAATGGTCCGACTCAAATCAACCCATTTAACCCGTTTATGACCCATTTATTGTAGTGCAAATTTTTTGACCCATACCTGACCCAACCTATACCAAACTCATACCCGACCCATTTAACGAAACATAAAAAAGCTTATATATATTTTTTTAAATGGTATTGCTAACATGATTTTATACAATACAAATTTTAAAAATAATTATTTAAAAAACTTGAATTTTAATTATTTTTTATTTTTAAATTTTTTATTTTTTAAAAAAATTAAAATTTTATTTATTTTTATTTTTCTTTTTCTCTTTTCTTTTTCTTTTTTCTTCTTCCTCTTCTTTGGCCAGCCGCCGGCCACGACGATGGTTGGCGATCGGCCACAAGCGAGCTGGCTCACCCGGCTTGCCGACGCCGGCGAGTTTGAGTCTCGCCCGATCGGCGAGGCTCGGGCCTTAGCGAATGTCGGCGAGGCCTCCGGCTCGCCAGATCCGGCGAGCTCGAGGCTCGAGCCTTGCCGGACGTCAACGAGGCCTTCGCCTCGCAGATCTGGTGAGCTCGAGACTCGCCGGCGTCGATGAGGCCTCCGCCTCGCCAGATCCGGCGAGCTCAAGCTCGCCTAACGCCGGCAAGCTCGAGGCTCGCCGGCCGGTCGCCGGCCATCGCCGTGCCGGCGACCGGAGGAAGAAAAAAAAAGGAAAGAAAAAGGAAAAAAATTTATAATTTCAGTATTTATAAAAAAAAAATTATAAAGTTAAAGAGAAGAAAGAGAGATAATGAGGTTTTGAGTGAAAAATGGGTTAATAAATGGATTATAAACGGGTCAAAGAGATGACCCATTTAAAACCCATATATCTTAGTGTTTACCCATTGGGTGCTTTATAAGATAAAGCTTGACTCATTAATAACCCATTTAACTATAAATGGGTTAAATGGGTTCATAAATGGGTTGCACAACCCATTTAACACCTCTACATGAGGGGTCGCATGCGAAAGCTCACCCACCCGGCTGAGAGCTATGTCGCCTCCTTCCAAACTGCTATCATCTCCTTTTTAAAGGTTTATCTTTTCTTGGTTATAGATTCACGCTCGTGAAGAATAATTGGTTCCGGCCCAATAGCTCAAGGAGAAAACCTCATTCATAATAAGTTTGGGCTTGGAACGTGCATGCATAAAACAAGGTGGTTTCGTGCTAGGCTAGGCTACCTTGAATTTTTCGAGTAATTAACCTGAGTTTAGAGAAAGAGAGACAAAATGGAACAATCATTACATAAAGTATTGTATACATAATAAATTGAATTCGAGAAAATTATTAAAAAGTCTTAAATTTATTGCACTTTTGCAAATTCAATCATAATTCTTTTAATTGTGTTAATTGAGTCCTAAATATTTTTACGTCTTGCAAATTAAGTCCATCTCACAATGTTGGTGGAAAGTCACTTAATGGGGGTTAAAGACTGGGGGTTGAATCTGTGACGTGGAGGTGCAATGGACTTGATCAAGGATAAAATGAAAAAGTCGATCGACAGTGATAAAGGCTGGGGGGTTGAATCTGTCCATGATGTCAACGCCATCGGGAAAACGACCTCCATAAAAAAAAATCCATCTTGTGGACGCTTGTCGTCGTCTTTTTCTGGGGTTTTTGAAGTTTCTTGGCAGGCTGAGGCGGTCAAACCGAGCATGAGCGCCAGCTTTTCTGTGTTGATCTGATGCATGAGTGGCTGCACTTGCTTGGTTTGTTCGCTTGATGCGTGAGTTTGCCAGGTTCTTGCTTTACCTAGCATCATTGCCATGTGCGATTTTTGTTGCGAGACTTGTCTGTTCTATTCGGTCTTTGTATTTCCACCCGGTCACAGATGAGAAACATCAATCCATCTCTGCATATAGAGACGCTCCAACACCCCGCATCTCTCCTAAGCTTTTAGCTTTCTTGGATCTTTCGCGCATTCCGTCGAGAGTAGAGAGAAGCAAAGAGAAGAAAGGATGAGGAACAAGCAGATGATATTCAGGGACTTTGTTGCGAAGGGAGCCTTCCCCAAAGATTCAGACATGGAGGTGACGGAGTCGACCATTGAACTGACGAGTGCTGTCGCCGAAGGCTCCAAGAGAGTGCTAGTGAAGAATCTCTACCTCTCCCGTGATCCTTACATGAGGGGCCGTATGCGGAAGCTCACCGACCCGGCTGAGAGCTATATCCCCTCCTTCCAACCTGGTTCGGTGAGCCCGGCTCAACTCTTCTTTTTTTCTTTTGTTCCTTGTGAAAATTTGTGTCGCTTTACATTGGTTTCTGAGAATTTGACTTTGCATGCTTTTGCTTGCTACTGTTCTTGGATTGTTGATTCTCGGGCTGGCTAAATAGTATTTCAGGACTGGTTATACGTTGCATTTCTGTCACAACTGTGATTCTATCAAAGGATTGTTTCTTTCTTTATATCCTATTCTTGTTTATAGGTTTAGTTCTTGTAATCTCTGTGGTACGACCAGATTCGAGGCGTCTTTGAAAGCATACCCATTGCTCTAATTGTGTCCCAATAGTTCCTGAAAAATGTGTTGGAGGATTTGGTGAATTCAAAGAACCGAGTTTATGCTCGTAGGTAGAGAAGCTTTCACGTTTTGCAATTGGGCAGTCCGATAAAATCACATTTAACAAGCCAACACGGCTTGCTTTCATCACTTCCATTCACTGTGTTAGGATGATGACTGATGAAAGTAGCTTGCACAGGGTATAGAACAAAGAAGTACATAATTGTTTGTGTTGTTAATCGGCGTCGCAGCGGAAGCGGATCGTAATTTTGCAATTATGTCGAGAGCTATAGAAATCAATCGAAATAAAATGAGGAACAATAAAAAATAAAGGACACCAGAAATTTACGTGGTTCGGTCCGAATGTCGGAACCTACGTCCACGGGGAGAGCCAGCAAATCAATCCACTATAAATCGGAGAATTACAAGATTACAATCACACATATGCACTCAAGTGTTTCCCAGCCCTACTTTATACTCGATACCCACAGTATTTAACAAAACAAATCAATGGACTCGAACCCGCACAAAACTCTCTGAGCTCATGCCTCTCACTCTCTCTCCAGCTCTTTTTCTCTCGCTCACTGCAAAGCTGGTTTTCTTTTGCAGCTTATCAAGCTCCAGACGTCTTCTCCTTTTTATTGGTGGAAGAGAAGGAAACAAAATAATATTGTACTCCAGAATTGTCAGAAGGCACCGATCTTCAAAGCATGTGCCTCCATGCATTTAATGTTAGCGTGTGAGCTGAGCAGCATGTACTGACACACGTAGAAGAGCTTCTGCCTTTTCTCCTTCTTTATCCGCAACAAGACGAAAGAAGTCCACAAAGATGACCAAGAAGAGAGAAGGATTCGGCGCCGACGAGATAGGCTTCTGAAGCAGCAAGTGTTGACCAATTTTTCTACGTGCATGCATGCACATGGCCATGTGCATACATTTAATGAGGTTGAAGAAATTCGCACGATCAACTCTTCAGAATGATTTCATGCTGACAAATGAGAAGAAAAATCAACACATGGTGAAGACTTTATTTCCAATGCCAAGCTCGTATCTGGATCTTTTGGCTTCTACCACGCGACTTTTAATTAAATGCTTCGCCGACATTCTTCCTCGTTTCAACATGAAAATATTTTGCGCGTATCGGATATCGTATAATGGATTCAAACTTGAGACATAATTCAACAATTCTCCACCTTGGCTCAACGTTTGAAGCCAAGTTATAGTGATTATTTTCCATGCTCGGCTCTCCCAACGCCCGATGGGCGCTCATACTCTACGAGACGCCAATCGAGCTCATACGAGCTTCGAGCTTTGCTGAAGGAACATGCTTCGTCATCATATCTCGATGGGTTCTCCGTTGTTGCTATTTTCTTCACAACAATTTTACCCTTCGCTATGACATCTCGGATGACATGGTACCTGATGTTGATATGTTTTGTTCGCTCATGATATATTGGATTGTAAGCCAAATATATCGCACCTTGATTGTCACAGTGTATGGTGACACTTTTCTGCTCCAGTCCAAGGTCCGAGAGCAAACCTCTTAACCATATCGATTCCTTTGCAACAAAAGTTAGTGCCATGTACTCCGCCTCAGTCGAAGACAATGCAACATCATCTTGTAAAGACGCTTTCCAACTTATTGCACCACCTGCTAGCGTAAACACGTACCCTGCTAGCGATCTGCGATCATCCAAGTTACCGGCGTGATTTGAATCCACGTATCATGTGGTCTCATTGCCATTGATGTTCCTCCGATACATAATGCCAACGTCTGATGTCCCCTTTAGATATCTGAGGATCCATTTCACGGCTTCCCAATGAGTCTTACCTGGGTGCTTCATGTAACGGCTGACAACACTTACAGCCTGTGAAATGTCAGGTCTAGTACATACCATGACATACATAATACTACCAACTGCACTAGAATAAGGAACACGGGACATTTGTTCCTCCTCCTCCTCCTCAGTTTGCGGTGATAACTTGTCAGAAAGTTTGAAATGTGCAGCTAAAGGAGTACTTATAGATTTTGCTGACTGCATATAAAAACGTGTCACGATATTCTCAATATATTTCCTTTGAGACAAACGCAACGTTCCTGCAGCTTTGTCACGCAAAATTTCCATACCCAATATTTTCTTAGCAGCACCTAATTCTTTCATTTCAAACTCAGCACTCAACTGCCGCTTCAACACATCAATATTAGACATATGTTTAGCTGCTATTAACATATCATCAACATATAATAACAAATAAATCAAAGACCCATCCTCCAATCTCCTAAAATAAACACAACTATCAAACTGACTTTTCGAATAATCTTGACTAGCCATGAAAGCATCAAAACGCTTATACCACTGTCTAGGAGATTGTTTCAATCCATACAAGGATTTCTTCAATAAGCAAACATGGTCTTCCTTACTTGGAATAGTAAATCCCTCAGGCTGCTTCATGTAAATTTGTTCCTCCAATTCACTATGAAGAAATGCCGTTTTCACATCTAGCTGCTCCAGCTCAAGATCCTGTGCAGTAACTAAGGCTAGTAATACACGAATAGAGGTATGCCTTACCATAGGAGAGAACACTTCATTGTAGTCGATGCCCTCTCGTTGAGTATACCCCCTCGCAACAAGTCTCGCCTTGAACCTGGTTGCCTCTACACCGGGAATGCCTTCTTTCCGTTTGTAGACCCATTTGCATCCGACAATTTTCTGACTTTTGGGTACTTTGACCAACTCCCATGTCTGATTTCAATAGAGTGATTCTATTTCTTCACTCATAGCCTCTAGCCACTGTAATGACTTAGCACTAGCCATCACCTCAGAATAGGATGAAGGCTCATTCATCTCCACCTCATCACCTACAGTTAATGCATAGGCAATATCAGTATAACCATAACGTACCAGTGGTTTAATTTGCATTCTTTGTCTGCTCGTGGCTATGTTGTGTTGTGGCTCTGCTGGTTGTTCAGTATCACCGTCTTCAGGAATTGTGGCCTCATCTACAATCTCTTCCTCTGTTACCTCTGAGGTCTTTGGAGACTTCGCTTGAATCTCCACCTCACTTCTAACACCATGATCCGTTTGCTCTGCTGGTTGAGTCTCAAGATTCCTCTTTTGAAGCATTGCAGTCTCGTCGAAGATCACGTCTCTCCTGATTATAAAACCGAGTGATCTGGGATCAGTGCACCATAGCCGGTAGCCTTTCACCCCTTGTGCATAACCCAAAAATATGCACTTCTTTGCCCTTGGCTCAAGCTTACCATATCTCGCATGAGCATACGCAGGACATCCGAATATTCGTAATCCGGAGTAATCAACAGGTTTCCCCGACCATACTTCCTCAGGAGTCTTCCACTCAATAGTAGAAGATGGAGATCGATTAACCAGGTAACATGTCATATTTATTGCTTCGGCCCAAAATTCCTTGCCCAATCCTGCATGCGAAAGCATGCACCGAGCTCGCTCAAGTAGAGTTCTGTTCTTCCGTTTTGCTACACCATTCTGCTGTGGTGTCCCGGGAACTGTGCGGTGTCTCACAATCCCTTCCTTTTGGCAAAACTCGGTAAAGTCCTTACCACGGAATTCCATGCCATTATCAGTTCTCAGACACTTGATTTGTTTACTTGACTGCTTCTCAATCAATGCCTTAAAATTCTTGAACCAATCAAATACCTCAGATTTGTGCTTCAGGAAGTACACCCATACCTTCCTTGAGTGATTGTCGATGAATGTCAGCATATATCTAGCACCTCCTTTCGATGGAACTGGAGATGGTCCCCAAACATCTGAATGAATGTATTCTACTGGTTGCTCGGTTGAATGTAGAGCTGTACCGAATTTAACACGACGCTGCTTCCCGAAGATGCAGTGCTCACATAGGTCCAGCTTTCCTGTCTTCTGACCTTTCAGCAACCCCTTCTCACTCAGTATTGTTATACTTGCCTCACTCATGTGTCCCAATCGCATATGCCATAACTGAGTCAAATTTGAGTCCGACTCACTTGATGAAAATGCAGCAACTCCGGTCACGGTTTCTCCCAGTAAATGATAGAGAGAATTCGCATTCTTCCCTTTCATCACTGTCAGGGCACCTCGAGAAATCTTCAACACTCCACTTTCAGCTGTGTATTTGCACCCAAGGTCATCGAGTGTTCCCAAAGAAATAAGGCTCTTCTTGAGCTTCGGTACATGCCTTACATCTGTCAACGTCCGTTCTACACCATCATGCATTCGGATCCGAACTGTTCCTATCCCTACAACCTCGCAGGCTGCATTATTCCCCAAAAGAACTCTACCACCATCTGCAGTCTGGTAGGTAGTGAACAGTTCTTGTGAGGAGTCATATGATAGGAACATCCATAATCTAGCACCCATTCGTCTCCTAACGAACTCATAGATACACATAGGACAGCTTCGGCATCACTGGTACTCTCCTCGGCAACATTCGCCACACTACTTGTGGCATTTTGCCAAACGCCTTTATTTCTTAGCTTTGGACAATTTCTTCTTATGTGCCCCTCCTCGTGACATTTGAAGCACTTCACACGACCTTTTGATTTTCTATGTCGCGACTTCGACCTGCTTTTGCTTTGGCTTCTGTTGCTGGGCCTCCGATGTTGGTCTCTACCTCGAATCACCAGTCCACGCGCTACATCTTGCGCTAGACTGTCATCACGCAACTTTCTCTGCCACTCCTTTGAAAATAGGGCAGATTTTACCTCCTCTGAGGTAATCGTAGTACACCCCTGTAACAAGGAGTTAGTAAAGTGCTCCCATGACTCCGGTAGAGATGCCAACAACATCATTCCTTGTTCTTCATCATCTAAAATCTTGCCAACATTCTTCAAGTCCATCATGAGTTTATTAAACTCATCTAGGTGGGATCTAATGGACGTACCTTTAGTATATCGAAACTGGAACATTCTCTTCAGCATATATAAGCGATTGTTCAAACCCTTCTTTACATAGAGGGCCTGAAGTTTAGCCCATAACGCTGCGGCATCCTCTTCCTCGGCCACCTCTATTAGTACTTCATCCGATAAGTTCAACAGGATGATGCTCTTGGCCTTCTCCATTAGCTCGTCCTTTTCGGCATCTCGCATTGTTTCGGGCAATTGATCCTTGCCCTCCAATGCCTTGGCTAATCCTTGAGTTGTTAATAGCGCCTTCATCTTGACGCTCCACAACCCGAAGTTGTTCCTCCCGTTAAATTTCTCAATTTCTACTTTTGCTCCAAACATAATTGCAAAGCAAAGCTCTGATACCAATTGTTGTTAATCGGCGTCGCAGCGGAAGCGGATCGTAATTTTGCAATTATGTCGAGAGCTATAGAAATCGATCGAAATAAAACGAGGAACAATAAAAAATAAAGGACACCAGAAATTTACGTGGTTCGGTCCGAGTGTCGGAACCTACGTCCACGAGGAGAGCTAGCAAATCAATCCACTATAAATCGGAGAATTATAGGATTACAATCACACATATGCACTCAAGTGTTTCCCAGCCCTACTTTATACTCGATACCCATAGTATTTAACAAAACAAATCAATGGACTTGAACCCGCACAAAACTCTCTGAGCTCACGCCTCTCACTCTCTCTCGAGCTCTTTTTCTCTCGCTCACTGCAAAGCTGGTTTTCTTTTGCAGCTTATCAAGCTCCAGACGTCTTCTCCTTTTTATCGGTGGAAGAGAAGGAAACAAAATAATATTGTACTCCAGAATTGTCAGAAGGCACCGATCTTCAAAGCATGTGCCTCCATGCATTTAATGTTAGCGTGTGAGCTGAGCAGCATGTACTGACACACGTAGAAGAGCTTCTGCCTTCTCTCCTTCTTTATCCGCAACAAGACGAAAGAAGTCCACAAAGATGACCAAGAAGAGAAGAAAATTGGGCGCCTACGAGATAGCTTCAGAAGCAGCAAGTGTTGACCAATATCTTTTCTAAGTGCATGCATGCACATGGCCATGTGTGTGCATTTAATGAGGTTGAAGGAATTTGCACGATCAACACTTCAGAAGATTTCATGCTGACAAATGACAAGGCCACAAAAATCAACACATGGTGTGGCCTTCATTTCCAACGGTAGAAGCTCGTATCTAGGGCTGAATACTTTTGGCTTCTACCACGCGACCTTTATTTTAATTAAATGCTTCGCTGACGTTCTTCCTCGTTTCAACGTGAAAATATTTTGTGCATATCGGATATCGTATAATGGATTCAAACTTGAGACATAATTCAACAGTTTGAAACGAAACAACATTGAACACGGCTCTGTAAGCATTGTGCTTGTGATTCTAATGAATTGATTCGAAGTTCATGTTCGCCAAATGCATTACCATGTGTCAACACATCTGTGCAGCCTGTTACTGGACTTGGAGTGGCGAGAATCCTGCAATCTGGGCATCCGAATTTCAAGAAAGGCGATTTGGTTTGGGGCCTCACAGGATGGGAGGAGTACAGTCTACTTCCCTCGCCAGAGACTTGTTTTAAGATCGAACACACCGATGTTCCTCTCTCTTACTACACTGGTCTTTTGGGTACACTCTTCAATCATCTAACGTATCTGCTCCTTCAATGTTAATGAACTATATTTTTCGCTCCAAGTCTTCCTGTCGATGCACACTTTCCACAGTTGTATTGCAAGTTCTGCAGCACTGTTAGTTGATTGAATTATGCAACGAGTGTGTAATTCAGGAACTTCTTGATAGCTTCTCTTCTGGATAAGTAGTGCTGTCTCGTGGTAGTTAGCCGTAGCCGCTTCTGCTCTTCAGCTTGGGCAAAATTTTTGACACTCAGTCTAGTTTCTACAAACCTGAACTCTGCAGGCATGCCGGGCCTGACTGCTTATGCTGGGTTTACCGAGTTATGCTCTCCTAAGAAAGGAGAAACTGTTTTTATATCGGCCGCATCAGGGGCAGTTGGTCAGCTTGTTGGCCAGTTTGCGAAGTTGTTCGGTTGCTATGTTGTTGGCAGTGCCGGAAGCAAAGAAAAGGTGATCTTCTTGCATTTGTCCAACATATCGAATTTCCTCAAATGACAGTTGTTTAGGGAACATCCCCCCTCCGACATGGCGCTAATTCGGTTTTCCGATTACATTTAGCATCTGCAAGGATCGCCGTGTCGGATGTATATCCTCATCAATCCGCTAAAATAAATGCAGAAGTACTCCCTCTGTTAACTAATCTCTTCATTTCCTCTTTCATTTCCACAAAATAGGTCGGCTTGCTGAAGAACAAGCTCGGATTCGACAAAGCTTTCAACTACAAGGAAGAATCAAATCTGGATGCAGCACTGAAAAGGTTAGTTCGGGAAACAGTAATGACGATTGAGCGAATCAAGCACCTTACATGTATGCGCACGAGCGCAAAGCCGACTCCAGCTGACGGTTTTCCATCTCGAAATCTTTCAGGTACTTCCCTGAGGGGTTCGACATCTACTTCGAAATGTCGGGGGAAAGACATTGGATGCGGTGCTACTCAACATGGTCGAATTGCGGTATGTGGAATGATCTCGCAGTACAACCTCGAGCAGCCTGAAGGCGTGCACAACCTGATGCAACTCATTGCGAAGCGGGTTCGAATGGAAGGTTTCAATGTGCTTGATTATTGTCATCTCTATCCGAAGTTCCTAGAGATGGTTTTGCCTCCCACTAAAGAGGGAAGGATTGTATATGTTGAAGACACCGTTGAAGGGCTCGAGAACGGTCCAGCGGCCCTGGTCGGGCTGTTTTCCGGACGCAATGTCGGGAAACAGGTGGTCCTGGTTGCTCGCGAATGAGTCACTTGTTGTACCTTTTCCACTGGCATAATCTCTTATGATAGAACTCTAGAGTTGAAGGTTTTTACTAGCACAATTGTCTTTGGATTACCGTGAGAATAACATGTTGTGAGGTACAAATTCTCGAATGAGTGGAGCCTCACAATAATTTACAATTACTTGTTATTTGATTCTTACAGTATAATAAAAATTATCCCATAATCATTTCTTTAAGCTCAACTATTATATTTTTTAAGGATAATTTCAACTATTAGTTAAAAATTTCATGAAAAAAAATAAGAAATATGATTCATTATTTTGATTTATATCATTGGATCCATGATTTCGAGGTTTTAAATACGCGCAAAATCCA
Source organism: Eucalyptus sideroxylon x Eucalyptus melliodora (assembly GCA_016097485.1). Taxonomy (NCBI): domain Eukaryota; kingdom Viridiplantae; phylum Streptophyta; class Magnoliopsida; order Myrtales; family Myrtaceae; genus Eucalyptus; species Eucalyptus sideroxylon x Eucalyptus melliodora. The sequence continues at coordinate 5,862,274 of CM027824.1, forward strand.
ATTATGGTCTGTTCATTATCTTTAGAGTATTTTCAATTCAAGCCCCCTAACTCTGAGGATTCTAATCGATAGACTAAAGTCGTGTATGGTTTTATTGCATCAACTAAATCCTTGCTAAGATGAAGAAGATTACTGGAAACATTACGTTGTACTAGAAACACTATGTTTTATATATTTATTTATTTCATACAAATCACTCCATCTCTAAAAAGATATTATGATATCGGGGTTATTGTATGTTAAAAAGGTCCAAATAATGTATATAGATCTCCATATTGAGCAAACAAGATTGAGAATTCATATTTATGTATCATAGTTTGGTTTTAGCATCTCTATCAAGTCGTGTCACTGAAAAACATCACATGTTGGTTAAATTAAATAATGACATATATGTAAGTCTTACTAGTGTGGTTTTCAACTTTGCTACATAATTGTGTTAAAACGCGTTAATTCCTCTTAAAAGTTGCCATTCGCATAAAAAAGGATGGCTACTTATTCGTAATTATTATTTTTGTGTACGTCATTCGTCAATTTTTCATGATAAATAATTGGTATTTTATTTTTTGCACAGATAATGCATCTTTTAATTTCTCTACTGTAAAAATTTAGAATTCCTCAAATTTTCATGCATTTTATTTAACCGCCTTTATATTTCCGATTTTCCACCCCTCCATTTTCTCAATATCCGCATTTCCCCCCAGAAAGCATAGAGTGAAATCGGAATCGCCAAACGCTCCTGCCAAAGCCCTTCGTTCCTCCGCCACCGACCATCGACCATCGCCTCGGAAGCCCCATCAGCGCCGCCGTAGACCAGCGGCTCCATGGCAACCGCAGCCGCACTTCGTGCCATGTAGCAGCGACCGCCGCGGCCGCACTCCATCGTCCCCAGCCACCGCAGCATCGGCTGAGCGCTCACAGCCGCCACCACAGACCCCGAGTCCGTCATCCTCTCTCTCTCTCTCTCTACAGTGACTTCGCGTTCAACTCCTATCGAACTGAATTTGTCACCCTTTTCAAGCTTTGCTTATCCAAGTAATTGAACTGCGACTATGAACCTTTTGGGATGAATTGGCCCTGTGATGCGGCCGTTCCTAGTTGGTGTTCAGTAGTGCAGAATGAGTGGCGGCGTGCCAGCCCTTGGCCATTTTAGCGTCCGGAATGCAGTTAGATGTTTCGATTGATTTTGCCGACAAAGTTATGACCTTGGATGGTTTCATAGAGCAATGCTAGGTATGCTAAGACGGGTCTAGTAAATCGGTACGTTAGGTGATGCAAGTCGCGGCACACTGCGAATGTGTTTTAATACAAGCTTGGCACGTCACATTATACCAATTAAGTGAACCGGGCTTAGTATGCAAGCACCATTAAGTTAGTATGCTAGCGTTAGTATGGGGGCTCTCTGTTGTCGTTGTTGAGGTGTGTTTGTTTTTGGCATGACTCTTAGGAGAGTTACACGATGAGAATTCATTTTGCGTGTTTTGCGATGATTGCACCGTGGTTACTGTCGGTGCTCCTTTGTACTTGACTCAGGTGGTGTTCTTCCACAGGACCTGGAGATGGAGTATCCCCTGAATTTGTGAGGTTGAGGCAAGAGACCCCCCATCGATGCGGAGATCATTGGCAATATCCTCCCTGGTGAGCCCTTCTCTTTTCATTCTCCCCTCAATATCTTAATTGCTTCTGCATGGATGGCTTTGTGTTACTTGATGTTTCTCTGGGTCTAAGTAATTGAGACTTGAATTATATTTGGGCATTGACGTTTTTAATAATCCGTACTACAAATGGGTTAGGTTTGCAAATATCATATATCGGTTTTTCCATCTTACATTCTCCTACTAGTTCTTTTAAACTACAAAATATTTATCATGTTCCCTCTATCAAGAAGAATCTATTATCAATCTCTCAATTTACCAAAGACAATGATGTGGTATTTGAATTTCATCTTGCTTTCTGTTGTGTTAAGGATCGATCCTCGAGGAACCTCCTGCTCAAAGGCCAGCATAAGAATGGACTTTATTATCTTAATAATGCACGTACCACCAATAAGGTCCCTCTGCAGTCAAATAAATCACCACCACTCCATCCTGCTTCATTGGTGAATGAGTTTTTACTTCTATTTGGCATGAGTGCTTGGGTCATCCAACTGCTTGCATTATTTTTTCAGTTTTTTCAAAGCATGACTTGCCGATATCTCCGTCTTCCTCATCTAGTTTCTGTGAATCATGTCACTTAGGTAAGTTGCATCGTCTTCCCTTTACTAGATCATCAACTATTTGTAATGCTCCTTTGGAGATACTTTATTATGATCTATGGAGACCATCTTTGGTTACTTCAGTTAATGGTTTTCGTTATCATATCATTTTTATCGATGCTTATAGTGGATATACATGGCTTTTCCCACTTACTATGAAATCCAATGCACTATCTACTTTTGTGCAATTTAAATCCCAAATAGAAAAATATTTCAATTGTAAGATCAAGGCCCTTCAAACTGATGGAGGCAATGAGTATAAGAAATTTGATCCTTATCTCCATCTCCATGGCATCCTACATCGTCTTTCATGCTCGCACATGCGAGAACAAAATGGTCGGGTTGAGTGCAAACACCGTCATATTGTGGAAACTGGCTTCACATTGCTTACCCGAGCTTTTGTTCCTCGTATATATTGGAATGATGCCTTCCTCACCACGGTCTTTCTAATTAACCGCATGCCTACAACGGTCTTGAGTGGATTGTCTACTTATGAAAAATAGTTTGAATAGAAACCCAATTATTTACAATTGCATGTTTTTGGATGTGCATGCTACCCTTGGCTATGCCTTTATGCTCGCAATTAATTTGATTACAGAATATATATCTTCATTGGCTATTCTCCTCATCGCCGTGGCTATCGTTGTCTTCATCGTAGCACTGGCCAAATATATGTCTCTAGCCATGTGATTTTCTAGGAGAACTTCTTCCCATTTGCTAAATCACAATGTGGTCAATTATCATCACCATCGCCTAGTTCTCCTGTTTGCATTGGTTATTCCTCTACTAAGCCTCCATAGTTTCAGGGGGTGTTCACCACCACATCAACTCCACCAAGTTCATCTACTATCATGGATGACTCCTCATCACATATTCAGCAATCTTCTGGATCATTTTCTCCAAAAGCTCCACCATTACAATTTTCTCAACCTTAACCGCCAACTTCTACCCATCCAATGATCACTTGTCTAAAAAATAACATTCGTAAACCAGAGATTTTTTTTTTCCACTAAGCACCCACTTTATTCTTGTTTTCACTCAAGCTTGACACCAAGTGAACCCACTTGTTTTTCCGTTGCAAACAAAGACCCCAACTGGCAACAAGCTATGGTCAATGAATTTAATGCTCTCATTTAAAATGGAACTTGGGAATTGGTTCCTCATCACCCTTCTATGAATGTGGTCAATTGCAAGTGGATTTATTACCTAAAAACCAAGTTTGATGGCTCCATTGATAGATACAAGGCACGACTCGTTACGAAGGGCTTTACTCAACAGGCTGGTTTGGACTATGATGAAACTTTTAGTCCAGTTATCAAACCGACAACGATTTGAGTTGTTCTCTCCTTCGCTATCACGTATACCTAGTCTCTACGTCAATTGGACATTAAGAATGCCTTTCTCCATGGCACCATTAAAGAAGAAGTCTACATGAAGCAACCCCAAGGATTTGTTGATCCGCATTATCTTGGCCATGTATGTCATCTTTGGAAAGCTCTATATGGTCTAAAACAAGCCCCAAGAGCATGGTTTTCTTGGCTAAGTTCATATTTGTTATCTATCGGGTTTGTGGCCTCCACTGCTGATTCTTCATTATTCATATAGCATTGCTCTAACCACATTCTACTTCTTCTCATCTATGTGGATGATATTATTATTACTTGGAGCTCTACCTCCTCCATCACCAAATTAATCACTCGCCTTGGCAATGAGTTTGCAATCACCAATTTGGGAAATTTATCATACTTTTGGCATTGAAGCCCATAAATCCTCTACTGGGCTGTCCCTCACTCAATACAAGTATGCCGCCACTCTTCTAACTCGTACAGGCATGGCTGATTCAAAACCTTGCTCATCACTTATGGCTCCCTCGGCTTCTAAGTTGTTGAAACAAAGTGGTGAACCACTAACTGATGTCTCCACTTATCGAAGTACGGTTAGGGCATTGCAATACCTCACTCTTACTAGGCCAAATTTATCCTTTGCTATCAATAAAGTGTGCCAATTTATGCATTGTCCAACTGAAGATCATTGGTCAGCCGTCAAACGGATTTTGCGCTATCTCAAGGCTACTATTCATTATGGCATTACCTTGTGACCTATTCGCCAATTGACCTTCACTGCATTTACAGATGCTAACTGGGCTAGCTACCTTGATGACTGAAAATCTACTAATGGCTATTGCATTTATTTTGGTCCCAACTTGGTTTCTTGGAGTTCTAAAAAGCAACCAATTGTTGCTAGATCCAGCACTGAATCGGCTAACGTAGCCTCTGAATTATTATGGCTATCACAACTCCTTCGAGATCTTTGATACACTCTACATCGGCCACCACTTGTTCTTTGTGATAATGTTGGGGCATTCTATTTGGCCGCCAATCTCATCTTTCATGCCCAGACCAAGCATATAGAAATTAACTATCATTTTGTTCGTGATTTAATTAAAAAGAAGCAATTGGAAGTTCGCTTCCTTCCTACATAAGTTCAAACGGCTGATATCATGACAAAGCCTCATCCATCTCTCGGTTTCTTATTTTATGCGACAAGATCACAGTGACTCCGCCACCATTTCACTTGAGGGGGTGTAATAAAGCAAATCTCCCATGATACAACAATCTTCTACAATATGTGCCAATCCCATTTATTGAGTCAATCTTCCACGATTTGTGTCAATTTCATTGATATAGCAAATATTTCACAATTTGTACTGATACTGTATATTGTTATCTTTGTAAAATCTTTTTAATTGTGTTTTTCCCACTCATGTACATATTATAAATATAATACAAATCTCCACACTGATTGTGTGCGATCAAACTCAAATTCATACTCTTTCACTTCCCTGAGGGGATTGACATCTACTTTGAAAATGTCGGGGGAAAGACGTTGGATGCAATGCTACTCAATATGAAGCTTCATGGTCGAATCGTGGTATGTGGAATGATCTCACGGTACAACCTCGAGCAGCCCAAAGGCGTGCCCAACCTTATTCAAATAAGCATGAAGTGGGTTCAAATGGAAGGTTTCAGTGTGCTTGATTATTACATCTCTATCCGAAGTTCTTGGATATGGTTTTGCCTCAGATAAAAAAGGGAAGGATAATATATGTGGAAGACACCTTCAAAGGGCTTGAGAATGGTCTAGCAGCCCTAGTCGGGCTGTTTTCCAGTCGCAATGTCGGGAAACAGGTGGTCCTAGTTTCTCGCAAATAAGTCACTTGTTGTACCTTTTCCATTGGCATAGTCTCTTTCGCTTGTGTTTCCAATAGGATCTTCTCCTTTTCCATTGGCAGTCTCTTGTGATAGAGCTTTGTGAGTTATTAAGTTCAACTGTAATATTTTTTAGAATAAGTTCAATAACTTATATTTTCGTAAATAAATAAGAAATACGATTCATCATTTTGACTTATATAGTTGGATTTGCAATTTCATTTTTTTTATATACACGCAAAATCCGATTGTGGTCTATTCATTATCGTTAAGAGTATTTTCATTTGTGGCCCCTATTTTTGAGGAATCTAATTGATAGACGAGTCGTCTTTGGTTCTATTGCATCAACTAAATCCTTGTTGAGATGAAGAAGATTACCAGAAACATTACGTCATATTTGTTTATTTATTTCATACAAATTACTCCATCTGTAAAAAGAAAAAGAAAAAGAAAAAAGAAAATATATATATATATATATATATATATATATATATATATATATATATTATTCCATGTTTACGTACCATACATTGATTTTAGTGTTCATATATTTTGACATATTTCATTTTAAAATGTATGTACATTTAATCGGTGTCATTTTCGAGTTTGGTATATAGTTGTACTTAAACGTGTTAATTCGTGTTAAAAGTAGTCATTCATGTAAAAAGATTACTACTTATTTAAAATTATTATTTTTTGTACTCACTCAATTTGTCAAATTTTCATGATAAAATTAATTGGTATTTTATTTTGGGTTAATACATGAAAAAATCCAAACTCATACATATGTAACAAAGTTACCTTAAACCAATGCTCTTGCTACAAAAAAAATGCTAAACCAGTACATTTATGATAATTTTACTTTATGTTAATTTTCGTTAAATTGAATTAATACCGCGAAAAATCACAAATTGGTACACTTGTGACAAATGGAGGGTAAAACCTCAAATTGACATGCTCATCGTCAATTGTTATGTGTCATTCAACTCAGTGATTTAATGGTAAAATTTAACAGAAACTAATTGAGGGTAAATTTATCATTGGTGAACCAATTTAGAGTTTTTTGTGATAAAATAATTAGTTTTTGGTAAATTTATTACAGTAGTACCAATTTAGAGTTTTTTAGGTTGGTACCCCACCTGAAACTAGCAAGGCCAACCATCTTTAGCCTTTAGCAAGGTCGGGTTTGAGGCGAGAAGACTTCTTTTAAGACTTCTTCAACTGAGAATCAAGGTTGAGATTGAGCCTTTTTGGAGAAATGCGGAGCCTTTTTGTCTCTTTGATTTGAATAGAAACGTTGAGACCAACCCTCCTCGAAGGTCAACGAGGGCTAGCCTTGCTCGAAGTCATAAGGTCGCCCCTTGCTAGATCCTAGTGAGGGTGACCTCGCTTGAGGTTGATGAGGGCGACCTTCGTTAATTGTAGCTTGTGGCTGGTCGCCGGCCATCACTAAGGCTGGGCAACCAGCAAAGAAAGAAAATTAAAAAGAAAAAAAACACAAAAAAAGAAAGAGAAAGAGAAAAGATAATAAAAAATTGACAAATATATCAAAAAATTAATAAAATTTGTCCACGTAAGTAACATATTCATGCAGCTGCCATCATCTCCTTTTTAAAACTTCATCTTTTCTTGGTTATAGATTCACGCTCGTGAAGAATTATTGGTTCCGGCCCAAAAGCTCAAGGAGAAAACATCATTCATAATAAGTTTGGTGCATGCATAAAATAAGGTGGTTCCGTGCCAGGCTAGGCTACCTTGAATTTTTCGAGTAATTAGCCTGCGTTTAGAGAAAGAGAGACAAAATGGAACAATCATTACATAAAGTATTGTATACATACTAAATTGAATTCGAGAAAATTACTAAAAAGTCATAGATCTATTGCACTTTTGCAAATTCAACCATAATTCTTTTAATTGTGCCAATTGAGTCATAAATATTTTCACGTCTTGCTAATTAAATCTATCTCACAATATTGGCGGAAAATCACTTAATGGGCGTTAAACACTAGGGGTTGAGTCTGTGACGTGGAGGAAGATATTAACATCATGCAGTGGACTTGATCGTCTCAATGAAGTCGATCGACAGTGATAAAGGCTGGGGGGTTGAATCTGCCCAAGATGGCAACCCCATTCGGGAAAACGGCCTTCGTAAAAAAATCAATCTTGTTGTCTTCTTTATGGAGCAATGCTTGGATGCTATCGTGCACACGTGGTTCAGACAGTATGAACGCTGTCTGTTCACGGGTTGACAGTGGACACCCAACGTCAATGTCGTCGTCTTTTTCTGGGGTTGTTGAAGCTCCTTGGCAGGCTGAGACGGTCAAACGGAGCATGAGTGCCTGCTCTACTGTGTTGATCTGATGCATGAGTGGCTGCACTTGCTTGGTTTGTTTGCTTGATGCGTGAGTTTGTCAGGTTCTTGGTTTTCCTAGCATCATTGCCGTGGGCGATTCTTGTTGCGAGACTTGTCTGTTCTAGTAGGTCTTGGTATTTCCACCCCATCACAGCTGAGAAACATCACTCCATCTCTGCATGAGTTTCCCCGCACCTCTCCTGAGTTTTTAGCTTTCTTGGATCTTTCGCGCATTCCGTCGAGAGGTGAGAGAAGCAAAGAGAAGAAAGGATGAGGAACAAGCAGGTGATATTCAGGGACTTTGTTGCGAAGGGAGCCTTCCCCAAAGAGTCAGACATGGAGGTGAGGGAGTCGACCATTGAACTGACGAGTGCTGTCGCCGAAGGCTCCAAGGGAGTGCTGGTGAAGAATCTCTACCTCTCCTGTGATCCTTACATGAGGGGCCGTATGCGGAAGCTCACCGACCCGGCTGAGAGCTATATCCCCTCCTTCCAACCTGGTTCGGTGAGCTCGGCTCAACTCTTCTTTTTTCTTTTGTTCCTTGTGAAAATTTGTGTCATTTTGCGTTGGTTTCTGAGAATTTGACTTTGCATGCTTTTGCTTGCTACTGTTCTTGGATTGTTGATTCTCAGGCTGGCTAAATAGTATTTCAGGACTGGTTATACGTTGCATTTTTGTCACAACTGTGATTCTATCAAAGGATCGTTTCTTTCTTTATGTCCTGTTCTTGTTTATGGGTTGAGTTCTTGTAATCTCTGAGGTACGACCCCATTCGAGGCGCCTTTGAAAGCATACCCATTGTTGTGAATGTGTCCCAATAGTTCCCGAAAAATGTGTTGGAGGATTTGGTGAATTGAAAGAACCGAGTTTATGCTCGTAGGTAGAGAAGCTTTCACGTTTTGCATTTGGGCGGTCCGATGAAATCACATTTAACAAGCCAACACGGCTTGCTTTCATCGCTTCCATTCACTGTGTTAGGATGATGACTGATGAAAGTAGCTTGCACAGGGTATAGAACAAAGAAGTACATAATTGTTTGAAACGAAACAACATTGAACATGAACATGGCTCTGTAAGCATTTTGCTTGTGATTCTGATGAATCGCTTCGAAATTTGTGTTCGCTAAAGTGTGTTAACGTGTCAACACATCTATGCAGCCTGTTACCGGATTTGGAGTGGCAAGAGTCCTGGAATCTGGGCATCCGAATTTCAAGAAAGGCGATTTGGTTTGGGGCCTCACCGGATGGGAGGAGTACAGTCTACTTCCTGCACCAGAGACTTGCTTTAAGATCGAACACACCGACGTTCCTCTCTCTTACTACACCGGTCTTTTGGGTACACTCTTCAATCATCTAACGTATCTGCTCCTTCAATGTTAATGAACTATATTTTTTGCTCCAAGTCTTCCTGTTGATGCACACTTTCGACAGTTCTATCGCAAGTTCCGCAGCACTGTTAGTTGATTGAGTTATGCAACGAGTGTGTAATTCAGGAACTTCTTGATAGCTTCTCTTCTGGATAAGTAAAGTTGTCTCGTGATAGTTAGCCATAGCCGTAGCGCTCCTGCTTTTTAGCTTTGGCAAAATTTTGGCACTCAGTCTAGTTTCTACAAACCTGAACTCTGCAGGCATGCCAGGCCTTACTGCTTATGCCGGGTTTATTGAGTTATGCTCTCCTAAGAAAGGAGAAACTGTTTTTATATCGGCCGCATCAGGGGCGGTTGGTCAGCTTGTTGGCCAGCTTGCAAAGTTGTTCGGTTGCTATGTCGTTGGCAGTGCCGGTAGCAAAGAAAAGGTAATCTTCTCACATTTGTGCAACATTGAATTTCCTCGAATGACAGTTGTTTAGGGAACATCCCCCCTCCGACATGACGCTAATTTGGTTTTCCGATCACATTTAGCATCTGCAAGGATCGCCATGTCGGATGTATATCCTCATCAATCCGCTAAAATAAATGCAGAAGTACTCCCTTTGTTAACTAATCTCTTCATTTCCTCTTTCATTTCCGCAAAATAGGTCGACTTGCTGAAGAACAAGCTCGGATTCAACGAAGCTTTCAACTACAAGGAAGAATCAAATCTGGATGCAGCACTGAAAAGGTTAGTTCAGAACACACTTACGACGATTGAGCGAATCAACCACCTTACATGTATGCGCACGAGCACGAAGCCTGACTCCAGCTGACGGTTTTCCATCTCGAAATCTTTCAGGTACTTCCCTGAGGGGATCGACATCTACTTCGAAAATGTCGGGGGAAAGACGCTGGATGCGGTGCTACTCAACATGAAGCTTCATGGTCGAATCGCGGTATGTGGAATGATCTCGCAGTACAACCTCGAGCAGCCCGAAGGCGTGCACAACCTGATGCAGCTCATCACGAAGCGAGTTCGAATGGAAGGTTTCAATGCGCTTGATTATTATCATCTCTACCCGAAGTTCCTAGAGATGGTTTTGCCTCCCACTAAAGAGGGAAGGATAGTATATATTGAAGACACCGTCGAAGGGCTTGAGAGCGGTCCGGCAGCCCTGGTCGGACTGTTTTCCGGCCGCAATGTTGGGAAACAGGTGGTCCTGGTTGCTCGCGAATGAGTCACTTGTACCTTTTGCACCGGCATAGTCTCTTATGATAGAACTTTGAAATTGAAGGTTTTTACTAGCATAATTGTTATTGGACTACCGTGAAAATAACAACATATTGTGAGGTACAAATTTTCGAAAGAGTGGAGCCTCATAATAATTTATAATTATTTGTTATTTGATTTTTTGTTATTCTTACAATATAGTAAAAACTATCCCATAATAATTTCTTTAAGCTCAACTATTATATTTTTTAAGGATAATTTCAACTATTAGTTAAAAATTTAATGAAAAAGATAAGAAATATGATTCATCATTATGATTTATATCATCGGATCCACAATTTCGAGAATTTAAATACACGCAAAATCCAATTATGGTCTATCCATTATCTTTAGAGTATTTTCATTTCCAGCCCCCTAACTTTGAGGATTCTAATCGATAGACTAAAGTCGTTTATGGTTTTATTGCATCACCTAAATCCTTGCTAAGATGAAGAAGATTATGGAAACATTACGTTATACTAGAAATATTATGTTATATATATATATATATATATATATATATATATATATATATATATTTCATACAAATTACTCCATCTATAAAAAGATATTATGATATTAGGTTTATTATATGTTAAAAAGGTCTAAATAATGTATACAAATCTCCATAATAAACAAACAGGATTGAGAATTCATATATACATATCATAGTTTGGTTTTAGCATCTCTATCAAGTCGTGTCACTGAAAAACATCAAATGTTGGTTAAATTAAATAATGAAATATATGTATACCTAAACAATGTCATTTTCGATTTTGCTATATAATTGTGTTAAAACTTAATTCATCTTAAAAGTTGCCATTCGTATAAAAAAAAAAAAGATGGCTACTTATTCATAATTATTATTTTTGTGTACGTCATTCGTCAATTTTTCATGATAAAACTAATTGGTAATTCATTTTTTGCACAGATAATGCATCTTTTAATTTCTCTACTGTAAAAATTTAGAATTCCTCAAATTTTCATGCATTTTATTTAACCGCCCTTTACATTTCCGATTTTCCACCCCTCCATTTTCTCAATATCCACATTTCCCCCCAGAAGGCATAGAGTGAAATTGGAATCGCCAAACGCTCCTGCCAAAGCCCTTCGCTTCTCCGCCACCGACCATCGACCGCCGCCTCGGAAGCCCCATCGGCGCCGTCGTAGACCGGCGGCTCCGTGGCAACCGCAGCCGCACGTCGCGCCGGGTAGCAGCGACCGCCGCAGTCGCCGCGGCCGCGCTCCACCGTACGCAGCCACCGCAGCATCGGCTGAGCGCTCGCGGCCGCCGCCACAGCCCCCGAGTCCGTCACTCTCTCTCTCTCTCTCTCTCTCTCTCTCTCTCTCTACAGCGACTTCGCGTTCAACTCCAATCGAAATGAATAAGTCACCTTTTTCAAGCTTTGCTTATCCATGTAATTGAACTGCGACTATGAACCTTTTGGGATGAATTGGCCCTGTGCTGCGGCCATTCCTAGTTGGTGTTCAGTAGCGCAGAATGAGTGGCGGCGTGCCAGCCCTTGGCCATTTTAGCGTCCGGAATGCAGTTAGATGTTTCGACTGATTTTGCTGACAAAGTTATGATCTTGGATGGTTCCATAGAGTAATGCTAGGTATGCTAAGATGGGTCTACTAAATCGGTACGTTAGGTGATGCTAGTCGCGGCAGACTGCGAATGGGTTTTAATACAAGCTTGCCGCGTCGCATTGTACCAATTAAGTGAACTGGGCTTAGTATGCAAGCACCGTTCAGTCAATATGCAAGCGTTAGTAGGGGGGCTCTCCGGCGTCATTGTTGAGGTGTGTTTGTTTTTGGCATGATGACTCTTAGTAGAGTTACACGATGAGAAGTCTTTTTGCGTGTTTTGTGATGATTGCACCGTGGTTACTGTCGGTGCTCCTTTGTACTTGACTCAGGAGTTGTTCTTCCACAGGACCTGGAGATGGAGTATACCCTGAATTTGTGAGGTTGAGGCAAGAGACCCCCACCGATGCGGAGATCATTGGCAATATCCTCCCTTGTAAGCTCTTCTCTTTTCATTCTCCCCTCAATATCATAATTGCTTCTGCACGGATGGCCTTGTGTCACTTGTCTAAGTAATTGAGACTTGAATTATATTTGGGCATTGACGTTTTTAATAATTGATCCAGTAAAACTTAGTTAATCTTGCCGTGGTCTTCATCTCCACTGTCCTTCCTGATGATACTGATGTAGTTCTGTTGAGTTCTCTGTTCCTTGAAACCCATAATATAGAGTCCTAAACTTTGCAATGACTTGTAGAGGACTTTTCCCTGTTGTTACATGCTTTGAATCATTGTCAATTTCCAGAAGTTGCATTTGATGGCAATTTTCTTTGTAATTGGCTTATGAGGGGGACTTGTTTTTTAACTGATTAATGATACATTGGAGACTATAACATATGCTGATATTGTTGCTTTGCACAGGTTGGACGTTTAACTCAATATGGAGTGGTTCGTGTCGAGAAACTTGGTTCCAGTTACACTACAATGGTCCAGTCTCACATATATGGAAATTGCACTGGTGGAGCAGAAGAGTCATCATTAAAGGTGCTTACTAAATCATTTTTTGTGTGCTCTGATTGGTAAAATCGGCCCACTTTTTTAGGTTAACTTGTTCTTGGAAATGAAGTAGCATAAGTGATAAACATAAGAAAACACAAGTTCTGCCCTCTTTCTTTTTAAGGGAGGCCTGAGGTTGTCCCCTCCTGTCAATGTATCCTTGTAGGTCCAGTAATAATAACATGTTTTTGGAGAATGGGTTATTGCTTGTTTAAGGAATTAGGGATTAATCTTTTTTGATGGAGCTTCTGTTTCTTGTGTATTCAACCCCATTATTGATCGTATATATGCCTTTAACCTTAGATTTGCAGGTGCCTTTTTAAGTCATTCTTTGTGTTTACTCTTTCATATTCTTTGCATTTACTCTTAGGTTGATGCACCTTTACTATACCATCTGTAGAAAACATGCAGCAGGTACTGCAATTGAATGTGCCTTGTAAGCTTTTTATTTAACAAGGGAAAATGATAGGATTGAAAAGGTGAAGTTTGATGTAGGCCTATTGCTATAGAGAGTTTCTTAGGAATCCCTTTGTGCTTTTTAATGTAACGGTTCAATTACATGTGCTCCATGGCTTGCTTGATTCGACTTGTACGCCTTTCATCCAAAATCCTTGACATAATTTTTCTCTGTGGTGCTTCTCAATATCTAAAAATAACATCTGCTGTAACTGTATATCTCCTCAACCTCCTTGGTAGATAGATGGCCTTTTCAGTCAACTTTCCTTGCTCACTCATATGGAATTCTCTTTTGTGGTTTGAGATATTTGAAGGCTTCATTTAGAAGCTGCTCTCCTACGATGGTCATTGAAGACAGAAGAATATGTTGACACAGAATGCGCTAGGTCTGCTGATGTTAGAAGGTTCACATTTGGCATTGGTGGTAACCTAGTTTATTAGTGAAGTAAACTTCTAGATCAAGTGCAGATGCTGAGTATACAGTTGTGACAGGAGATGTTATCACACTTATTTTACCTGAAAAATTAGTTGAAGTTGTAGGACTAAAAGTTGAGCAACTGATCTTACTCTATTGTGATGAAAAAGCGACTGCTATTGGCATTGATCACAGTCTGGTTCAGTGTGTTAGAACAGGACATACATTGAAATTAACAAGAATTTCTCAAGTGAAACTAGACAACGGGCTCATTTGTAGATCTTTTGTGAAGTCCATAAAGTGACTGGTAGATATTTTCACCTTGGGCTAAGAGTATATTCATTTTTATTCCCTTGTTTGCAAGATGGGCATGGAAAATATCTAGCCTCCATCATGAGGGGGGCATACCAAGAGGGTTTTTTCTTTTTGGTGGGTGGCTGACATGTAATATTAGGTAGTGTCATATTGATAATCAAGACATATGTATTGGGTGTAACTTGTATCGTACAACTTACCTTTCTATGTTCTTCTGTCTTCTTTCAATCCCCAAATCACGTCAGAAAAGTATTCATTTTGAAGTTCCCATGGCATATGCAGATTTAGTGGTCTATTGCAAATTTTTAGAACTGTTGGTGTATGGACAGACCTGTATGTGCAGGATGTTCCCCGATGATTAGCCTTCCAGTTTATCCTTCACCTCAACCAACTTCAAAATTCATTGCAATCATATCTGTCTTAAGTTTCTTTTTTCGTAGTTGCGGTTGTTTGACTTGAACTTGGTGATTGTATTGCAGGTAGAGGGTGATGCTCATGCTGCCTTACATGGTGGGCAGGAAATAGAAAGATCACAGAAGCCCAGGATCGGAGAAAATGTTTCAAGAAACGATAGGTTCAATTTTCTAATTAGCACAGTAAGTATTACTGGATGGAAGTAGTTCTTGAACATGAAACTTCATAGAACACTGCTCCATAAATGAAGCTAATATGAGAGTTATTCCTCTAATTTGCCATATATTAGGATAGAAAATCACATTAGCAGGAAGTTGACTGATAAGTAGAATCTAATTATATTCCAGGAAATTTTGGAGTGTGAGTTAGTATAATTGTGTGAAAGCTTGTCATACACTGAAGGTAAATTGGCATGAAAATCATGTGATGAATGTCTCATGTCACTTTGTCAATTTAGGTAAATGATGCAGCATGAATAACCAAGCAAGCTGAGAGCCATCATCAGTGGAAATAGCTGCACTAGAATCAAGTTTTCTTGTAAATAGGCATTGTATTTTCAACAACTCAAATAAGAGACCTAATGGGTTTACAATTCTTCTTTTAGCTTGAGTTGTAGTATCAAGTAGATTTCTTGGGTTTCTATTTATAATGGAATTGGGTTCTAGTTTCCTATTGCTACTTGGAATAGGATTTGAAGGGCTTTTTAATAACGTTATTAATTCATCACGTTTATTGAAGTATTATAACTCCTATGCTTTTTTTGCTATTGTGATGCCGTTTTATATTTTAAGCATGATGCTTAAGGTGTGGTGTTTATGAGCTTTATGTGTGATGTTTAAAAGAATTTACTGTTCTTTATTTAGGCACTGTGCTCAAGACCTCCTAAGCATCATAATCTAGGGTTCTTAAGCATCATTTCAATGAATGAATTTCATCACACAACTCCATAGCAAACAAATGCTAAAATGTCAAAATTTATCATTAATATCATATCATATTTAAAAATTCTGTTATAATGTATTCCAACTTGAAATCAGATACTTATATAGAAAACATAGATCCTACTTCAAATAGAAATGAGAAACCTAATGTCCTGTTTAAATAGAAAAGGAACTTGACTAAATTCTTAATGACTTGGATCAAAGCCAACTGATAAGACTATTAATCTATTAAAACTCTTACTATTGAAACATAGGTCCATCATCATCTCACTAGCAAATTGTTTCATTTTGTTTGCTGCATCATCATGCTATATACTCTCCCTAATTCTTCCTTCCAAGATCCTCATTCCATTCATGTTATGACCGGCTGCTGAAATGCTGAGCTGCAACTAGTCGCTCTTTATTGCATAACTTCTTCCTCAATATACTTTGTCATATACTTAGTCTAGCTTCCGTTGGTAGTATCTAGCTTTGTCAATCACCCTCAGAAGGCCCTGCTATAATTTAAAATCCATTTGACTTCATCTTATCAACAACCGTGCCTAATCAGAACCCCCAAATAAGTTTTGACATGCAAAGCCATTGGGAATGGTTTCGGTTTGCAAATGCACTCTTGGTTTTGTGTAGCAACTTAATCTTCTTCCACTTGTTGACTTTATTGAAGAATTTTTATAGACATTTCTTCAGGTAATATATTTGTGCATTTTCTCATTGCTTTACTTCTTAAAAACGACAGCTCTTTGATCTGAAGGACAGCAAACAATCAGTTTATGGTGCTCTGGATGCCTGGGTTGCATGGGAACAAAAATTTCCGCTTGCTTCAATTAGGAGGGCATTGATTGTTCTTGAGAAACAACACCAGTGGCATAGGATAGTCCAGGTAATCTCAGTAGAATTTCCCTGAGAAACATTTGCTGTGAGCTGCTAAAATTGTTAAATTTTGTATGATGAATGTCTTGTTGATCTTTGTTTCAGAAGAAGTGTGAGATTTTGTAGTTCTTTTCTATTTTTGTTCTTTGAGCTTGCCGCACTCAAAAGGTAGTGCACTATGAGCAGTCAGTCTGTCTGACTTTAGACCTGGTTTTGCCTTGCACTTTTAGGTAATTAAATGGATGCTGAGCAAAGGACAGGGAAACACAATGGGTACATATGGAATGTTGATCCGGGCTCTAGACATGGACCATAGAGCAGAAGAAGCCCACAGATTTTGGGTGAAGAAAATTGGTAGTGATCTACATTCTGTACCATGGAGTCTATGCACCAGCATGATAGCGATCTACTATCGAAACAATATGCTGGAGCATCTTATAAAGGTAGGAATTCTGTGGAACTTAAGATTCACATGCTTCGAGTAAAAGGACATTATGACGTGAAACTCTGACCAACGAGCTAAACTTTAACTTACAAGACCATGGTAGTCTTTGACAAGAAGATTTTCAGAAATTCTTGAATTCACGAGATGTTTGCGGCGACATCCTGATAATGATAACTACCAAATCTATGAGGCCTCAGCAAAGTTCTGAAAGGAAATTTTATGCATAAGCATGGAAAAATTAAATTTTACATCAAGTTTCCTGTGAACTACTTAAAAGAGAGTTTCTGCTGCTCAATCTCATATTAAGAAGGTTCATATGGAAATGATTTTTGGATTGCATCCTCCCCTCCGTCTCTCTCAAATACCATCTTTTGCTACACCAAGCTGTCATTTCCTTTTTGGAACAACTATTAAAGAATATTTAAATTTAAAAAATTCAGTGATTTTTGAATAGTTGCCCGTTGTCTATCTATTTTGTTTATTATGTTTAGATGATTATGATTAATTAGTCCATCTCTAGCTTGTTAGGAGCTGGCTTTTCTTTTTGTTTTCCTACAATTCCCTGAACCTTATACATTTTACCTTGTTAAATGTGAAGCTTTTCAAAGGCCTTGAATCTTTTGATCGGAAGCCACCAGAGAAGTCAATAATTCAGAAGGTGGCAGATGCATACGAGGTTTCAGGCCTAGTTGAAGAGAAAACGAGAATTTTAGAGAAATATGATTATCTTTTCACCGAATCACCCAAAGGCTTCTTGAAACATACCAAATCCACTTCAAAGAAGGGGAAGAAATCAGGTCAGTAATCTAAGAATATATTCTTTACCGTCGCCATACTCAAATATTAAAGTCATATGCAAATCTGGCAGATTAATTTCTGTGTAATGAAAACAAATGGTGCTGATTGGAGCCAATATATGATGGTAGTGAATTTGTCATCTCGAGTCCAAAAGAAAGAATTTCGTATTGGTTCATGTATGTGAAATCAAAGTAGTGGACGGGATTTGTTTTCCTGCCAATGGCGTTATGATGTCTAATATTGGTGTGGTGATAATAAATTTTATGCATACCGTTGCTCAAATTCCCCAAAAAGTTAATGTGATACATGTTCTTTTGAGTGTTCAACATCGATGGTTCTGTTGAGCTGTTTTCCTTTTGAAACTTCTCTGAGCAGATAGCATTTCGCATCTCTTATATTTTTCAAAGTTGGACCTGCCATTTAATCCATGTATCGTCTCTTAATACTGTCCTTCAGGTCAGAGGACAAAGATGGACCTGCCATTAGAGCCTTCAATGAAGACAGACACACACAACCAGGATTAATGACGAGACCGGGGTGCGGCTTTTGCTGAGCATTTCCTGGTGTCCTTTGTCATGTGATATTCAATGGCCAAACCTTTTGATGGTTGTGGCATTTGGAAGCCTTCTAACAACAAGAAAAGGGAGACACGGCGATGGCTAGACCATAAGAGCAGAATCAAATGGATTTGGTCTTTCACACATAAGGAATGTAATCAAAAATGACATCGAAACGATTTTTTCTTCTATACCGGAAATGTGCACGAGGCCGGTTTCAGAAATGAAGATGGAGAGTATCAATTTTGACTTAGAGAAAGTATGTTGGTAGAACAAATGTGTTATGTGGATACTATGATTGATTTGTCATTTCATAGTATAATTATGCTTTTCAATTATAGCATATGAGGTGGTTATGGGAGTGAATGTAGTCTGCAACACAGCAATTTTCTGGCTCCTAAGCAATTGTTGGATACTAAAAATGCCACGTCCCAACTTCTCGGTTAAATTTCCACTTTGATGTTGTGTCCGGATTGTATTAGTGTGTCTGTGCCGAAAATGACCACACCAGATCGGCGCGGCATTTCTTCCTGTTAGTCCTGTGTGACATGAGGACTTCTAGCAAATCAAGCAAGAAAACCTCGACACCAAGCTCATCGTACCATCTGGGTTCTGAACCCACGATGCAACCGTTTATCTTGGATCAGAAAGGTAGACACGAGGTTTGGAAGATTAGCCAAAGGAAGGGGAAGGAAATCTACCCCGACTTGGCCAAGTAGGATAAAATCATCAACAATATCAAATTTAAGAAGCTTACATGCAGTGAGAACCTTCAGAACATTTTCATATCAGACTTGAGTTGCCCAAACTTCATGGCGAATGCAGCAAGGTATCTTACTCGGTTTTCCCATGTATTTCAATTGAAGGTATCACAAGAACACTAAGTTCATAATCGTTTCGGAGATGGTAAAATTGTTACTTACAAGAATTGTAGAACTGAATACACTCTTTCGGTGTTTTTAGTATAGTGCTCCAGCGGCATGTCAGTTTGAAATGTCGCTCCCAGCCATGCATCATGAGATGTCTAGACAATGATAAAAACGCAATTTCCTTGGATTTGGCCAAAATCAGAAGAAACATGAATTCATTTTGATTATCAGTGTTGTAAAGCACTTCGAATAGAGATTGGTGAATCTAGCACAGAGCCTCTGGATATCAGATCATGGTTCAAGAATAAAATAATGACTGTTATATCGTCGTGAAAATGCCGCCGAACCTTCCTGTCGATTTTGCGAAGATCTGAATAACGCATTTCTCGCTTTTTTGCGGCTTCTTGGAGAGCAGCCTTAATCAGCCTTTTGGCACTTCCCTGGGGGGGAAAAAAGAAAAATAATAAAAGAAAAACAGAAACTTGCCCATAAATACTCAGGAAGATTAGTCAGTTCAGAGTGCCAACAGAGCTAATTTATTTTCCAACACTTTTAAGGTAAAATAAAGATGGACTGCATAGGAATGCCTAGTAATGTAAAATTCATGCAAACTAATAAGAAGAAGCAATCTCAATGCTCATGCGAAAAATGTCATAACAAATGTTAAGTCTCCATGGAAGAAAAATGTTCATGAAAGTTCTACAGAGAGAAAATCTTACCGCCCGAGGATGGCTGTTGACAATCTCTACTGCTTTCTCATTAGTCAAATGTTCCCATAGGCCATCAGATGCAAAAATAAGAAAAGAATCATTTGGATGAATAGGGTGAGAGATAATTGCTGGATCAGCAGTTAAAATAGGCATCTTCAAAGGCTGAGGAAGTCTGAATTTTGGATTAAGCGGTTCCGTGTTGAACCGTGCATGCTTCAGGTACACATCACCAATAGACCTAGAAATCTGTGCATTTAGGTGCACAATCAGATCAGAATTATACCAGTTTTTTTCTATTCAAAAGATGACATCAACAACAAAAGGCAATCAATATCAAGTTGTAGATAAACTCCATGGCTGAAATGTACTTATCGTAGGAATATCAAGTGCATTCAGGTGCATAATCAGATGAGATTCATATTGGTTTTTTCGAATCAAAAGATGACATCAACAGCAAAAGGCAACCAATGACATCAATATCAAGTTGTACATAAACTCCATGGCTGAGATGTACTTACTGTGGGAATATTTAACTATTAAATCTTACATTTATCTAACAATTTAAACTTTTGGAGCAGTTGGTTGTGATTCCACAAGATTTCCACTTATCATCATAGAAGGTATCAAGTTTCCCCTATGTGACTAGCTAGCAAGTTTCTCTATTATTTTTTCATATAAAAAACTAAATAGCATCTCTCACTTCTTTTAAGCTATAACATCCACAGACCACTTAACATAACTACCTTTTGTCAGCTATTTTATAAATAGTACTCAATAATCTGAACCAACTTCAATTCTCAACACAAATCCACATGACCTTCCAAACATATTTATCATAGTAATTTTTTATCATTACGCATAAACATGTCAAAACCGACTTTAATTGTGGATTTGGGGTAAGTATGAATTGCGTGATTAAACAGAATTAAAAGTTATCTAGGTTGTCATTGGTCGCGAGGAAAGGAGTATCTAGTTTGTCCCAGAATTTCCAATAGACAATAAATTTCAACCCATAATTAGAAGCACGCAATCTCGTCTACTCTTCACTACATAAAAAGTTAAAAACCAACAAGATGACAACAACGACAAGTTTCATGCTCTAACCACCACGGAACCCGAAAACATAGAATAGCAAAATTTACAGCAGTCATCATTTAAAAGATTCCTTCACATGTTGTGAGAAGGTGGAGCCCAATGCTCTTGTGATACTTAAAGACTGAGGGAATTAATGGGAAATCTGTCCAAACGATCCTCCATTTGGAAGCTTAATTAAGAAGAGAAAGAGACAGAATGGAGTGCTTTCTTTCTCCATAAAAGATATAATTCATTTATAAAAATTAGAAGATCTTCCCAATCAGGCTTACATTCAGATCTTCATACCATAATTAACTGAAGATCAACTCCAGACACTGTTTAAAAATTTGAAAATTGGATCTAGGTACAAGCTAAAACAAAACAAAGAGAAAATTTTCAATCAGCCAGCAGCATCGCATAAATTGTTGAGCTAGAGACAAATACCTGAATTATGCCTTTCACTCTCCAAACTCCATGTCTGGGAACAACAATTTGGGGGTCATTTGGGTGTAGCTCTTTAAGTTCCTGCCTGACAGACTCAATATTCGCATTATGCTCTGCTGATAGCTGTATGGCAGCAATGCCATCTGTATTGCCAACCTTCTTGCCCAATACTACCCGAGAGTCGCCAAGGTTTGCTACAAAGAGGGTCCTCTGATGTATCACTCCAACTAGACAGCAGGAACCACAGGAAGCTATATTCGGCTGAGTACTCCATAACTCTGACACAAGGGCTGTAAATCCCTCCTCCGTTTCTTGATATGCCCTTTGAATGGTGTCGCGTGTCACAACTCCCTCCGCTTCAGCTGATAATGCTGCATCAACACAAAGCCTAAGAGCGCCAAGATAAGAAGGCCCCTCCTTAAATAGCACAATTACACAAAACAAGGGAAAAGACAAGATACGGCAAAAAAAGCTATGGATGCCTCCCCATTAACCATGGCATCCACTGGTCTTTCTCTCAATCCCAGTTTCAACTAGGCCCATCCTACAGGCATAGCTAAGTTTAATAAGATGAAGAACATGCGCACTCGCACAGGAGAGATGATTCAGATCCGGATGCATTTAACTGTGCCTGATATAAGCTTCTGAAAGTTCAAAAGCAGAAGTTGAGCAAAGTTCTCTCTCAAATTCTCTTACCAAATTGGACCCAGCTACATCCTACTCGAAATGAGTCTGCTAATCCAAGATTCATTACAAATTGAACATAATTATGAGCCAAAACTAAAATAAGTAAATTAATAAAATCTGCATGCAGTACTTCACAAAGGGTATGCTTAGTCGGCAAGAACGAAATGGCTATGTGCGCCAACCTCTATAAGCCCAAACGATCAGAACCCAATAAAAATTTCAGCAAACCCAGAAATCTCTGCACAACTTCGACACGAAACTTCCAACGAATGAGAAAACCCACCACATAAAAATCCTCAATTCATCAACAACATTCCGATCGATCAAAGGGTTCGACCTCGGGGAAAGTTGATCATCAAGAAACGGACCTTGGAAGTGCCGGAACAGATGATCGCACACGTACCGGGCGGCCTCGGGCCCGCCGTGGCCGTCGTAGACGCCGACGAACGTCCCGAACCGGCCGGACTCGATCTGGCTCTGGTCCTCCAGCACCTGGTTCGCCTGCACGACGGCCATGGAGAACTCCCCCGTCGCGCACCTCCCCAGGTCTCGGAACCAGAGCAGCCCGTCCTTCCCTTCCCTCCCCCAACCGCCGCCGCCGTCGCCGGAGCCGGCATTACTGTTGGTCCCGAAGGGGTTCCAGCACGAGGAGAGCAGGCTCATCAAGGCCTCGAGCATCCCACATCGCTCGTCGCCGCCAATGCAGTAACCGCCGCCGCCGCCGCCGCCGCCGTCGGATCCGGAGGTGTCGAGATCGCCGGAGTCGAGGGTGGCCGCCGGGGAGATCGGGGGTTTTTCCAGGGCTCTCTGGAGGTTTCTAGCGGTGGCGCGTCGGGTGGGAAGAAGAAGACGAAGAGCTCATCGCTACCTGACTTTCTCTCTCCTCTCCTCTGTCGCGTAGAGAGAGAAAGAGGGGGGGATGTACGTGCGCGCGTGCGTCGACGCTTCCTGCGATTTGTAAATGTAACACGATGTCTTCTGGACTGGAGGGATATTAGGCCAACAATTCGGTTGAAAGAACCTCCCGACATAAGTGAGCCCCCCTTAATTATTGGACAGGAGTAGACCCTAGACTCCTAGAGTTCGGACGAAATAATTTAAGGACATATTCAAGTCTCCTTAATTATTGGGTAGGTGTAGACTCCTAGACTCTTAGGTAGCGCATGATAACGCTCCTATTTCTCCCAATTTCTGTTCTTTTATTTTCTGGAAAAAAAAAAAAAAAAAACAGAAATCTGTTTGGTAAAATATTTGTTCTCGGGAATAATTTCTCAATTTTTTGTTCCCGTTTTGTTTCCAAGAACAGTTTTGAGAAGCAAAAAAAAAAGTTGATTTGTTCTAAACAATTTCTAAGAAAGTAATTTGATTTTCTTTTCTAATTTTATTTTCTTACCGCGACCACTGTCAACCGCCCGGAGCCACCGCCCACCGCCACCGCTGCCGGTCGACCGAATTTGTTATCATGTCCAATGTTTAGGAATGTCCACTGGATCAGACAAACCTGGATACATCTAGATAAAAACATCGAATAAAAAATTCGGGGAGGGGGTGGGATAAGCCCGGATTGGATAAAAAAAATTTAAGGAAAGAAAGAACTTAACAAAAAGAGAAGATATCACAAGCATCTACGTCAAATGGATGCATCCACCTCTCCAATTCATTTGTCAGGCCTCTTCTTCCACTTCTTCTCCCATCTTCGCTTCTTGTACGCTAGCAATTAGGTGCCCCTTCCTTTGGATCATGGGCTTGCTAAATCTGATGACCAAGTACGTTGGACGTCTCAAAGGAAGAGGGGAAGATGGTGATGGTGATGAAGCAACTATAAATCTTTGGTATCGTTGATAATTTGGGATCTCGATTGATTTGAGGCAATGCAAATACTACTTCGATGGTCACCTAAAATTCCCCCACCCCCCTCTCTATCATAGTCTAAGATTTACTGATTTGCATTGCCGTTGCACAGCAATGTTAGTACTCGTTGTTTTCAATGGTGGCCATTATAGAGGTGGTCACAATTCTTAGATCTAGGGCTTTTCCATGGCCTTTAATTAATTGAATTTTCTATTTTTTAATTTTATAATTTAATTGAATATCATATTTATTTTTTAATCTTATCCTAAAGTGTGCCAAACACTTGATAGGATTAAGATATGTCCGCATTTATTATCCAAAGGATTTAATATCCTACTTTATCATATCCTATCCTGATTATTATCCCGACGACCAAACACAACTTAAGTATATTATGACGTTTTATACTCAATTACCATTGAACTAAAATACCATAATAATATTGGGTACAATCTCGCATCGTGCAAGACCCATTGCCCTCCTATGATTTGCAGATTCGTATCGCCTCGACATACTAAATATTCAAGCATGATCGGCGACCGCTATTATTAAATGCTGGAATGTGGATCATACTTATGTCGTTTCATTGATTAAATAAATGTCGAATCTTATAAATGTTAAGCATGATTAGGCTCATCTAGAAGCTCTTCCATCTTCAAGTATAATTAATTCGTTCAATATGAAAAGGAGAAGCAAAGCGCAGAGAACTTATTCGAGGCGGCTCCTTCGGCCGGCTGGCCGGCCAGCCCGCCTTCGATGGAAGGCTCTCTGCATTGATAATGTCATTAGGAATCCGACCAAAATGCAACCTCAATCGACGGCTCATTCAGTGATAAAGGATGGGGAGGGGCGACCTGCGCTAGGTCTCATTCCCCTCTACAGCGCCGGACGGACTGATGCATCGACCATTTCAGCGGGGGAATGGAAGTACACAAAACATCGATTCGTCCGACCGCCTTTGAGATCGAAACAGATCTCATGGCTATTTTTATTGCAAAGTTCAAACCACGACGAGAGGTTACAAACATGCATGCTCTGCTGTCCTCTACAATCTGGCAGCAGGTTTCTTTGAGCCCCGTCCTGCTATGAATTCCTGCATCTTCTTGAACTGCTCCTTGGTCATTCCATTGTAGTATTCATGGGCCCTTTCCTGTGGAATGCAAACGGAAACATGTCATCGCAACGAATATTCAAGGCGAGAAGTACGCGTAAAAAAGGGTGCTCGGTTCGACAGTGTTGAGTTGAGAGACAAGTAAGACTGGTTGGTAATTGACTGACTGCTAGGGACAGCTAAAATGCCACGGGGAAATTAGTCACCAGGCGCCGACATCGGTGACTCTCTTTCTTCTTGTTCCTTTTGTTTCGCAACGCATTCAAAACACGGAATCTAGGTTCTGCACTGGGAGGTCTAATCTCGACCAGGTCCGTACGAAGAATTTCAGAAAGCTCCAACTTTAACAGAAGTCTAAAGTGCCATAGGTGCCCCCATCAGAAACATGGTACAACCGAACAAAGAGGCCACGAGTAGAAGACGAAATTCAAGAAGGTGTACGACAGTAACAAGAGCTACGGCACCGCTCACATTAGCCGGTTATGTGGAGAACTTACTGTTACTCTTGACTTGGTCTTCAAATATCTCCTCTTTCAGAATTCTAGTTTCATTAGCTAGTTTTGGTATTTTCCACAGAAAAATAGAACTGAAGATCAGCTCTTTCTTAACAGACTTGATACGCACAAAAGATGCATTATAGAATTAATGGATCCATAGATGCTGAAGAGTAAGAGATGTAATTACCTTCTCCAATGCAAGTGCATGGCCTAGGTCCAGCTTCAAGCCATCGTTTATGACCGACTTGTACCTCAAAACCAGGTCATGGTTGTTCTTGATGATGGCCTCAGCAATTTCTCGTGCCTTCTTCAGCAACTGACCTTCTTCAACCACATAATTTACGAGACCCAATCGCTCAGCCTGCTCGGCAGTAAGAGGCGTGGCCGTAAGAGAAACTTCGCGAGCTTTATTGGGTCCTATGATTCGCGCGAGCTTCTGAGAGAGACCCCATGAAGGAAAGATTCCAAACCTGCAACGACACGCATTCGACAACTTCAACCAATGAAGAAGCCGCTTCTGTGAATTACTCAGAAAGTAGACCACCGCAATGGAGCGAGAACAAAACACCGAAAGAGTGCTCTGCCAAGGTAATGGGGAAAACCACCGAGTGGTCTTCTCTCTAGCCAAACACCAGGAAAGTATTTCCTTTCGCAAGAATAGAAGTCGAAGCTCTTGGGAGTTGGGACCAATCCTATGTCCCTTGAAGAACCAATCTTTCATCGTAGCTTGTCATACCCAAGTTCATCTTGTCTAATTCTCAAACAACCCATTTGTGGAGAGCTACACTTTGCATAGCAATTACGATATAAATTGAACTTCGATGCGATGCGACAAGCTACGAAGAGAAATAGGTCTCTCGAGGAACCATAGAAAACCCCATCCAAGCTCTTGGCAACGAATTTTGCGAACCACTCGCGACAAATTTTGGCATGTCGCCATGATTTTACAAAACAAGCATAGCGAGCTCAGCACATCATCACTGATCCTATCAAACCAAGACGCCGAGGTAAGATAGCCGCGACCCGACAAGTTGACGGAAAACCTCCTTCTACGAGACACAAATTCAGCAGGAACTTGGACACACGCACGTTGGCAACATCAATTCGCATGAACCCGAAAGCGATGGCCAATTGCCCCAAGCAAAACAGGGAGAAAGCCAACGAATCGCTCACCTGGCATGGGTATCGATGAACTTGGCACCCTTCGCGGCCACCAGGATGTCGCAGGCGAGCGCGATCTCGAACCCGGCCGTCACCGCGAACCCGCCGATCGCGCCGATGATGGGCTTGGGGCACCGCTCCATCTGGGCCACCGGGTCCGTCTCCGCGTCCTTCACGTCGCCCTTGAACACGTCCTCCGCCGCCGTGAGGTCCACGCCGGAGCAGAACGCGCGGCCCGACCCGGACAGCACGATGGCCCGCACCGAACCGTCGGCGCCGAGGCTCCGGAAGGCCCGGGCGAGGTCGACCATCATCGGCCGGGTGAGGGAGTTCAGGGACTTGGGGCGGTTGATGGTGACGGAGGCGACGCCGTCCGGGCGGCGCTCGACGAGTATCAGGGGCTGGGGTCCGCCATCGCCGCCGTCGACCGGAAGGAGTTCGACGAAATGCTTTTCTTTATGCGGGAATGGATCTGCCGATGCGATTCTGTGCGTCGATGTGCGTGCCGGGAGATGGGTGACCAGCTATGTACCACGGATACGCAATAGCACAGGCACGGGACGCAGACACGCGAGATGATACAATACGATACATCGTTACATTATTTTTAAAAAATAAATAATTTTGATATTTTATGACACATTATTATTAAATAAATATTTTTATTTTTAATTAATTTATTTTAAATTCACAAATAAATAAATAAATTACAATGAATTTATACTAATAATATTAATAAATCTATTCTTAAGAAATTTAAAAAATATATTCATAATTAATGCATAACCATATTAAAAGATGTTTTTAACTTTAATAAAAATTATAGATAAGACTAATGACTAATAAAAAAATAAAATCAACTTTATTTAAATAAATTTATGATATTTTATAATCATCAAAATTTATTAATATTTAATATTTAATATTTTTATTTTTTGAAATAATTTGTTAACTCATTTATTTATTTTTATTACAAAAATAACTTTACCGCTCAAAATTATTTCCTCTCTTTTTTTTCCTGAACTCTGGTCCCCAAAAATCGTTTTCCTCCCCCATTTTCTCTCTCCCCTCCCTCCCCCGTTCCTCTCTCCCCTATACCCCACACCACCCCCAAATCTTGCCCTCAATTTCTTCCCTCCTCCTCTCTCTCTCTCTCTCTCTCTTCCTCCCCCACGTCAGCACTTGCCACCCCAAGATCTTCCGTTGATTTCTCCCCTGCTCTCTCTCTCTCCCCCTTCCCCTCGATAGCACCCGCTCCCCGCCCCCATCAATCACCCCCATCCACCCCTGCTTCCCCACGGTAGGGGTGTTAACGGTTCGATTCGGTTCGGTTTTTGAAAAACGGAACCGAACCGAACCGTTAGAAAAATCTTCCGAACCGAACCGAAGTTTTGGTTCGATTCGGTTCGATTTTTCGGTTTTTCGGTTTTTCGATTTTCGATTTTTAACCTTTGGTTTTCGGTTTTCATTTTTTTTTCTGTTAAACTTAGAGTTCTCCACTTTTATTTCTCCACTTTTATTTGTTGGTTCGGTTCGGTTCGGTTCAGTTCGGTTAACCGATAAAAACCGAATCGAACTAAAAAATTTCGATTTTTAATGAAAACTGAACCGAAAAAACCGAATTTTTCGGTTCAGTTCGGTTCGGTTTTTGGTTCGATTATTGACACCCCTACCCCACAGTTTATCTCTTCCCCACCCCACGCCACCTCCCCTCCTCGGCCCCGATTTCTTTCATCGTCACGCCACCCCCTCTCCAGCCCAGTTTCTTTCCATCATCCCCCACCACCCTCCCCCTCGCTAAAACCCTATCCACGACCTCTTCTTCCTCCTCGTCACACAACTCTTTCTTGATCGTCTCATCACAATCGCTCGCTAGAAAGACCCTCTTTCGCATTTGCAACCTCGCCGCCAGCCCTCCATCACAGCGTCGCAAACGCAGCCCTCTGGATCGCCTGCTCTTCCTTTGGCCCTCCCTCACCGTCTCGGCCTCACCTCCATCCTCCATCGTCATCCTCTCTCTCGGACACTCGCGTCAGAACGTGTCGAGAAAAGTTGACCACATATCAGGATTCCTGACATGTGTTGACCACATGTCCAAACGAGTTCGAGATTGTCGGACACGTCAACACGTGTCGGACACGACACAAAAGCTCCGGCAACGTGTCGGTGCATCATAGGTGACTAGGCCCATCCCTAACATTAATTAAATAATAACTCGAATAGATTTAATAGTACAATATGAGGAAAAAAAGTTGAAAGGTAAAGTTGGTAACTTGTAGTTGATCAGATGGTAAGTGCTCTAAATAATGTTAGCCGTTTCTTATTTGATTAAAAAAGCGATAATTTACTAGGAAATAAGTTTCAAATACAAATACGAAAGCTAAAATTAGTTGGTAAATACTTCTAAAAATATGACCAAGTAAATCTGATAAAGCCAGTAAATTGAAATGAGAACTAGTTATTTTGACAACAGTTGACCCAACCGTAGGCTATGAAGCACGGACACGTTGTCCATGCTTCCGTGTCGTGTCCGACACGTGTCGGAGCGTGTCGGACACGTCGACACGCTCGGACACGGCCGGACACGCGGTCAACGCGTGTCGAATTTTTCGACACGCGGTCAACTTTTTTCGACACGCGTGTCGATGCGTGTCCGGAAGATTGATGGAGGGCGAAGGCGAGGGAGGGCGAGGGAGCAGAGGCCGCGAGCGCCGGCGAGATGAAGCCACGAACGGACCACCGCGACGGCGAGAAACGGCTAGAGAAAGAGCCGAACAGAGAGAGAGAGAAGAGAGAAGGCAAACTCCTGCCGGCGAGACGCAACCACGAACGGACCACCGGGACGGCGAGAGACGGCCAGAGAGAGCGGCGAGGGCTGCCACTGTTGCGATGGATCGGCAACGAGAGGAAGAGGAGAGGAGGGAAGGGGGTCGAGCGACGAGCGGCAAGGAAGAATCAGCGGCTCGCTAGGGTTTTCATAAAGAAACCCAAAAAAATAAGAAGGAGAACTGATGGCGTGAGGGGGAGGAGAAGTGACAGCTTACCTGTCACTGTCAAGTGGTGGGAGGAGGGAAAAAAGTGAAAAAACTTGGGGTGGAGGGAAAAGGACGAACGAAAGAGGGGGTGAATTTTGGGGATTGTTTTTTTAACCGAAAAAATAAATAAATGAAATTAAAAAATAATTTCGAAAAATAAAAGTATTAAATTTTAAATAATGATAAATTTTGATTATGGTAGAAATTTATAAATTTATTTAAATAAATTGATTCTAATTTCTTATTAATTATTAGTTTCATCGATAACTTTTGTTAAAATTAAAAAAATGTTCCTCATTAACTATAAATATATCTTTTGAATTTCAAATGAATTGATTTGTTAATATTATTAGTGTAAATTTATTATATGCTCTTTTTTTAATTAATTATGTATTTATGAATTTGAATCAAATTAATTAAAAATAAAAATATTTATTTAATATACAACGTGTCAACGTGTCGGAATTCTCTACTTTTTAGAAATGAAGTGTCGACGTATCGTATCGTGTCGGACACTCGTGTCGTGTCGAGTGTCGGTGCTTACATAGACCATAGGTAAGTAGTTTGTGTTGGTTGAGAGTCTCTTATTTATTGCCGAGATCAAAAGTTCAAAACCTGCAATTGCTAGCATTGTACGTGGGAGGCATGATGTTGGAATCCTATGCTAGTCTCTCCCGAGGTATAGGGGCCTAGCCCTTTGGTGTCGTCCGGGCACGGGTGGCCCATGGTGGAGTCCTCGGTTACCAAAAAACAAATGCCTCAAATAAGATTTAATAATTTCGAACTAGTGGGTACTTAGAAAAAATTGGTAATTCCATGTAAGAGTTAGTAGTTTTAATAAAAGTTGCCAAGTTATTGAAAAAGTTGATAATTTGAAATCGATCAAATGAATTGACGCAAATTAGAGATGGTAACCTTATTAAAAAAAATAAGTTGGTAATTAAATGTAAGAGTCATAATTTGGACACAGTTAAATCGTATAGACATTTGTAAGCGCCTCAAGTAGGAGTTGATGACATTAGACTAATTGATACATTCATCAATGAAAGAAAGTTGATAACTTCTAATCAATAAATCCAACATATTTGGTTTGTAACTTGTATAAAAGTTGGTAAGTTGAAAAGAAATTGTTGAGAAGTAACTCAAGTTGGTAATTTGGTATCAAGGAATTGGTCAATAACTTCAACAAAAGGTGGCATGCGGAAAATCGCTCAAATGAATATCAATGCTACTTTTTAACTCAATCCGAGAGAAGTTGATGATTCTTTCAAATTGAGATCCATAGTTTCACAAGATCCAGCATTAGTACGCTATCCAAAATGTAATAAATACTCAAATAAAGATTGGTAAATTTTTAATATGATAATTGGTAACTTGCCAACAAATTATCAGATGAGTAATTTACCAGACGATTTTTTGTTACCGATCTCGTCCAACATTCAACATCGCATTTTTGCTTTTGCCATAATCAACTATCGACCAGAACCGGCATGAAGATCTTGATGAAACACTGTCTTGAGCTTCCATGCCTGAGGAAAGATCATCTTTTTTCCCAAGTATTAAGTAACATATATCATGTCAAATGGATAGTGTTGAATACTGGGGATGATTTAGGCTCCGTTTGGAATCAGCTTTGGAAGGGACTTTGGCCATCAAAAGCCCCTTGGGCCAAAATAAAGCGTTTGGGAAAAAACTTTACAAGTCTCTTAATGGCAAAGCTGGCATTTTGTAAGCTGAAAGCCCAAGGCAGGTCCTAGGCTGCCTTGGGCTTTCAGCATTTTCGGAAGGTCCGATGTACTGTTCATCGTCTTCTTCGTCAAGTTCTTGGATGGTCGCCGGTGAAGTTGCGATGGGTCGGTGATGGGCTGGAGAGAGGCCGGCGTGGTCGCGGCACCCCGGCGACCGTCGCCGACCAGTCGCACGACCCAAATCTAGGTCGCGTCGGTCACCTAGGTCGCCACGACCTCTAGCGACCCACAACCTCGCCGGGACCCAGATCTAGGTTGTAGAGGTCACCGGAGGTCGCGACGAGGTCTATCGCTGCGACCTCCGATGACCCACAACCTCGCCGCGACCTAGATCGGGTCACGAAGGTTGCCGGAGGTCGCGGCGACCGGTGCAACCCACGACCTCGCCGCGACCCGCATTTGGGTCGCGGAGGTTGCCCGGGTCACGGCGCGCCACCTTTGCGACCTCGCGCGACCTAGATCTAGGTCGTTGAGGCCGCGGAGGTCACCCGGGTCGCGGAGGTCGCTTGGGTTGCGGCGACCTCCACGATGCCGTGGATCTTGTGACGGTGCGGCAAGGATTGTGACCCTAGCTGGCCGCCGCCCTTCGTCGCGCCACCTCCCCCTCGCCAGACCATCTACCTCCGCCGGCAACTATTAGCTCTTCGCCGGCGGTAACCGATGAAGCTCTTGGCCGGCGAGTAAACAGCGAAGCCTTTGGCCGGCCAACTCTCCTTTTTTTTCCTTTGAAGTCTTTTGCAAATTTAATTTATTCAAACACTATTTTGTACAAAAATATTTCAAAATGGACTTTCACAGATAGATTTACCAAACACAATTTGCATTTTAGAAAACACCTCACTTAATGGTCTTTGCATTTCCCCAGAGACTTTTCCCAAAAGTCTTCCCAAACGTACCCTTACTGTTTCCTCAATGTAATCACACTCCATATACTCTTTCTCTAACCTAATTAGGCGAAATCCAAATCAGTCACTAGCTAAAATACCCATGCATATATTTCTTACTTGGTTCTACTTATTTGATCAGGATTTGACGAGTTGTCGAATATTCACCAGCATAATATCTTGTACTCCACCATCCAGAAAGACCCTTCTTGATCGCGTCATTCGCAGCATTGGAAAGATGGCATGGATTCACCTGTCCAGATTAACTCTAGAAGGCGGAGCACATGGTATAAGACCCGGGAATCGACCCGACCGTAGTAGCACGACGAATTTGGATTTTTGAAACCTGCGAGAAAGGTTTGCGATCGCAATTGAGAATGGATCATCTTTCGTTAGTTTATTTTATGCAGACAAAAGGAAGAAGGCATTGGACATTGCAATGTGGCACCGTACCGTATGAAATGTAATTGTCAATGATGTCTTGCCTGATGCAATACATGTCGGCATACATGAATTTCGATCCTTCCAAACTAGAGCCGAGGTCTGCAACGAGGCTTCTCAATTGGGCATTAAATAACCGAATAAGTCGATGCAACTATATGTGGTAGCTCCATTGATGTCCCTTTCAAACGGTGCGCAACCTATCAGCCCCACATTCCCTACGCCAATTTTCCTCGCCCCAAGATCATAAAGTCTCTGCGAATAACATCAGCCACTTTTATGAAACATTTATAACGAATGACTTTCAGGAACCCGGTGAATGGCTGTGTAGTAGAGAATCTACTCATTGTGAAAAGGGGAAGTAGAGTTGCAAAGTATCCTAAAATCTGCATGCTGTATCAACTGGAACTGGCCAGTGTCTATGCTCTCTGTTCTTCTCTCACTGAATTCAAAACCGAAGACTTCGGCCCAGAATATGGGAAAAAAATGTGATTCTGGTGAAGGAAGAATTTTGACAGAATGACTGAATGATATATAGTGTGTTTGAAGGAAAGACCTAGTTCATTTCGTCAGGAAAATGCCGATGAATTCGGCGAAGGAATAATCACGATGCTTCACCATAAGATCAACCACAATACCCGGATTGGAGGCGGAGAAGAACAGTTACAATCTTTGATTTTACAAGTTAATAATGCTAAAAATCTTGCTGTATCTGTAAAAATTGCAGCGAACAAATCAAGACCGTGACTTAACAGGGGACAAGAGAAAGGTCAATGGTGAGCATATAGAGAGTGATCTAATACTGTATCCAATGCAGGCTACGCTACTGAATAAAAGCCATTTGCTTTGGGACTCTCAGCCTATTGCGTCGAGGGTGGGCAGCATTGAATGTCACTGCCAAATCAGAACCAACCCACGAACATATAACTCGAATTAGAATCCCAATGCACGATAGTCTAAGGCTCTGTTTGCCAAGTTGCCAAACAATAATAATTTCTGTTATTTTATTCCCAAGAGTAGATTTGGAACTAAAATTCATTTGGTTAAATTTTTATTCGAATGAACAAATTTTTAATTTTTTTTTTGTTTCCGGAAATAGATTTGGAACAAAATCGATAAATAAATAAAAAGTTGATTTTTTGTTCCCAGGAACAATTCTAGAATCAACTAACCTATTTTCTCTCTTTTCTTTTCTTTTTTCTTGTTCTTCTTCAACTGCCACCACCGTTACCGTCTGCCACTACCGCCATCCGTCGCCGGTCGCTAGCAACTAGTTGGGCAAGATTCAACAAGCTCGTTGGAGGCTTGTTAGGCCAGGGCGAGGTTCAGCGAGCCTACCAGTGGCCAAGCAAGCCTCACCCAAGCCTCTCTCAGCCACAGGCGACGCTCGACCTCAGTTAGATCTAGCAAGGCCAAGCTCGCCCAGTCGCCTACAGGGCTCAACCTTGCCGATCTCACGAGCCTAGGCAATGCTGACCTTGCGGTGGCCCAGTGAGGTCAAGCTCTGCCAGCGGCTGGGCGAGGTCGGCTGACGAGGTGTGGCCTCGTCGAGGGCCGGCGATGCTCCAACGAGGCCGCCAACCCTTGTTTGGCCGATCAATGGTCATCCCAAGGCCGATGATCGGCAAACTTGAAGGAGAATAAGAGAAAGAAAAAGAAGTAATAAAATTATTAAAAATTTATATAAGAAAAGATTTGGATTATAAATTTTTAGAACGGTACCAAACACAATTTTATTCCGGAAATTGAAATTTTAGACAATTATCAAACGGTTTAAAATACTTAGAAATTGTTTTTGGGAATAGAATTAAAAAGAATAATTTTTTATCAGAAATTGTTCCCGAGAAATTACCAAACGTGTCTTAATAACCTCTAGGGTATGCCCAAGAATTCTGCCGTCAAGACCGGAAGTGTCCACCTTCCTTGCTCAAGAGTCGGCTTCACATCCACGCGCTTCGCATCCACGCATTTGCTTACTCTCACGGATCTATGAAACTTTGCTCGACCGATTACCCGGCTTGAGAAGGGACTCATTGCGGGAGTTTCGGCCGACCCGGTTCCTTCACAAATCAGAAGAGAAATTGTTTACTTACACTCGACCCCCCACGAGCCTTCACTCCCCTCCAACTCTTGTAATCTATCTTGGAAGTTGATGCAGATCACTCGAAATAGTAAGTCCCGCCCACGACTGCATTCATGTCATTGAACTTAAAGTAGTAAATCCTGACTGGAGACACAGAAAAAAAAAGGAGAAGAAGAAGAATAAGAATAAGATAGCTGGAGAGTTCATGTAAAAGCTTGATTTGAGCAGCAACATTTAATGTATTGGCTGCGTCTGTAATCCGTGATTCGATGGCCATCTCTAGATGGGGTTGGTTTTGGAGAGTTATTGCTTGCAAGTGCTAGCCCATCACTACATCTTAATGGTTGCTCTCCAATTCATGCTGACATCGTTTTTCCCTACTTGAACTTTTCAAGAAATGGGAACTTCGAGGTCGAAGTATTTTGTTGACGAGTGTTCTAAGGCACTTAAGAAACATGCTTGTTGAGGAATTGTTTTATATTCGAAACGTCATTAAAATAAGTTAATAATTTGATTTTGTAGTTATAATTCATGCACGGTTAAACTAAATGAAAGTTAGTAACACCTCAAATAAGAGTTTATAATATAGAGCTGGTTAATAAATTCATCAGCAAAACAATAGGTCAATCAAAATCAATTAAACCAAATAAATTTGGTTTGTGCCTTGAATAAAAGTTGGTAAGTCGAAAAAAAAGATTGATAAGTAACTCAAGTTGGTAAATTTCTACTGGAGTTAGTAAGTTACTTCAATGCTAGGTGGTAAATCGGAAGTGGCTCAAACAAACACCGAGAATTGCCTTAAACAAATGGTAACCTAAAACTAGGCCAACTTAATCTGATTAAAATTGGCGATTCTTTCAAACTAAGATTGATCATTAAATATAAAAAGCGGCAACTTTAACATGGTAAGCAAGCGAATTTGTTATAAATTATCAAACAGAAGTTGGTAATTTAGTATGTGAGTTGATAATAAGTTATCATATAAGTAATTTACCAGTCACTTTTCTGTTACCAACTTCCTTTGACATTCACCTCCTTTTTCATAATTTTAGAAGCATGGAATAGTGTTCTCTTTGCCATTTCATTTTCGTTTGAATTCGCGGTCACGAGTACATTTGAAATTTGGGTTACAAAGCGAAGCCGCAGTTGAAGGATGACCAGAACATCTGGAGGGCAGTTCAAATCCTATAAGTCCGGACTCCCAAAGATCCTTACAGACAGTGATATTCGAGTGCGAAAGGTACATGGCCGCTCTCAATGTTTACTCGAGTTCGGCTTCTTAAACATCTCAACTCAACGAATTGCCATAATCAACAAGTATCAGTCAAAATGGGCACTTGCAACTGCAATTTCTTGCTTCCATGGAGCAATGAGCACAATCTGATGAAACACACTGTTTTGAGCTTCCTTGCCTGAGACATGAACATCTTTTTCCCCATGTGTCAAGTTACATATATTATTTCAAATGAATAGCGTTGAATATCTGTGGATGGTTTACTGTTTCCTCTATGTAATACCCTTTCTCTAATCCAATTAGGCGAAATCCAAATTGATCACTAGCTATATCCATGCATATATGTCTCACTTTCTGTCGCTTATTTGATCAGGATTCAACGAGTTGCCGGATATTCATCGGCATGATATCTTGAACTCCACCATCAATAAGACGCTTCGCAATTATGACGTTCGTAGCATCCGAAGGATGGTATGGATCCCAGAAGACATACTTCGACCTGTCCGGGCAAACACTAGAAGGCGGACCGCAAGGTATCAGACCCCCAAACCGACCGGCAGCGTAGCAGCATGACGAATTTGGGTTTTCAAAACCTGCAAGAAAGGTTTTCCATTGAAATTGAGAATCGATCATCATTAGTTAGCGAATCTTAGACAGAAGTAAGGAAGAACTAGTGTAGTGCTGTACCGTATGAAACGTAATTGTCGATAATGTCCTGTACGATGCGATATACGTCGGTATAGACGAATTTTGATCCTTGCAGACTTGAGCCAAGGTCTACAACGAGGCTTCTCAATTGGGTATTAAATAACTGAGCCATCTGGTTCGGGAAGTCGATGCAACGATCTGTGGTAGCTCCATTGGTGTCCCTTTCGTACGGTATGCAACCTATCGGTCCTACATTTGCTACGACGATTCTCCTTGCACCCAGGTCATAAAGTCTCTGCAAATAACATTAACCATCTTTCTAAAGGATTATTACGAACATAACTTTCGGGAATAAGAATGCACGAAAGTTACCACAAGTTGCTGTCTATATCTGGAGATCATTGCGTTTACGAAAACTTCTGGAGATATCAATTTCTGCTTAGCCACGGAGACCACCGGCGTCAAGTAGTTATTGATGAGATCATTCGATCCGATGGTGACCGAGAAGAGGGCTGTCTCAAACAGCTCCGTGGCTGCAGAAATGCCGATGCCCGACATTATGTCTTGCCTCGTATTCTCAAAATTATCTAACTGTGCATCCAAGTTTATCCGACCGCCCTGTCATCCGGTTAAAGTAGTGTTACTTTAACTAATCAATTGAGTATTGATGTTCGCATTTTTGTTGTATAGTTGCTCAACTGCAGAACGAAGATTATGTATAATCGTGTCATGGATTTGATAACTACAATCATGATTCGAGAAGATAACAATGCTCACAAATAAATGTCCAGTGTAGTTGAGGATTCCGCCTGCACCGGAAGCGTAGTTGACCCCCTGCAAGATGACGGGCCAAACCGTTGTCGGAGCCAGGTATGGAGGAGTATAATTCTTGAAACCCAACGCTTCGCCTGCAAGTGGAAAACAATGAGCAGTTCAGAATACGATCGTCAGAGAATCCAGCCTTGTGTCTACAGTTTGGCAAGATCCAAAAACTTGCCTATGATGTCAGTGATTGTTCTTCCGTTTGTGAACCGTCCCGTCGGGCCGCCAAAGTCGATCCCATTGGGGATGTAGTTGGCCTTTGAAAGTGAAAAGATGTAGTTGTTGTTTCCAGCATCAACCAAGGAATCTCCGAAAACGAAATTTGCCGAAACGTTCTTGGCGAAGCAACTTCGGAGCAGGAACAAGAGAATCAAAGTCCTAAAAGTTAACCCGATGAATGGCTGTGTAGCCGAGAATCTTCTCATCGTGAAAAAGGGAAGTAGAAATGCAAAGTACGACGAACTTTGTATGCTCTATCAATGTGAACTGGTAAGTTTCTATGCTTTCCCTTTATCTCGGTAAATTCAAAACCAAAGAATTAATGGCCAAAAGGATGTGATTCTGGTGAAGGAATAATTTGACAGAATGACTCAATGCTGAACACCGTGTAAGAATCAAAAGTTGTTCATTTCTTCATGAAAATGCCGATGAATTCAGTGAAGAAACAGTCACTGCTCCTAGACGCAGTTCCGACACCTTGCAACGAAGATGAGAACAACCAAGAACAACAATAATCTTTGATTTGCCAAGTTGCTAATGCTAAGAACTTGCTGTATCTGTAAAAATGGGTCCAAAGAACAAGTATACCCAGAGAGACTGAGGAAAAGAAAGGCTTTGTAATGCAGTGAAAGAATCAAGACTGATTTGACATGGGACGGATGAAAGGTCAAGATTCGCATTCAGATGAACGATGAGTGATCTGTATTCTATCTAGAGTACTCTACTATGTCAACATTGAATGTCACTGCAGAATCAGCACCAACCCGTGAAAACAAAGCTCACATTAGAGTTCAAATGCACGCAGTTTTCTATTAACCACTTGGGGCATGGCTAAGAAACCATACTCGATCCGAGGCCGGCGTGAGATGGGACCGGTCGAGGTAGTTTCGGACGACGCGGCGTCAGCATTAGTAAATGAACATGAGGAAGAAAAAACTGTTGGAGTCCGTGCACTGTTTACTTCGCTCAACTGCCAACGGGACCTGACTCCCATTCAACTTGCCGAATCGATCTCGGAAGTTAATGCCTGTCGCTTAAAAATAGCAAGTCACGCCCATTGCTGCATTCATGCATTTGTACTTGAAGTAGTAAATCCTGACCGGAAACTGAGAAAAGAAAAGGCAAAAGGAAGAATAATAGGACGGCCACACCGTTAAAGCTGAGCTGCTGTTCTTCGACCAACAGCAAAAAAGCTTGACTTACAGCAGCAACATTGAATGTATCTGACTGCGTCTGTAATGCATGATTCATTGGCCATCGCTGGATGGGCTGGTTGGAAGAGTTACTGCGTGCATGTGCGTGCTAGCCCATCACTACATCATAATGACTGCTCTGCCGATTCTCAGTACATGCTGATATTGTTCTCCCGCGCCTTGAATTTTTCAAGAAATGTGAACTGTCACTGTGCATTATTCCATGCTCGGGTCTTGTAGACGAGCGCCCTCGGACACATAGGCCCTGTTTGGCAACGCGCCAAACAGTGACTGATTCTGATTTTTTGTTCCCAGAATCAGTTTGGGAGAAGATTTGAGAATAAAAAAAAAAAATTGATTCTACGTCCGAGAATCAAAAAAAGAATCAACACAATAAAACTCTTCTTCTTTCCTTCCGCCGTCCTGCGATAGTTGCCCACCGCCACCCGCCGCCGTCCGCCGCCGCCCACCACCGGTCGCCGGCCGCCGGTCTGGCGAGCTCGTCGGAGGCTCACCTGGCTAGGGCGAGGTCCAGCAAGCTCGCCGGGGCTGGGCGAGGCTCGCCTGGCCGATGGCCAGGAGGGCCTCGCCCAGCCCCAGCGAGGCCTGCCTGTCCACCGGCGAGGCTCGGCCAACGAGGGCTAGCCTCGCCGAGGGCCGGCGACGCTCTAGTGAGGTCGCCGGCCCTCGTCCAGCCAGTCGCCAGTCTGGCGACCGGCCACAAGAAGAAGAAGAAGAAGAAAAATAGGAGAAAAAGTTTTAAAAAAAAAAAAAAAAGGAAAAAAGAAAAGGTAAAATAAAAGAAAAGAAAAAAGTAAAAAAGTAGAAAAAATTATTTAAAAATTAAAAAAATAATTTGGAATAGAATCAATGAACACGTTATCAAACGCAATTTTATTCCGAATAAAAAATTTTAGACGAGTTACCAAACACGTTCTTTTATTGAGAATCGATTCTTGGGAATGAATAAAAAATAATCATTTCTTGTCGAGAATCGCCCCTAAGAATCGTTCCCAAACGCGCCCATAGTTAAAAATGGTTATCTCATGAGGACAGTGCGTGATTTGCAATATTTCCATATTTGGTTACTTAACAAGTGTTTTTAATCACTATTTACAAGCAAACTTAAGGGGGCATACAATTGCTTATTTCTCTATTGTCGCAAGATTATAGAACGTTTTAATCGATGAGCATATTGATGGCTATGTGTATTGAGTATCTTAGTGCTTGCGTTCATGACCACTCGTTTGCATACCAACTATGATAATTCGCACCATTACTTATATTTCATTACAAATTTAGTGTACCAAAATTAGACCTATCAAAATGGGTCCAAAACTCATGTAATAACCCAAAAACATTTAAATGGGTCATAAAAATTTCACAAGGCATGGGTTCATTACGAACTCATTTGCAAGCCATTTAAGGCTTAGCCCATTTAAGAGGCCTCTTACTTTTTCAAGTCACTTCATATTATATATGGAGATATGTCAGGCTAACTTTTATAATTTTTATTCTTTTTCTTTGTTCTTTCTTTTCCTTTCTTTTTTTGAGCCAAGGATCCGTGGTCCTCGCTAGATCTACGCCAAAACTTGATCGGTACACATAGAAGACAAAAAAGGAAAATAACTAAAGAAAAATAAAATTAAATAAATAAATATTTTAAATTGAAAAGTTATTCACTAGATGAGAAAGTGTTTTAACAACATAACTTTTTAGAAAATAATAAGAAACAAATTATTCTAAATTGGATCCAATATGAAAGTGTTTTGGTAATATGAGTCGAATTAGGTATATGTATGAAAAATTTTATTATGAATAAATGGGTTA
Source organism: Eucalyptus sideroxylon x Eucalyptus melliodora (assembly GCA_016097485.1). NCBI lineage: Eukaryota > Viridiplantae > Streptophyta > Magnoliopsida > Myrtales > Myrtaceae > Eucalyptus > Eucalyptus sideroxylon x Eucalyptus melliodora. The sequence continues at coordinate 5,903,042 of CM027824.1, forward strand.
TAAACGAATTAATAAATCAATTTGGGTTAGACCATTTATTTATAATTATCCTTAAATTGAGGGTGAATGGCAAACCAAAGAAGGAGGAGTTGCTTGCATTTAAACATAGAATTTTATATGAAATTTTATTTTATTTATCATGTGGATTGGGTTTATTGAAAAATATAAAAATAATAAAATCCAATTCTGGAAGTCTTTGTATAATTAGAGCAATCGGTCTACACTAGATGAAGAATAATCGAACACCTATGTGTCCATTTCACTCCTATGAATGAGATTAACATAATTGAGCAAAAGGGGAAAAGAAATTCAGAATTTGGCTTCTCTAAAGATGCATTATGGACAAGGTTAAAATTCAAAGTAAAGAATTGGTTTGTCGCTACAAAATATGTGAATTAGCAATTAGGTCACTGCCTTCTCATTGAAGCTAAAATACAAGTTGCTGGACTTCACAGCTAAGATCCACCTTTGAGGCGCACCTCCACCGCCACCGCCGCTAGCATCGCCACCGGCACCTCCTCCTCCTCCTCCTCCACCTCCATAGCCTCCACTTACATCACCATCTCTGCCGCAAAAAACAGCCACCAACTGTCCCCCACCTATCCTTCCAAAGCGATAACTTGGACCACCACCACCACCACCAAAGTCCCCCACCTTCCCCATCACCAATGCCACATTTGAATTCTCCTCCTCCAGCACCACCTCAGCCACCTCCTTTGCCGCCACCGGAACTGTCACTGCCGCCACCGACTACTCCCCCAACGCCATCGCCTTCCCCATCACTTTGCCACCTCCTAGGCCGCTGCCAACACTCCTACCTGCATCGCTTCCACCCCAAAAAAATCCCACTCCAGCACCATTGCCTTTCCCAGGTTCAATTTCGACTCAACCACCCTTTCATCCCTCCAAAATCCTACACCACCTTCTTTGCGTTCCGGAGCCACCGCCAACCCCTTCTATACTACCACCGCCAGCTCCACCAACACCTTTTCCGCTTCCAAAACCACCAGTGCCGCCTCCAACTCTTATACCATCACTTTTTCCATGTCGGAAAGGCATCAGTGCCTCCTCCGGCACCACCACCTTCGCCACCTCCCACTCACGGCACACCACACTTTCCTAGCCACCCCCAGCTCCACCAAATCCTCATCCACCCACTCCCACCACCAGTTTCCTACCCTACTCCAAAGCCACCCCGAACTCCTAGATCGACAACCTGATCAAATACTCCTCCGGCTTCGCCACTTGATCTTTTGCTCCACCATCCTTATGAAATGCTAGACCTACAACCACACCACCTCCTTCGGCACCACAACCCAAGCCTCCTCCAGTGTTGTCAGACCATTATAGACCGCACAGATTACTCCAACATCTTTGTTGACAAAGGGAGAAAAAGCACCACCTGCACAACGTACGGTTTCGAGGATGCTTGGTCCTACTTTTAGTACGGCATACGAGCAAAATATAGGAGATGATTAATGGTGCCATCCGAGACGCTCCCTGTCCCTGCGTTTCGTGGGCTACTCGTACTCGCCCCCACCACAACATAAGGAGGACAAAGTCGAGCATATTTAAAAGCGGAGATTTACAGAGGCAAGTGAATATTATCATAGCCGTGTCCCCTTATTAGCTAGTATTTAGTGTCCATTGAGATGCTTCCCCTTATACATGAATGCGTGTGTTAAGGCCTCATTGTAACTTTCCTAATTAGAGACATTCAAGTTGTTAGATGCAATTTAAACTCCAGATGACAGGGTCTTGTTCGAAATTAACGATTAATTCCGACCCAGCTCTTCATAAACAAGCCACAACACCTTCCAGGATCAAAATCTAGAAGGTACTGGAAAGCAAAGAAGAAATGGTGTTCACCGTTTCCTCATGCAAACAAAAACATAGCTGAGAAAGAAGCCGACCAAATTCACACCTTGAAAACGTTCAGCCAATCCCAACGAATCCAATGATTGCACCTTCAAAGCTTTGGATTATTTTACCCATGCAAGTACTGATACCCAGCCAGTACATCTAGACTGCCTGACACTGCAAGGGTACGATGAGTCAGTACCCACCTCACACCCCATTAATCGCGTTAAAGTAGGATACTCCAAATTCGGGGGTCCAAGAGTTACCCTGTGCAAGCCCTTTCACATGCATCATTTATGGATAAAGTGCCAAAAAAATTTCAAGCAGGAAGCATGATGGCAATTAGTTAACTTCACAGACATGACCTTCGTATTAATTCCTCACCAAGCAAAGAGGAACCATCTGTGGATCAGATCAGATTGTCTCGCCCGAGACCTCCTCTTTCCTAAAAGCCTGACTGTTGGCTTTATTACATGGTATATTACGTACTAAAACTTAGAGAGTAACCCTGAGAAGGAGATACCGTTACAATCATTGTTGACTCTGTAACACCGTATAGAAAATATGTATCTACGACACATGCTTACAGTGGGAGCACGTTGCAACTCAATTGTCCATATGACGCACTTCAATCACAAATCTACGTGGGAGACAGCTTTTCCAAATGGCAGCCTTGATTACATAGCAATCAGGTAGCAATTCTTGGTCTCAAAGGCGCAGCATACAGTTGTTGCATTAGGGTAGGAGGTCTGAAGAGATCTGAGGTTACATCTCAGGCTAAAGGATCATCTTCCAACTCTTGAGAAGTTGAGATTAAAGTTGGGGACCTTAAGAAGTGATATCTCCCAAATTCAGTCATGGAAGTTGACTGATCGAGTACCCATTTGCAGAATTCAGTTCCATGTTCGGTCCATCCAAGAGGGACTGGTTGAAGTTGAGAGGCAATTGAAATGTGATTTTGAGGTCCAGAAAGCTAGTCAATATCCTTTGATCTCTGAGGCATGGGAAGTTCAAGAGTTATGATGAAATAACATCTTTCCGACTCTCTAATATATTGCACTTCACCACTCATAAGCCTCAAAATCTTCCTGCACATGCTCAGCCCCAAACCTTCCTCGGTCATCCAACGACTGCTATGGAACATGTCCTGAACCAGCTCAGGAGGTAGACCTTCACCAGGACACACAATCCTTCATAAAGAGAACAAAATGATATAATTAGATTCACATTCATCATATATGCCACAAGATCCAATCGGTAGGTTAAGGTACAAGAAGTCCACACAGCTTTTTTCCATATGCACTGTTGAATGCTGCTAAATTTTAAATAGACATATGCAACTATTTGTTTACTGAGGCTAATTTGCTCATGAGGTATACAAATATAGGTACTGATCAGTGCATTCTCAATCAGCCAAAGAGGCATGCACGGTGATATTGCAGGATTCACATAATTACCACTATTGAGAAACTATTAAGAAAATCAGCATTCACTTTCATTATAGGGCAACTACACTGAAAGGTTTGAAGAGATTGAGAAGCTTCTATTAGTCCCCCTATAACAAAATAGGCCATCATTTCCCCAGATTACATCCAAGACAGGACATAGACAAGAATTCTTTAATATCTGGTGTCTGTCAAGGAATACCGCGTAGATAAGTATAAAGCTATCCAACAGAGCATGTATCTCAAAGAATATGTTTTTCCCCTAATGCTGACTATGCCATAATTCAGTATAACTGAGTGAAAGAAGATAAATGAGCAGCAAATTTATTTATCTATCAAGTAAACAAACAAATTTACAATTTATTTCCCATGACTTCACTGCCCAGCTCACCTCCCTGTACGATAGAAGTTTGTAGAAGTCTAAAAAATAGAATACACAGCATAGTAAAATACTTTTCAAAACCAGAAAGGTCACAAATCACCTCAAGCAAGCTCGTAGTGGTCAAAACAAATTTGTTCAAAACATGACAGAGTTTCATTCTCCACATCAGGTGATGATCACCAAAGACACTGGATAGTCATTTGATAAACACACATTGATTGAGAGAAACAGAACCTTAAAAATTGTCAGTATCCCACACTGACAATCCATGATAACAGCAATCCATCATTCTAGTATCTAAATCATGCATCAAATCTGACAACCAATTAACCCTCAAGAACACTGAAGAGTTAACAGAGACGAAATTTTGGAAAGAAAGCCGTATCAGGGAACCATCTCAGAATAGCAAAGTGCATTCATTGTCCACAAAACATACTCAAAACAGATAGAAACATATAAAAAGAATACCTATATTCGTTGTGCACAAGAGTTAGTCCTCCAGCAGTTTCCTTCACACTTGGATTAACGTGAATCTCCACCCAACCCTCTGGAGATGGAGCATGTCTCACCATATTTAGCAAGAAATCAGCCAATACTTGTTGAATTCTCAGCTGATCACCACAGCCAGAGTTTTGATTTCATCTGGACTATCACAAATCAATTGCAAACCTCGTTCTCTAAGCAATATCGTCACTTGGCAACAGCATTCATAACACTTCCAAGAAAGAATTCAGCCTTCTCAAGCTCCAATGAACTAATTAGAAGAAAATAATTGATTAGACCACGTTTTCACCAATAGCAGAATTGTGCTAAGCCAATAGATGAGAAACTAAGATTCCCTTTGCCGCAGAAGTTCAGATGCAGCAAACAATGTTACTCTAAAGTTAATTTTCTTCATGTCGATGAAAAAAGATAAGACTGTTAAACGACTATTTGTTCAGAATGCTTCAAAGCAGCCAAACCAATGAGACCAAAATATTTTTAAAACGCATCTATCGACACACAAAACTGACTAAATAACAATAAGAGGGAGTGTAAAGATTCATCATACTCGGTTTGTACTCCAAGTCATAATGGAAATTAGGAATTAAGTGAATAGGTCATCTTAAATAAGCGAGCTGCATTGAGTCAGTAGCATGAGGCTTAGCTTAGAGCTAGGTCAAAAAAGGAAGAAGAAAGCAGTTGAAAATTTTCAAAAACATTACTTTTTTCATTTTATTTAAAAGGTTACGCAGATGAATAACAGTACACAGTCAAAGTTCGTCCCATCAATAAAGCTGTGGTATTTTATCAAAACTCAGTGACCATTTCCAGTTTAGATTCTAAAACCGGTCCTGTTCAAACAACATTCATAAACAAAATTTACATTCCAAACCTTCCAAGTATAAGACAAAAGGAACATGTCCACACAGGAGTAATTCAAAGCAAATATCTTCATGCATTAGCTTCTCCTAGGAAAGACCAAAACCTCAATGATTTATTGAAAATGGTCAAACAAACTCACCCATCTTCAATGCTTCGCAGATCAGCATCATTTATTATCCTCATCATCTGCTTCTCACAAGCAGCACTAGTCTCCAGAAACTGCTTTTGATCCTCAGTCAAGCCTGTGGCCTCCAAGAGTGAGTGAGTAAAACGTATGCCACTCAGAGGATTTCTTATTTCTTGACACATATAAGCCAACTCTTTCATTCTTGAAAAGCATTTCTTGTCCTGCTGCCTCTGAACTTTCAGAGCTTGTTGCAGCTCAGGACTTGCAATTTGCAAAAAGCAGAAGGCTCCAATTACCTTCCCATCCATGCTGACCCTCTTATTAGCAGTCAAGAGCGCTTGCACATATTTACCATGTCGGTCAAAGAAAGAGAAAGGAAACTTGTCTGCATCCTGACCTCCAATTGCATTATGCAAAACAATCATGAATTTCGTCAATGCATCTGCACCTTTGAGCCGACAGCAACTGCCAAAGACCTCCCCAACAAGCATCTTTCCCATAATCTCACCACGCGTCCAACCAGTGAGGTTTTCCACGGCAGTGTTCCATTCAGAGCAGCAAGTATTATCATCGCAAGCAAATATTGGAGGGATCAAAGGATTGGGACTATGAACGATAGCCTTGTAATCACCTTGGATGTGTATAAATTTGTCCATTACTATTTTCTGACCAGTAATATCTTGACCAACAAAGCAAACTCCAACTATGTTGTTCATATAATCCTTGCTAGAGCAAGCATTAACCACCACGAAAATAGCCTTCTTGTGGTGTTCTGCCCCGAAGGTTTTCAACTTTATCTCTACATTTTTATCCTCTTCACCTGCACAAGTAATGCCCCCACAATTCAATGAAATACTCAATATTGCAGCTTGATTGGCCCAAGAAAATTACCCATTTTCTTGCCAGTCAAAGTTAACTTAAAAATAGAGATGTGAATGAAATCTACCAAACAGTTGTCGTTGGGGTAGCCCCAACGATATTCTGTGGTGATTAGTTGGTGAGGCCCCAAAGTATTTTTGGAATCCCAAGAATGACATGAGATTTTATTTCAGGTCAAACTACAGTCTTAAATAGCATGTTGCTGATAGGAATGTTGCAGTCACAGAGTTCCCGGTTGTAACAAGATTTTAGAGCCAAGATTCTGTGATACCCTTACTCTTGGAGATGAAAAGTGATGTGTTCTAAGCATACTTAAGGCAGTGTCATGCCTGTGTCAAGAAGAATCATAAATTACAAGCATTGGAATCGTTGCTAACCACATGAATTCCGTCTTTCTATAATATCATGCTAAGACCTCATGTTCATATTCTGTACAGTGACAAAATGACATGCATCATCTAGGGGGATTTCAGTATACTATTTGCTATTCATGATGACAACAAATGCAAGATGACTTATTCAAGCAATATATGAGATATTAAGTAGCAATCGGTGATGAAAAGAATCTGCACATTTATGAGGCAATGTTTGACTCATCTTGGGTAATCATGGCAACAGCATCCCCAGGTGATATGTAAATAATCAGGATGACAGCATCTAGGGAGTTGGAATCCGTTTGAAATGCTATAGGCTAGAAGTTACTGCTAGTGAGATTTTTGCTGAAATCTCTAGCAAATTTTGATGGTTTAGACTTTAGAGATATTTTTATACTTTCCCTACATAGTTTCAAGAGAAGATTGCATTAATAAATATAAAGACGAGATGTAAACCAGGCTTGCTAATTTCAAGGAGTAAGCGAAGGCCAAAAAGAAATTCCAGGAGTAAGTTCCACTACATGCTTGAAGCAAACAAGTTGATGTGATTGTCAAGTATGTTGTTGCGCAAGACATGATGTCTTGATTCAAATTGAAGCTCTCATTAGGTGCTCGTAAAAAAATATGGATCAGCTACCACTGGTAAATTTTCAGGAGTAGCTAGGCTCAATCCAGGTCAAGACATAGTCAACTCCTAACCAAGATATAGGAAAAATGTCTTCCCATTCAAGGGATGTATCTACTATGTGGGTGGACAGTTATCATCCTTTATCAAACAAGTAATGAACTTCACCTAGATGCTCTATCATGTCATGCAGAACATCTCCTACGAACTTTACAACTGGCATCAAATTGTAAAAAGGCTTACCTTGTAGGGCATGTTGCAAAAGTTTGTCAACAATCTCTTTTGATTCCTTAAAAACAAGATCGTGAAGCAAGGACTTCCCCATCGCTTCTTCAACCGAGAGCCCTGTTAATTCTGCCATCTTTCCATTCCACCCATTTATGCGGCCATCAACATCCACAGCAAATATAGGAGCAGTTGCAGTTTCTATCAAACGAACCATCTCCCTTGCAACCGAGCTTAATTCATCCACACCTTGCAACTCAAGATCCACTTCTGGAGCATTGACGACAGCCTTGGAGTTACTGGGCTCAGAATCTCTAAACGAGTCACGCAAAATGAGCTGCAGAGAGTGAATTGCGTCCATCTCTGCATTCTCCCATGGCAAACTCCGGCTCTTGACCACTTCCAAAAATGCCTTAAAAGAAGAACGCGGGTGCATCCTCTGCCCATCATCTTTATCCTCGGGATGATGTTTAGCACCACCCCATTTTATCTCTTTTGCTGTATGGGACCGAAACCAGAACAGAAAATCCCTCTTAGTGATATAAGCAACAGCCATCCCACATACTGCATCCCCAAGTGAGGCTGCCCCAGGGTATCCGGCATCACCCAAACTGTCCGTGCTCAAACCAGTTGAGTCTCCATGAAATGCTAATAACCACTCCACGATATCCTTTATCTGGGCTTCCGTCGGTGTCACACCAAGTGGGTAGTACTTTCCTTGATAAAAGAGTGCCGAACCGTCGCATTTCACCAGGTCCATGATACTAGGGCTCTGAGTGACAATTCCAGCTGGGGAATCCCGAAGAAGCATGTCGCACAACAAGGTTTGGGTCCTCAAAACATGCTTTTCAGACAATTGAGATGCCAACTGCAATTCCATGTTTAATTGAAGTCCAAAGGCCTGCATCAAGAACTCACAGGCATATCGGAGTGGAAAAGGGATGCACCTGGCCGATGTGTGATGACAAACCACCAGACCCCATAGCCTCATTGAGTTTCGACCTCCAACGGCTTCTTCATCATTGCCATTTATAATGACAGCCATAGCTAACGATGCAATGGAGCCCATGTTAGCCATGTACTGCGCATGACAACCATGAGGAGCACGGAGTGTCGACCCAACCAAGCACAGAGGTTGCATCAGACTCTCGTCCTGTACGACAAGAACCGGCATAGCATTGCAGTCCGCAATCATCCTAACTCGGTTCTGCTTAAACAAGAACCTCGATGCCTGCGGAATATCAGTGGCAGGATAGTGCAAGCCAATATATGGCTCCAAATCCGCCCTCTTGCTCTCAGCCACAACCTCCCCGTGCTCATCTTCATGAAACTTGTACACCATAACCCTATCATACCCAGTAAGTTCCCTCACGCTCTCAACCACGGTGTCGCACAACAGCTTAATATCCCCGCCGGGAAGCGACTGCAGGTGCGAAATCGCCCTCACCGCCAACTTCTGCGACTGCACGGCCCCAGCAATGGACAGGGCAGGGTCCTCTGTCCTGGTGGGCTCCAAATCGATCACAATGCCCACATCAATCCTATGGAGAATCGCGTAGAACGCCTTCCCGGAATTCTTGGAGTGAATCCAGAGGGGATTCAGCAGCATAATCTCCCGCGCGCCGAAGGCCTTCTCGAGCAGGGCCCCGCTGGTGGGGGTGAAGAGCGTACGGACGTCGGTCCCAATCCCGAGCACCTCGGGCTTCTCGAGGCTCGGCACGGACTGCGGGGTGAGCCCCAGCATGTCCCGCGCGTTCTCGCTGTAGGCGAGGATCCGGAACGTCGACTCGTCGGCGGCAATCATGCAGCCGAAGGGCTGTATGTGGCCCCCCCGCTGGATCTTCGACAGGTAGGCGGTGATCTGCTGCTCGGGGACGGACTGCGTGGTGGTCCGGACCGACTGCGAGTAGTCGAAGGACCGGCCGGACTCGCCGGACTGCTCGAACACCGCGTGTAGGCGCGCGTCCTGCGTGTACTGCGCAATGGCCTTGCTCACGGAGTCCGTCGTCGGGTGCGCTCCCCGCCCCGCCCCCGCCCCCGCCCCCGCCGCCGGAGGCTGCGAACTCGCGGCCTTGCTCGTCGACGCCATCCTCCTCCTCCTCCTCCTCCTCCGCCGCCGCCGCCTCCTTCCCCGCTCTACTGAAGCGACGGCGTGCGGCGGCGCGGAATCGCCGGAGAATCTCGCATTCCGCGGCGGCAGAAATGGCGGCGCGGCGGCCTCTCCAGCTTCTTCTTCTTCTTCTTCTTCTCTCTACTTTCTCACTCCAGCTTCTAGAGAGAGAAAGTGGCAGCCGGGAAAATCTCGGTTTTGCTGCTGCTACTGCTGCTGCTGCTGCTGCGGGGAGGAGAGAATGGAGCGATGTTCGTGCCTTGTGCTTTTGATTCTCTCTCTCTCTCTCTCTCTCTCTTTTATTTTTATTTTTATTTTTATTTTTATTTTATTTTCCGATTGTATTTATTGTTAATTAGTTTTCTCCTTTCTTTTTCGGGTAATGTCGCGTTGCTTTTGTTCACGTGCGACTTCGCTATCGGCCCTGTCCGAGCTGGAAGTGAAGCTCGCGTGCGGCCACGTGGGTGAAGTGCAAAGCAAGAGAGAGAAGCTATAGAGAGAGAGAGGAATTATTTAAGATGAGATGAGATGAGGTATGAGAGCAAAATTGGGACGTACCTTTTTCTTTTTCTTTTTTTCTTTTTTTCTTTTCCTTCCCCACCCCATCTCATTTATTTGTTCCCTCCTGAATTTGGCAATGTCAATGGTTTTTTTTTTCTTGAAGTAGGATGATGACACAAGTACTACATGAATTTTGATTCAATATATAATGTGATTTATAAATTTTTAATTTATTTAATGGAATTTATGAAATTTTGATATGTGTGCAAGTTAGTTAAATATTATCTTTTCATTAATTTAGATCAAGGATTGCGTTAAGATTTTCATAATATTCATAAATTAACTTGAATGTATATCAAAAGTTCATAGATAACGTTTAATAAATTGAAAGTTTAGAGAATGATATTGCATATTAGATGAAGTTCATGAATTATATTAAACAAATTGAAAGTTTAGGGATCGCATTTACATTAGCCAAAATTCAAAGACTATTTATGTCATTTTCCCTCTTTAAATCAACTTTCAAATAATGAGTTCCTTCCTCTCTATTTTTTTTTATTAATATCATTGAGACAAAGCCCTGTGACGTGTGGACCCTCACATTGACTCTTGTCTCGCGAAGAAATCTCAAACGAATGCGCGGTAAACAAGTGTCCGACCAGCACGCGAACTGACTAGACGTAATGTTTGCTCACATGCCCTTCGAGACTGCACCGATAAAATGCCAAAAAAAAAAAAGTAAAAGAATATGGCTCAAGAAGCAACTCTCTCGGGTGGATTCTGGGCTATCTACTTTGAGGGGGAGGGGCTAATTTCCAATCCTAATTAGGGGTCGGTTTGTCTTATTTGGACATTATGTACATTGTCCCTATATATCTCAAGATTGAAGATTTGTGAGTCCGAGGTGGGGCTGAAAAGCCATGCCTCTTCTTGGCATTTATAGAAGAGTTGAAGCCGCAGCCACGTGGGCTTGTTTGCGGAATCTTTTTGGGCAAATTGAATGGAGGGCTGCCCATTCGTCAGTAGCGACATTCAATGGAGTGAGTGAGTGACCTAGTGAAGTGAGGTCACAAGGTCACGCTCCAGCTCCAACCACCAAGGATTGAAGTTGTGTTTCCCTTCAATTCTCTAGGTCATAAGTGCCTCCAACTCTTCAGAATCACCATCTGGATCCCACGTTATCGTGGAGATTTCGTGTTTCGCTCGTCGCTAAAAGCCGCGCCGTCACATAATTATGAGGGGCACGAATTGCTTCCTCCAATCGACATCTAATTGACAACCTCATTGGCTAGAACAACTAGCGTTGAGAGGATCGTATTATGAGATAGATTGGGAAGAATCGGACAATGAACTGCCATAGCGGCTAGCTGAACTAACCCAAGCTTTTGAATGTGATGCTTGGGAGCTAAGCTTTAGTCCACATGGCTAGACTCATATTTGAGCTTCAAATGTGTTTGGTCGTTCCCATTTTCCTCCTGAATTTTTCAGCTCAGTTGCTACGGAAAATCATGGTTCAAGACCCAACTTTGGGGATAGAACTAGCAAGAGATTTTACTTTTCTGTGTTCAGCTTGAACAAGTCATACTTTATGTGGAAAAATTACCCAATCAATCTTAAATTTATCGTACGAATGTCAATTTGATTATAAATTTTTCAATTTTGTTAATTCAATCCTATACCTTTGAGTGAAATTCCAATTTTAATGATTCTGGTGAATTTTTTGCAAAAAATTGCTAATATAACGGTCAAATCATCACCGAAAGTCCTACATGATACACTATCACGTCAACGATTTAAAAAATAAATAAATAATCGAAATGATATTGAAATCTTGCATCAAAGTTCCAAAACAAATTAGTAAAATTGAAAAGTTTAGAATCGAATTGATATATGTACAATAAATTTATGATTGATTGAACAATTTTTATGTTTTAGGCCGAACCCATTTCGCCATAATCCAATGTTGGGTGGCATTTGCTTCTTTTGGTGTGGTGCACATGGACAATCAGCAGCTGGTAGCCAAGCACGATTGAGGCAGATCCTTATCTGCATGAGAAGATCCAAAAGATAATGATGATGTTCATGTTCCAAACTATGTTGTTTTGTTGAACCTTCAGCTTTGCATCCCACATCCTCTCATTTTTCTTCTTCTAATGACTAGGAAATGTGCACCTTAACATGTCCTTAAAAGGTTCAAGGGGACAATAGGTCTATTCTAAAGTGAGAGACCTCATAATGTCACATCCTGTATTTCTACTCACCCAAGAAGAAAAGATTGGGTGGAAATCAAGAAACTTATAGATGATGAAAGAAAACGCTACTCCAGTACTTCAGTGCTAGCTACCATCAGATAAGGAAAAATAGTAGCTCTCCACCTCCAGAGTGATTTAGGATGGTGTCATCAACCACAAGCTTCGCTTAGGCCTATTAATCGACTGCTCAACTTATATCTATGGTTGATAGGCCTGAGCGAACCTCATATGGATGGACCTCGGTCAAAGCTGGCACTAAACTTGGGCAGGCTTGGGGGTAAATGCAGAGAGAGAGAGAGAGAGAGAGAGAGAGAGAGAGTGGAATTATTTGAGATGAGATGAGGCGATTGGTCTCCTTTTTTCCACCTTTTTTCTTGGCCTGCCCATCCCCATTTATCTTTTGCATTATTGATTTGACAAAAAGTTTTATATCACTTTCCAAAAAGAGATTTTTCTTTCTTTCTTTATTTCCTTAATATAGAGATTTCGAATGCGTAATGGACAGGGAAATCAAATAGACATAACAACCTCTTGCTCCGCGTGCACCCCAAGCAATCATAACAATGTTCTAATTCATGCTTTTAAGATGTTCTTAAGAAAATCAAAGAAAAAGGGTTATTTCCAAATTAGCTCCTCTAGGCTTATCACAATTGTAATTTCAAGGGACTATTTTCCAATTCTAATTAGAAATTTGATGTGTTATTTATATGAGTGTCCAGTTGACAAACAATCTAACCAAATGTAACGATCTCTTATTCAGCATACACTAAAAAATCATGAAAATATTATAGTTAATGCTTTCGAGATGGCTCTAAGAAAATATGAAAATATTGATAGTTTCTTGTGGAACTCTAAGGGACTAATTTCAAATTCTAATTATGGATTTGTTATCTTATTTAGATGGGCATGTCCCTTTTATGTCTCAATGTGGAGGATCATAGTACGAGGTGGGGTTAGATCATGCATCCTAGAGGCATCCACACAAGATTTAAATGTTTTAGCCACATGGGCTTGTTTAAGGAATCTTTTTTGAGAATTGAATGGAGGGTTACTGTAGGTTTATAGCGATATTGAATGATGTGATTTAGTGAGTGAAGTCACACTCCAACCACATTAGTGAGTGAAGTCACACTCCAACCACATTACTGGAGTCATGCAATTGGAAATTGCTATGAGCATTAATCAATATTTATATCCCATAAGTCACACGTTGTCACGTAAATTGAATGTGTTGATTACTTACTTCACCACATAGGATTGGAGTTATGCAATTGGAAATTAATATGGGCATTAATCAACATTTATATCCCACGAGTCACACGTTGTCATATAAATTAAATGTGTTGATTACTTTCTTCAACACAAAGGATTAGAGTTATGCAATTAGAAATTACTACGCGCATTAATCAACCTTTGTATTCCACGAGTCACACGTTGTCATATAAATTAAATGTGCTGATTACTTATTTCACGCCAAAGGATTGGAGTTATGCAATTGGAAATTACTACGCGCATTAATCAATCTTTGTATTCCCACGTTGTCATATAAATTAAATGTGCTGATTACTTATTTCAACATAAAAGATTGGAGTTATGCAATTAGAAATTACTATACGCATTATAATATTTGTATCACATGAGTCACATGTCATATGAATTAAATGTGTTGATTACTTACTTCACCATTAAAGATTAGAGTTATGCAATTGGAAATCACTACACGCATTAATCAACATTTGTATCCCACGAGTCACACATTGTCATATAAATTAAATGTGCCGATTACTTTCTTCAACATAAAGGATTGGAGTTATGCAATTGGAAATTACTATGCGCATTAATTAACCTTTATATTCCACGAGTCACACGTTGTCATATAAATTAAATGTGTTGATTACTTACTTCACCACAAAGGATTGGAGTTATGCAATTGGAAATTACTACGCGCATTAATCAATCTTTGTATTCCCACGTTGTCATATAAATTAAATGTGCTGATTATTTACTTCAACATAAAGGATTGGAGTTATGCAATTGGAAATTACTATACGCATTATAATATTTGTATCACATGAGTCACATGTCATATGAATTAAATGTGTTGATTACTCACTTCACCATAAAGGATTGGAGTTATGCAATTGGAAATTACTACACGCATTAATCAACCTTTGTATCCCATGAGTCACACGTTGTCATATAAATTAAATGTGCCGATTACTTACTTCAACATAAAGGATTGGAGTTATACGCATTATAACATTTGTATCATGTGAGTCACATGTTGTCATATGAATTAAATGTGTTGATTACTTACTTCACCAAAAAGGATTGAAGTTATGCAATTGGAAATTATTATGGACATTAATCAAATTTTGGATCCCGCAAGTCACATTGATTAACTACTTCTAATGCAATTGGAAATTACTGTGGGCATTAATCAACATTTAGATCCCACGTCGTCACAGGTCATCAGCATGATGTCATCACATAGATTAAGCGTGTTGATTACCTACTTCACGCGGCAAATTCCAAGGCACGAAAAGAACTCTCGTTTCCTAACCTTAGTAATTGCGACCACAACATTTGGATTCAAAGAGGTCCCTTATAAAAATAAAAATGATCAATTTAATTACATTTGGGATGCATTTATCTTGCGAAATACCTATGATTTTGAGAACATTTAAATAAAAAAAATCATTTGTATCGCCTATGAAAATGAATGCATGAAAAATATTTTTATTATCCATAAAACTATTTAGGCATGAATACTTGTTGATGTTAAAAATATTTTCATTGACTGTTTTTTATTTATTTATAGATATAATCAATTATTTTTTGAAAAAAAAATATTTTCCAAATCATTCTTTTTTAGCTAAACAAACAGATCCTTAAATTGATTTGATTTTTTATTTTGTTGTTTGTTATTCACCCTTAGTTTTGGCATTACATATTTTTCAAATTGATTGTTGTTTGTATCGCTTACAAAATAAGCCTACACAAAATGCTTTTGTTATTTAGAAAAAAAAAAAAACATTTAGATATAAATTTATGTCAAATTGTTGTTTGACTCTCTTCCAACTTCAATATTTTGTTGTAGTTTCAATGTTGGGTCGTACGAAACTAAGCCCAACTCAATATTCTCCAGCTTCAATTTGGGTCAAATACAAGTCCAGTCCAATCATCCGGAGCACCAGAAATTATGTCGAGAAAGGCCATGGCTATGCTTCAATCTCGCAACACTTTCACCAGAAGTCCCCGCATGAGCAGAAACCATCCTGAAAATGATGAAACCGCTTCCTATCTCGCACGGTGATCGGGCGTTCGTAGACCCTCGAGATCAGTTTCATGGCGGCATGGCAATCGTCGCATATCCTTAGGTTCTTGGCGATCCGGATTGGAGTTCCCGGGCGGGTGCTGATGAGCCCGAAAGCTACGGCGATCTTCTCGCTGTGATAGTGCAATGTGCTCTCCTTTTGTTCTTCGTCGAAATTGAGCAAGACCTGAGTGGTGTCGGGGCTATAGCCTAATGATCTCAACTTGCTAGTGATTTCCTCCAACATCGAGCGGATCTCTTCGGCTCTCAGATGAGCCTCGTCTTCCACTAGGAATTCGTGAATCGCTCCATCGAGCTCGATCCAGCTGCACCCGGGATCCTTCCTAATGTCCATCTCCTTCATCTTCAATCTAATGTCAGACACTCCCTCCCAGTTTCCATGAGAAGCAAAAATGTTGGAGAGAGCCACGTAAGATCCACTGTCATTAGGAGATAACTTCATCAGCCGTTGCGCTATTCGTTCGCCCATCTCGACGTTCCCATGCATCTTACAAGCACCTAGCAGGGCCTTTAGTATCACATCGTCTGGTTCCATGGGCATGTTCTGTAGAAGCTCCTCGGCCTCATCCAATAGCCCGGCGCGGCCCAACATATCGACCATGCAACCATAATGCTCAATCCGAGGCTCCAATCCAACTACATTAGTCATATGGTTGAAGAATGATCTACCCTCCTCTACTAAACCCGCGTGGCTGCAAGCTGTTAATACAGCAATGTAGGCGACATCGCTCGGTGTTACTCTGGACTGTTCCATTCTCGAAAAGTAATCGAGAGCATCCTTTGCTCTACCGTGCATAGCGAGCCCTCCGATTATGGCATTCCAAGTTTTCGGGCTCTCTTTTGGCAGCGCCTCGAAAACTTGAAGTGCCTTCTCAATACTCCCACACTTCGAATACATATCGAGCAGAGCAGAACCAAGAATGTCGTCAATCTCAATCCCTTTCTTCTCTGCATATAAATGGACCCATTTCCCCAGCTCCAGTGCCCCCAAGCGCGAAATCGCCGGAAGAACACTAACCCATGTCACATAATTCGCACAAAAATCCCCCATCTGCATCTCGCGGAACATCTCGACGGCCTCCATAAAAAGCCCATGTTGCGCATACCCAGATATCATCACGTTCCACGACACCACACTTCTCTGAGGCATTTTATCAAACAGCTCCCGAGCAGCTTTCAAATCCCCCATTCTCACGTACCCATCAACCATCACATTCCACAAAACCACATCCCCCTCTTGCCTCCTGAGATTCGTCTCCTTCCCCGCGCCGCCGCTTCGAACAATTCTCTCATCAAACAGAACGTAGGCATCGTCCACGGCACCGCAGAGCACGTACATTCTGACGAGGTTGCTAAGAACGAACTCGTCCCCATCCAAACCGCGCTTGGCAACCATCCCGTGCACCTGCCTCCCTTCCTCCACCCTCCCCAGCCTCGCGCAGGCCTTCAGCACCGACGGGAACGTGAACCCGTTGGGCTCCACGTCGCCGTCCCGGACCATCTCGCGGAACAGGACCAGAGCCTCCAGCTGCTGCAGAGCGTCGCCGTCGCTCTCGGCGAGAGCCCTGATGATGGTGTTCCAAGAGAAGCAGTTGGGGCGGGGCATCCGGGCGAAGACCGCCCGCGCGTACCGGAGGTCGCGGCGGCCGGAGAGCGCGCAGAAGCGGAGGATCTCGGCGGCGGCGAGCGTGTCCTGCACCTCGCCCGTCTTGATCATGCGGGCGTGCACCTGCTTGAGGTCGGCCATGGACCTGCATCTCGCGATCTGAGGGAAGAGGAACGAGGGGTGGTGGCGAGCCGGCGGTGCTCCGGCGGCGGGCGCGTACACGGTCGAGTTCATGAGGCAAACCCAGAGAGAGGAATGGCTTGACGAGTTTGCGCTTAGAGCATGATTTATTCTAACATGTATAAATCCAAATTCTCAAACAAATTTTTGTATCTTTATCGTTCTACGTGTTAGCGTAATTTATTTTCATAATTTTGTGTATGTAAAAAAGTCATGATCAGTGAATTGGTGATGATTCATTGTAACTATTCGATTAAGTACATAAGACATTTGGTAGATCTTGAAACTAATTTTAGAATTTATGATAAGGTAAGTTTTAGATTCTAAAAATTATAGAAATTCTTAAAATTAGGGAATCTAATCCATGGGTAGATTTTGTTTTCGCATGGAACTTGAACGAAGTCTAAAACCACTTACCTTTATGCAATTAAGGGTAAGTATGATTTCAAGGTAGAACTTGGAACTTGAAGATGAATTGATGAGAACCTATCCATAACTATGATCTTAGATTCTAAAAATTGGGGAATTTGTGATAAGGTAAGTTTTAGATTCTAAAAATTATAGAAATTCTTAAAATTAGGGAATCTGATCCATGGGTAGATTTTGTTTTCGCATGGAACTTGAACGAAGTCTAAAACCACTTACCTTTATGCGATTAAAGGTAAGTATGATTTCAAGGTAAAACTTGGAACTTGAAGATAAATTGATGAGAACCTATCCATAACTATGATCTTAGATTCTAAAAATTAGGGAATTTGTTTTCATGACTTGGTCATAAGTTCTCGACGGAACCTAAAACCTATAACCTAGAAATTAAAACAAGTTTTTATATTTTTCTTGATTTATATCTTTGCACAATCTTACGGTATCTTATGATTGTGACCTTTACTTTGTTAATTTTTTTTATATTTTTCATGTATTTCAATATAAGTTATGGTCAGTATAGTATAATAGCAAACGGTGGCTATTAAATATGTTAATTTACTACAATCGTTCAGTTAATAATACGATTCTAGTTAGACCTTATTTCAATAGGTTTTTAATTTTACGTGAAACTTGTATGGAATTTGAAACTGTGTACTTCTACTTGCAATTGCATTAACATTCTCTCCCCGCTCTCTTCCGTCACAACTGCTGGGCCTGGGCCTGGGCCCGGGCCTGGGCCTGGGCCCATCAGGCCATATAAACCCGGCCTGAAGTAGAATGCCTGCTGGGCCTGGGCCCGTCAGGTCCTATACGCCCGGCCTGAAGCCGAATGTCAACGAACTCCATTCGACCCGATGAACGGCCAGGATTGAATCAGCCTCCCCCAGGGCTCAAAAACCCTAGCGATATAAACTTCAGAGCTCCCTCCCTGTTCGGCAGCCATAACCAGAAGCTCCCGAAGCTAAACGCGTGCCTCCGCCATCTCCAACCGCGCCCGCCGCAAGCTCTGTCGGAGCGAAGATGAAGGTTGTCGCCGCGTACTTGCTGGCCGTCTTGGGAGGCAACACCTGCCCCTCCGCCGACAACTTGAAGGACATTCTAGGATCAGGTCCTCCCTCTCTCCCTCTCTCTATCTCTCTATCTCTCTATCTCTCTATCTCGATGTTTTCGCTCATTTGACGACGGCGCTCGATGTGGTCAAGGGTTTAGCAGTCTTTAAGTTTTCATGGGTCGATTAATTTAGGGACGAAGTTAGCCGGGGTGTGTTCGAGTTTGGATCTTTCTGCATGTGAAGAGAAGGGTTGGGATTACTTGATGCGTATCTGGTGAAGGGTTTTGGCACCCGGGGATTTGGGATTTGCTGTTGTAGTGTGCTTTTGATGCTCTTTCAGATGCTCCAAGTGATCAGTTTGTTGGTTTAGGCCACAATGATGAGATCTCCGGTATCCGATTGTCGCCTTCGGATGGCTTTAGCCGTCGTGGCGGATGTGGATTACAGTAATTATGTGTAGGCAAAAAGATGTTCATTGCTTGATTTTGCGATGTTGCTCGGTGTATGTTGGGCCTGCTGATAGAATCTTCTGCTGCTGGTCATCGTTCTGTAGGGATGGGATAGTAGACTACGGCGTATCGGGAACAAAGAAGAAATTTCAAACTGTAATTTAGTTTTATGGGACGTGGGAGTCTTTGGTGTACAATGTTGTTACTAAGATCTTCCCAGATTTATAGCCCTTTCGAGGGGAGCAACAGTTTGCTGTTGTGCTGAAGGATTGCCTCGTGGATTTTTTACAGTTGGAGCTGAGGCTGATGACGATAGAATAGAGTTGCTCTTGTCCGAAGTCAAGGGAAAGGACATCACTGAGCTGATTGCTGCCGGAAGGAAAAGCTGGCCTCCGTGCCCTCTGGAGGCGGTGGCGTGGCCGTCGCTGCAGCTCCAGGAGGTGGTGCTGCCGCTGGAGGCGCCGCCCCAGCTGCTGAGGCAAAGAAGGAGGAGAAAGTTGAGGAGAAGGAAGAGTCTGATGACGTAAGCACTATTACTCATCTCTCTGGTTTCTTGAGCTTGTTTCATGCTGAAGATCTTTGTCTTTTGGTTGCCATTTGATTTAACCTAACTCGGACATTCTCTTTGCTGCAGGATATGGGCTTCAGTCTCTTTGATTAAGAATGCAGATGGCGATTTTTGCTTACAAATGTGCGTGTCGTGGATATAGGCGCAAACATGCGGTCTCTGTAGTCCATAGTTAGAAGTTCTTGTTTTTTCTTCTTCTGTTTGCTGCTGGACCCCTTGAAATTTTTGTTTTCTCTAAATGAGATGTTTTCGGGACCTGGGATGGAATTTTTCCCTGAAATTCGTCCATTTTGGATACTTTCTTGATTATAATTGACTGCTCATCCAGTTTCGATTCTTATTTCTTGGCGAGGCGGAAAGCATTGAAGACTCACTCACTAGTCATTCGACCCGTGATTTAGAACCCATGACCGCACCAGGATCTCTCATCTCGGTCCTGCAACACATCAGGTGCTCTAGCATATGAGCTTTTCTTTCAGTCTTTTGCCCTGGTAGTGTTATGGCTGTTATCTCTTTCTAAGAACCGAACGATCTGTCTACTGAAAAGTGGATTAAGATACGCTAATTCCTAGCAGGAACTGATTAAGCTATTCAACTTTTAATGATCTGTGCATTTTCAACGTTAGTTATAAATACCCTTTAGGTAATTTTGACGAACGGACCGGGATTGGTTGTCTACCTGGATCGCCATTATGAGATGGGTTCTTGGGTTCTGGTTCAGATGGTGAGGATCTTCAGGTCCTTGGCCGGCCTTGAGTCCTCGAGCTTGGCTATCTCCAAAGCACTAGAGACTCGGATCTTGCTTGGTCGCTCGAGCTCGAAGCTTCAGGGCGGTAGTCGGGTCTAGAGCCTCGAGGTTCCTGGTCCGGTCGCCGAGTGTCGGGGCAGGGTGCCTGGGTCCCCTGACTAATCTAGCATGCGAACTCTGCATATCCAATCCGAATTCGTCCAAGAACATAGCAACATTGACGAATTCCATCGATGCCTGCGATATGATACTTTTCGCTATCCTCCTAAAAATTTGTGATTAGCGAGTTAATCCTTGCTGACTCGATCATAGCGTGACGTGGCACATGCGCGAGGGATTAAGAAACCTTGAAGAAACGCTCAGGAGGGATTAACACAAAATCAATGCGTAATTAATTATTTTTATTTTTATTTTATTTTATTTTATTTTATTTAGCTCTATCCCCTCTCAACGCCACAATCCCCACCACCTCAGGAAGAAAAGAAAAGGAACAAAGAAAGAACATTCGGGGAATCCCAGGTTTCATTCTTCATCCTCCGTCCTCCTTTTAGCCTATTCCCTCCGATTCCGGTCGGTAATGTCTCCTCGGATATGGAAGGCAAACTCCGTTCTCGTCTCTGGCTCCATCTCGTGTGCATTTGTGCCGTCCTGAACTTTGTTCACGTCCTAGGAAGAGGTTCCGAGCCGCTGTACATGATCGCATGCGGCGCCTCGAGACGAGGTTCCGACTCGGATGGCCGGGCCTGGTCACCGGATCCCAGGTTCCTTGCCTCGCCGGCAGTGGCCGATACGGTGCCTGCTGAGGCCGAGTTCCAGGACCCTTCCCTGCCTTCCCCCGTCCCGTACATGTTTGCCAGGGTCTTCACCGCCCCGGCCTCCTACAGATTCTCGGTCCCGCCAAGGGCTCGGCTGTGGCTCCGGCTCCATTTCTATCCTTCTTCTTACAGCAACCTTGATCCGTCCGACTCCTTCTTTGCGGTCGGCGTGAACGGGTTCACGCTCCTGAACAATTTCAGCGCTTCCATCACGGCACAGGCGCTCACGCAGGCGTATATCATCCGAGAGTTCTCGCTCGCGCCGGTTGGATCCGGCAACCTCAACATCACTTTCACGCCTTCCGTGGAACATGGAGGGGCATATGCGTTCATCAATGGAATTGAGATAATTCGGATGCCTGACATATTCGAGAAGGCGGCAACGATGGTCGGGTTCAGCGATCAGGCCATCTCCGTCGAGGGATCTTCTTTGCAGACATTGTATAGGCTTAATGTGGGCGGACAATACATTCCGCCGACCAATGATTCCGGCCTCACGAGGACATGGTATGACGACACCCCTACTTATTTGGCGCCGCGGCCGGGGTCACTTCTGAGGCCGACAGGAAGGTGAAAGTTCGATATCCTCCCGACGTTCCAGAATACGTCGCGCCCCTCGACGTGTACAGCACGGCGAGGACGATGGGTCCGGATCCAAAGGTTAACAAGAACTACAACCTCACCTGGGTTTTCCAGATCGACGCGAATTTCACCTATATCGTCAGGTTCCATTTCTGCGATTTCCTCCTCAATAAAGTTAACCAGCGCGTGTTCGATATCTTTGTGAACAACCAGACGGCGCAGGCATCCGCTGATGTTATCGCGTGGTCCGGTTCCGAGGGAACGCCGGTCTATAAAGATTTCGCCACTTATGTTAGCGACGGCCCCGGCGATGAGGAGCTGTGGGTGGCTTTGCATCCGAGCGTTTCGATGAATCCCGAGTACTTCGATGCGATCCTGAATGGACTCGAGATCTTCAAGGTGAATGACAGCAACGGGAATTTGGCTGGTCCTAACCCGGTTCCATCGCAAATGCTTCTCCAGGCCGAGGCCGAGGCCGACAAGAAATTCGCTCCTTCGGGTCCTTCGAGCACCGGCCAAGTAATTGGTGGGATCGTAGGAGGGGTTCTAGGATTTGCTATCGTCGTTTCGGTATGCCTTTTCGTGTGGTATTGGAGGAACGAGGCCGACGGAATGACCCCT
Organism: Eucalyptus sideroxylon x Eucalyptus melliodora; assembly: GCA_016097485.1. Classification (NCBI taxonomy): domain Eukaryota; kingdom Viridiplantae; phylum Streptophyta; class Magnoliopsida; order Myrtales; family Myrtaceae; genus Eucalyptus; species Eucalyptus sideroxylon x Eucalyptus melliodora. The sequence continues at coordinate 5,925,570 of CM027824.1, forward strand.
GGAGTCGGTAAATGGCTGCCGCTCCATGGAAGTTCCCACAGCAGATCGACAATTTCCGGCAAGAGCAATGCCAGTACCCACCTCTCGTCGCTCGCGGCAGGCCTGTGCCGACACTTTTCGCTGTTCGAGATCAAGCACGCTACCAAAAACTTCGACGAGTCGCAGGTCATTGGAGTGGGAGGGTTCGGGAAGGTCTACAAGGGCATGATCGATGGAGGGTCGACCGCGGTCGCCATCAAGCGTTCGAACCCTTCTTCGGAGCAAGGAGTTAACGAGTTCCAGACCGAGATCGAGATGCTCTCGAAGCTGCGCCACAAGCATCTGGTCTCGCTGATCGGGTTCTGCGAAGAAGACGGCGAGATGATCCTGGTATACGATTACATGGCCAACGGCACGCTCAGGGAACACATATACAAAGGCAACAAGCCGCCGTTGTCGTGGAAGCAGAGGCTGGAGATCTGCATCGGCGCCGCCCGCGGGCTGCACTACCTGCACACGGGGGCGCAGTACACGATCATCCACCGCGACGTGAAGACGACCAACATCTTGCTCGACGACAAGTGGGTGGCGAAGGTCTCCGACTTCGGGCTGTCCAAGACCGGGCCGAACATCAACCAGACGCACGTCAGCACCGTCGTGAAGGGCAGCTTCGGGTACCTGGACCCGGAGTACTTCAGGCGGCAGCAGCTTACCGAGAAATCCGACGTCTACTCCTTTGGGGTAGTCCTGTTCGAGGTCCTGTGCGACCGGCCGCCCTCAACCCGAGCTTGCCCAAAGAACAGGTCAGCCTCGCGGACTGGGCTCGGCACTGCCAAAGGGAGGGGACCCTGGACGACATCATCGACCCGTGCATCAAGGGGCAGGTCACCCCGGAGTGCTACAAGAAGTTCGTCGAGATGGCCGGGAAGTGCTTGGCTGACCATGGGCTTGATCGGCCGTCCATGGGCGACGTGCTCTGGAGTCTCGAGCTGGCGCTGCAATTGCAGGAGAATCCCGACAGCACGTCGGCCAAGTTTGAAGTGGAACATGAGGACGACGTGCAGAGATCCATGGCCGGCACAGATGGAGAGACCGCCATGAGCGGAGAGAACCATGATTTGAATCTGAATGCAGAGTTTTCGCAGCTAGTGAATCCTAGTGGAAGATGAACTCTATTCTTTTAATTTTTTGAAACATTCAACTCATTTCTGTAGGATTATTTCTCAGATTATTCATGTAGTCTAATCCCATCTCCAAGTGGAATTTTCATTTTTCCAAATGAGGGGAATCCTATGTGGTCTAATCCCATCTCCAGTGCCGGACTCGCAATAAGGTTTAGACCCGTACTTACACGGTTTTTTCTCCGGTTGAGAGCACGTCACCAAACACGAAACGGGATCATTTACATCCTATCCTATTGCAAATCTCAACCACCGGCTGTTGTCTTTTGCCGTCGTTGCGTAATGACTCCTGCTAAGTTTGGGTGAGGATTGCAGATTGATCTGCATATCCTTATATGGGACCTAAGATGGCCCATCTGCAGTTGCACCATCTGTTGGACTTCTCTTCTATGCAACTAGACAGCATAATTGATAGATTTTTATCTTCAGTAGCCGTATGTTTTATGAATTGAAAATAAAATTTTGCGCTCGGGCTGATGGTGCCGATCTAGGGGAATGATCAGGTAATTTTTACTGTGCATTTCGAGATGATCTAGGAACAAGACTTTCTGTGACAGGATAAATGCGACGGGGAATGCAACAGGGGGTTAATCTGTGGGAGGCCATTAAGGATTGCATTCAACAGCACTCAGCTTCTCTTCATCTTTGATTCTTGCTTGGGGCTTTACGTGGCCAGTCCCCTCGGGACCGGCTCGTTTCTTCTGCGGGAGGTGCAGCTATATCCATTACTTGGTTGAGCTGACTAGTCTCAGATTTCAGCTTTTATATCATGCTTATGAAGTTCAGTTTGATTATGCTCAATCGCAGGGACAGTGGAGGAATGTTGATTGATAATTTCAGATCTTTCTTATGTTCTAAAGAACATCGACTGGGGCGTTACCAAACCAGGCTCAAGGAAATTTTCTCAATGCCTATGGCATTCGTTACTCCAAAGCATACAGATGATTAAACGCCAGGATGCCCTGATTAAGCTCGACATCTGAAACAGGATTGCCTCTGCGGAAAGAGCGCGAACCGTGCAGAAAGCCGCATTTCAACCGGTCAGCTAGGTCAGTTCAAAGTTCCGTCAATTCGGGCGTTTTAGAAGAGCGCTGCTACGCGATGGAATGTATTCGTTGCCAGAGTCATTGCCATGAGAAGCCATCTCCACTGATGAAAAATGAAGGAGGATGGCCAGTTGCGGCTGCACTTGGGGAAGTAACTCCCTTGTTTCTGCGTCTACTTTCCGCAACATAGACACAGAAAATGAACCCTTAAAAAGGACAGCTTTTCCAAGTGAAGGCTGGGCAAAAGTCTTAAAAGTGAGAGTTAAAGTATAAATAAAGTAGGACCAACCAAAAAAAAAAGTGAGGTTTCACTTATCCTTTGGGTAGGGCTTGGGGAGAAAAAAAGAGGAAAAAAATATGAATGTTGATTGATAATTCGGGCTTGATTTCCCACCTCGAGTTTTATTTGCTTCTGGTAAAAATTTGCAATCTAATTTAGATTTTTGGAATATACAGCAATGTGTAATTTAGATTGAATTCAGCCACGACGGTACCGCTGCAAGATTACAAAGATGGATATCCGATGTGTTTATTTTCTTTGGCCGGTGTGGCTTGCTGGAAATCCGACAAGACAAAATTTAATGAAAAAGTACTTCAACAATGTGGCTAGGCATGGAAAGTTCCAACTTCCCTTGTTCTTTCAAACCTGACAGAATGCTTGCAAGATTTGTCTAAAGTTTGACTCTCCTTGAAATCCTAATTTATACCGACGATTTCGAGATAAAATTAAGAGGTGAATCTTGCAATAAAAAGGAGAATAAGCTGAAACGGCTCAAGTTCATGTCAACAAGGCCAAGATGACATAAAGCCATGGAACGCCCTTGTGAATGGCTTCGAGGGTATACTCCACTAGAATGAGTGGCTGTCCGTCGACAACACTATTATTGCTTGACCATAGCAAGCCATTTCACTTTTGACAAATGTACTCAAAATTTATTTTCCGAAGATTCAAGAGCTAATTTAGTCCCTTTGACTAAGTTTAGCTAGATATTATTAATATGGATGTCAATTGGCTTATATAACATAGCTATACTATGCATAAACATTCTTTAATAATATTTTAATAATCTTTATTTTTTTTCCTTTTGTTTTTCCTTTTTTCTTTCTGTTTTTTCTCACTTTTTTTTTTCTCCTGCTCTTTGCGGATGCTCTTCAACTTCCATTCATTGACGCTTCCATATTCTCCGAGAAATATCATTGATTTAGCAGTAAATCAATTAAGAGTATTTCCTTTTTTTTTTTTTAACTACTAAGAGTATTTAAGCAAAATTATATTTAGTATGAATTTATGACATATTAAGAATATCAATGAATGAAGTGGACATTTCATATCAATGAATGAAGTGGACATTTCAATTTAGTTTATGGATTTTTTCATCTAAATATTAAGCAATAATTATACAAATAATTCATGAACTTTGACTAAATGTTAATGCGCTCTTTGAACTTTTAATTTATTTAATGTGGATTCTGAACTTTATCTCAATGTATAATGAGATTTCTTAATTTTTTTTAATATTCATTCTAATCCATAAACTATATAAAAATATCAAATATCGTCTTTTTGTTAATTTAAGTTTAAGAACAACATTGAATATTTTTATATTATACATGGACTAAATTGAATTTATATCAAAAGTTTCGGGACTATATTGTATATTTGGTCAACGTTTGGGACTATTTATGTGATCCTTCCAAAATATTAACTACACTATCTCTAATTTAAAAAAAAAATCAATGTAGGAAATGGTACGAGATAGGGTTTAAGGACTGGTGGCCTGCGTCGTCGTTTTTACGGGGGGTTTTAGAGCATTAGCTGTTCACGAGCTCTGACGTTCGCCATGCTTCGAGCTCTCGCTGCCATCGCTGGTTCTTTGCATTGATCGCAGCGCGCCAGCTCTGTAGCCGCGCTTGCTCCGACGTCCGCACCGGCGATGGAGGAGGCGGACGACGGCTTCGGAGCTCTGTACGTCGACGACGTTGAGTTCGCAGCGAGCGAGCCCGCCGGCGGCCTGCTCGGCTGCTCCGATTCGTGGGTTCGGGCTGTGGGCGGAGAGGAACCGAGCGGAAATGGTGGGGGAGCTGGAAATGCTGGTGGAGGTGCTGGGTCGGAGCCAAAAAGTGGTTCCGAGGTGAGACGGTTTGAGGTGAGTGATTTGAGAGAGGATGGTGGCAGGCGCGAGGAAGAGGAGGAGGGGGAGGAGGAGGGTGGCGGGAGCGACAGCGAGGAAGATTTGAACATAGTTGTGAACGATGAGGATTGCCGGGCACTCGCGGGTTTGAGCATGCGGAGCGCGAGGGACGGAGGCAGGTTCGGTGATGATGCCGACGGCGATGTTGATGGCGTCGCCGCTCAGAATGGTGTGGGGATGAACGGAAGGCGGAGCGATCAGTTAATGAATGGAGGGCGGGAT